>CAXARG010000174.1:5628928-6116067 GCA_963971235.1 Cryptus armator
TTCTCTTCAAAATATTTGAAACCTGAGCCATAAGCTCGGCACAATCGATCGCGATTCGCTAAGCTATAAAATAATTCTTAGATTAAATTTAAAGCGATGAAATCAACTGCGCGCGAGCGTTCAATAACATCAGTCCGTTCATCCCGTCCCGGTAGTCTGAGCCAAAACGCCGTTTTCATCTCTTTTCTCTTCAAAATATTTGAAACCTGAGCCATAAGCTCGGCACAATCGATCGCGATTCGCTAAGCTATAAAATAATTCTTAGATTAAATTTAAAGCGATGAAATCAACTGCGCGCGAGCGTTCAATAACATCAGTCCGATCATCCCGTGCCGGTAGTCTGAGTGAAAACACCGTTTTCATCTCTTTTCTCTTCAAAATATTTGAAACCTGAGCCATGAGCTCGGCACAATCGATCGCGATTCGCTAAGCTATAAAATAATTCTTAGATTAAATTTAAAGCGATGAAATCAACTACGCGCGTGCGTTCAATAACACCAGTCCGTTCATCCCGTCCCGGTAGTCTGAGTGAAAACGCCGTTTTCATCTCTTTTCTCGTTGAAAATATTTGAAATGTGCGTTATAAGCTCGACACGGTCGATCGCGCATTTCTAGACAGCAAAATAATTCTTAGGTTCAATGTAAAGCGATGAAATCAAGGACGCGCGTGCGTTCAATAATATCAGTCCGTTCATCCCGTCCCGGTAGTCAGAGTGAAAACGCCGTTTTCATCTCTTTTCTCGTTGAAAATATTTGAAATCTGCGTTATAAGCTCGACACGGTCGATCGCGCATAGCTAAACTATAAAATAATTCTTAGATTAAATTGAAAGCGATGAAATCAAGTACGCGCGTGCGTTCAATAATATCAGTCCGTTCATCGCGTCCCGGTAGTCTGAGCCAAAACGCCGTTTTCATCTCTCTTCTCTTCAAAATATTTGAAACCTGAGCCATAAGCTCGGCACAATCGATCGCGATTCGCTAAGCCATAAAATAATTCTTAGATTAAATTTAAAGCGATGAAATCAACTGCGCGCGAGCGTTCAATAACATCAGTCCGTTCATCCCGTCCCGGTAGTCTGAGTGAAAACGCCGTTTTCATCTCTTTTCACTTCAAAATATTTGAAATCTGAGCCATCAGCTCGGCACAATCAATCGCCCATCGCTAAGCTATCGAATAATTCTTAGATTAAATTTAAAGCGATGAAATCAACCACGCGCGTGCCTTCAACAACATTAGTCCGTTCATACCGTCCCGATAGTCTGAGCCAAAACGCCGTTTTCATCTCTTTTCTCGTTGAAAATATTTGAAATGTGCGTTATAAGCTCGACACGGTCGATCGCGGAATTCTAGACTGTAAAATAATTCTTAGGTTCAATTTAAAGCGATTAAATCAAGGAAGCGCGTGCGTTTAATAACATCAGTCCGTTCATACCGTCCCGATAGTCTGAGCCAAAACGTCGTTTTCATTTCTTTTTTTTTTCAAAATGTTAAAAATCTGTGCCATAAACTTGACACGGTCGATCGCGATTCGCTAAGCTATAAAATAATTCTTAGATTAAATTTAAAGCGATGAAATCAACTACGCGCGTGCGTTCAATAACATCAATCCGTTCATCCCGTCCCGGTAGTCAGAGTGAAAACGCCGTTTTCATCTCTTTTCTCGTTGAAAATATTTGAAATCTGCGTTATAAGCTCGACACGGTCGATCGCGCATAGCTAAACTATAAAATAATTCTTAGATTAAATTGAAAGCGATGAAATCAAGTACGCGCGTGCGTTCAATAATATCAGTCCGTTCATCCCGTCCCGGTAGTCTGAGCCAAAACGCCGTTTTCATCTCTTTTCTCTTCAAAATATTTGAAACCTGAGCCATAAGCTCGGCACAATCGATCGCGATTCGCTAAGCTATAAAATAATTCTTAGATTAAATTTAAAGCGATGAAATCAACTGCGCGCGAGCGTTCAATAACATCAGTCCGATCATCCCGTGCCGGTAGTCTGAGTGAAAACACCGTTTTCATCTCTTTTCTCTTCAAAATATTTGAATCCTGAGCCATGAGCTCGGCACAATCGATCGCGATTCGCTAAGCTATAAAATAATTCTTAGATTAAGCGATGAAATCAACTACGCGCGTGCGTTCAATAACATCAGTCCGTTCATCCCGTCCCGGTAGTCTGAGTGAAAACGCCGTTTTCATCTCTTTTCTCGTTGAAAATATTTGAAATGTGCGTTATAAGCTCGATACGGTCGATCGCGCATTTCTAGACTGTAAAATAATTCTTAGGTTCAATTTAAAGCGATGAAATCAAGGACGCGCGTGCGTTCAATAATATCAGTCCGTTCATCCCGTCCCGGTAGTCTGAGTGAAAACGCCGTTTTCATCTCTTTTCTCTTCAAAATATTTGAAATCTGAGCCATCAGCTCGGCACAATCAATCGCCCATCGCTAAGCTATCGAATAATTCTTAGATTAAATTTAAAGCGATGAAATCAACCACGCGCGTGCGTTCAACAACATTAGTCCGTTCATACCGTCCCGATAGTCTGAGCCAAAACGCCGTTTTCATCTCTTTTCTCGTTGAAAATATTTGAAATGTGCGTTATAAGCTCGACACGGTCGATCGCGGAATTCTAGACTGTAAAATAATTCTTAGGTTCAATTTAAAGCGATTAAATCAAGGACGCGCGTGCGTTTAATAACATCAGTCCGTTCATACAGTCCCGATAGTCTGAGCCAAAACGTCGTTTTCATTTCTTTTTTTTTTCAAAATGTTAAAAATCTGTGCCATAAACTTGACACGGTCGATCGCGATTCGCTAAGCTATAAAATAATTCTTTGATTAAATTTAAAGCGATGAAATCAATTACGCGCGTGCGTTCAATAACATCAGTCCGTTCATCCCGTCCTGGTAGTCTGAGTGAAAACGCCGTTTTCATCTCTTTTCTCGTTGAAAATATTTGAAATGTGCGTTATAAGCTCGACACGGTCGATCGCGCATTTCTAGACAGCAAAATCATTCTTAGGTTCAATGTAAAGCGATGAAATCAAGGACGCGCGTGCGTTCAATAATATCAGTCCGTTCATCCCGTCCCGGTAGTCTGAGTGAAAACGCCGTTTTCATCTCTTTTCTCGTTGAAAATATTTGAAATGTGCGTTATAAGCTCGACACGGTCGATCGCGCATTTCTAGACAGCAAAATAATTCTTAGGTTCAATGTAAAGCGATGAAATCAAGGACGCGCGTGCGTTCAATAATATCAGTCCGTTCATCCCGTCCCGGTGGTCTGAATGAAAACGCCGTTTTCATCTCTTTTCTCTTCAAAATATTTGAAATCTGAGCCATCAGCTCGGCACAATCAATCGCGCATCGCTAAGCTATCGAATAATTCTTAGATTAAATTTAAAGCGATGAAATCAACCACGCGCGTGCGTTCAATAATATCAGTCCGTTCATCCCGTCCCGGTAGTCTGAGCCACAACGCCGTTTTCATCTCTTTTCTCTTCAAAATATTTGAAATCTGAGCCATAAGCTCGGCACAATCGATCGCGCATCGCTAAGCTATAAAATAATTCTTAGATTAAATTTAAAGCGATGAAATCAACTACGCGCGTGCGTTCAATAACATCAGTCCGTTCATCCCGTCCCGGTAGTCTGAGTGAAAACGCCGTTTTCATCTCTTTTCTCTTCAAAATATTTGAAAGCTGAGCCATAAGCTCGGCACAATCGATCGCGCATCGCTAAGCTACCGTATAATCCTTAGATTAAATTTAAAACGATGAAATGAACCATGCGCGTGCGTTCAATAACATCAGTCCGTTCATACCGTCCCAATAGTCTGAGCCAAAACGCCGTTTTCATCTCTTTTCTCGGTGAAAATATTTGAAATGTGCGTTATAAGCTCGACACGGTCGACGGCGCATTTCTAGACTGTAAAATAATTCTTAGGTTCAATTTAAAGCGATGAAATCAAGGACGCGCGTGCGTTCAATAACATCAGTCCGATCATCCCGTGCCGGTAGTCTGAGTGAAAACACCGTTTTCATCTCTTTTCTCTTCAAAATATTTGAAACCTGAGCCATAAGCTCGGCACAATCGATCGCGATTCGCTAAGCTATAAAATAATTCTTAGATTAAATTTAAAGCGATGAAATCAACTACGCGCGTGCGTTCAATAACATCAGTCCGTTCATCCCGTCCCGGTAGTCTGAGTGAAAACGCCGTTTTCATCTCTTTTCTCGTTGAAAATATTTGAAATGTGCGTTATAAGCTCGACACGGTCGATCGCGCATTTCTAGACAGCAAAATAATTCTTAGGTTCAATGTAAAGCGATGAAATCAAGGACGCGCGTGCGTTCAATAATATCAGTCCGTTCATCCCGTCCCGGTAGTCTGAATGAAAACGCCGTTTTCATCTCTTTTCTCTTCAAAATATTTGAAATCTGAGCCATCAGCTCGGCACAATCAATCGCGCATCGCTAAGCTATAAAATAATTCTTAGATTAAATTTAAAGCGATGAAATCAACTACGCGCGAGCGTTCAATAACATCAGTCCGTTCATCCCGTCCCGGTAGTCTGAGTGAAAACGCCGTTTTCATCTCTTTTCTCTTCAAAATATTTGAAATCTGAGCCATCAGCTCGGCACAACCAATCGCGCATCGCTAAGCTATCGAATAATTCTTAGATTAAATTTAAAGCGATGAAATCAACCACGCGCGTGCGTTCAATAACATCAGTCCGTTCATCCCGTCCCGGTAGTCTGAGGGAAAACGCCGTTTTCATCTCTTTTCTCGTTGAAAATATATGAAATGTGCGTTATAAGCTCGACACGGTCGATCGCGCATTTCTAGACTGTAAAATAATTCTTAGGTTCAATTTAAAGCGATGAAATCAAGGACGCGCATGCGTTCAATAATATCAGTCCGTTCATCCCGTCCCGGTAGTCTGAGTGAAAACGCCGTTTTCATCTCTTTTCTCTTCAAAATATTTGAAACCAGAGCCATAAGCTCGGCACATTCGATCGCGATTCGCTAAGCTATAAAATAATTCTTAGATTAAATTTAAAGCGATGAAATCAACTGCGCGCGAGCGTTCAATAACATCAGTCCGTTCATCCCGTCCCGGTAGTCTGAGCCAAAACGCCGTTTTCATCTCTTTTCTCTTCAAAATATTTGAAACCTGAGCCATAAGCTCGGCACAATCGATCGCGATTCGCTAAGCTATAAAATAATTCTTAGATTAAATTTAAAGCGATGAAATCAACTGCGCGCGAGCGTTCAATAACATCAGTCCGTTCATCCCGTCCCGGTAGTCTGAGTGAAAACGCCGTTTTCATCTCTTTTCTCTTCAAAATATTTGAAATCTGAGCCATCAGCTCGGCACAATCAATCGCCCATCGCTAAGCTATCGAATAATTCTTAGATTAAATTTAAAGCGATGAAATCAACCACGCGCGTGCCTTCAACAACATTAGTCCGTTCATACCGTCCCGATAGTCTGAGCCAAAACGCCGTTTTCATCTCTTTTCTCGTTGAAAATATTTGAAATGTGCGTTATAAGCTCGACACGGTCGATCGCGGAATTCTAGACTGTAAAATAATTCTTAGGTTCAATTTAAAGCGATGAAATCAAGGACGCGCATGCGTTCAATAATATCAGTCCGTTCATCCCGTCCCGGTAGTCTGAGTGAAAACGCCGTTTTCATCTCTTTTCTCTTCAAAATATTTGAAATCCGAGCCATCAGCTCGGCACAATCAATCGCGCATCGCTAAGCTATAAAATAATTCTTAGATTAAATTTAAAGCGATGAAATCAACCACGCGCGTGCGTTCAATAACATCAGTCCGTTCATCCCGCCCCGGTAGTCTGAGGGAAAACGCCGTTTTCATCTCTTTTCTCTTCAAAATATTTGAAACCTGAGCCATGAGCTCGGCACAATCGATCGCGATTCGCTAAGCTATAAAATAATTCTTAGATTAAATTTAAAGCGATGAAATCAACTGCGCGCGAGCGTTCAATAACATCAGTCCGATCATCCCGTCCCAATAGTCTGAGCCAAAACGCCGTTTTCATCTCTTTTCCCGTTGAAAATATTTGAAATGTGCGTTATAAGCTCGACACGGTCGACGGCGCATTTCTAGACTGTAAAATAATTCTTAGGTTCAATTTAAAGCGATGAAATCAAGGACGCGCGTGCGTTCAATAACATCAGTCCGATCATCCCGTGCCGGTAGTCTGAGTGAAAACACCGTTTTCATCTCTTTTCTCTTCAAAATATTTGAAACCTGAGCCATAAGCTCGGCACAATCGATCGCGATTCGCTAAGCTATAAAATAATTCTTAGATTAAATTCAAAGCGATGAAATCAACTACGCGCGTGCGTTCAATAACATCAGTCCGTTCATCCCGTCCCGGTAGTCTGAGTGAAAACGCCGTTTTCATCTCTTTTCTCGTTGAAAATATTTGAAATGTGCGTTATAAGCTCGACACGGTCGATCGCGCATTTCTAGACAGCAAAATAATTCTTAGGTTCAATGTAAAGCGATGAAATCAAGGACGCGCGTGCGTTCAATAATATCAGTCCGTTCATCCCGTCCCGGTAGTCTGAGGGAAAATGCCGTTTTCATCTCTTTTCTCTTCAAAATATTTGAAAGCTGAGCCATAAGCTCGGCACAATCGATCGCGCATCGCTAAGCTACCGTATAATCCTTAGATTAAATTTAAAACGATGAAATCAACCACGCGCGTGCGTTCAATAACATCAGTCCGTTCATACCGTCCCAATAGTCTGAGCCAAAACGCCGTTTTCATCTCTTTTCTCGGTGAAAATATTTGAAATGTGCGTTATAAGCTCGACACGGTCGACGGCGCATTTCTAGACTGTAAAATAATTCTTAGGTTCAATTTAAAGCGATGAAATCAAGGACGCGCGTGCGTTCAATAACATCAGTCCGATCATCCCGTGCCGGTAGTCTGAGTGAAAACACCGTTTTCATCTCTTTTCTCTTCAAAATATTTGAAACCTGAGCCATAAGCTCGGCACAATCGATCGCGATTCGCTAAGCTATAAAATAATTCTTAGATTAAATTTAAAGCGATGAAATCAACTACGCGCGTGCGTTCAATAACATCAGTCCGTTCATCCCGTCCCGGTAGTCTGAGTGAAAACGCCGTTTTCATCTCTTTTCTCGTTGAAAATATTTGAAATGTGCGTTATAAGCTCGACACGGTCGATCGCGCATTTCTAGACAGCAAAATAATTCTTAGGTTCAATGTAAAGCGATGAAATCAAGGACGCGCATGCGTTCAATAATATCAGTCCGTTCATCCCGTCCCGGTAGTCTGAGTGAAAACGCCGTTTTCATCTCTTTTCTCTTCAAAATATTTGAAATCTGAGCCATCAGCTCGGCACAATCAATCGCGCATCGCTAAGCTATAAAATAATTCTTAGATTAAATTTAAAGCGATGAAATCAACTACGCGCGAGCGTTCAATAACATCAGTCCGTTCATCCCGTCCCGGTAGTCTGAGGGAAAACGCCGTTTTCATCTCTTTTCTCTTCAAAATATTTGAAATCTGAGCCATCAGCTCGGCACAATCAATCGCGCATCGGTAAGCTATCAAATAATTCTTAGATTAAATTTAAAGCGATGAAATCAACCACGCGCGTGCGTTCAATAACATCAGTCCGTTCATCCCGTCCCGGTAGTCTGAGGGAAAACGCCGTTTTCATCTCTTTTCTCGTTGAAAATATATGAAATGTGCGTTATAAGCTCGACACGGTCGATCGCGCATTTCTAGACTGTAAAATAATTCTTAGGTTCAATTTAAAGCGATGAAATCAAGGACGCGCATGCGTTCAATAATATCAGTCCGTTCATCCCGTCCCGGTAGTCTGAGTGAAAACGCCGTTTTCATCTCTTTTCTCTTCAAAATATTTGAAATCTGAGCCATAAGCTCGGCACAATCGATCGCGCATCGCTAAGCTATAAAATAATTCTTAGATTAAATTTAAAGCGATGAAATCAACTACGCGCGTGCGTTCAATAACATCAGTCCGTTCATCCCGTCCCGGTAGTCTGAGTGAAAACGCCGTTTTCATCTCTTTTCTCTTCAAAATATTTGAAATCTGAGCCATCACCTCGGCACAATCAATCGCGCATCGCTAAGCTATCGAATAATTCTTAGATTAAATTTAAAGCGATGAAATCAACCACGCGCGTGCGTTCAATAACATCAGTCCGTTCATCCCGTCCCGGTAGTCTGAGGGAAAACGCCGTTTTCATCTCTTTTCTCGTTGAAAATATATGAAATGTGCGTTATAAGCTCGACACGGTCGATCGCGCATTTCTAGACTGTAAAATAATTCTTAGGTTCAATTTAAAGCGATGAAATCAAGGACGCGCATGCGTTCAATAATATCAGTCCGTTCATCCCGTCCCGGTAGTCTGAGTGAAAACGCCGTTTTCATCTCTTTTCTCTTCAAAATATTTGAAATCTGAGCCATAAGCTCGGCACAATCGATCGCGATTCGCTAAGCTATAAAAGAATTCTTAGATTAAATTTAAAGCGATGAAATCAACTGCGCGCGAGCGTTCAATAACATCAGTCCGTTCATCCCGTCCCGGTAGTCTGAGCCAAAACGCCGTTTTCATCTCTTTTCTCTTCAAAATATTTGAAACGTGAGCCATAAGCTCGGGACAATCGATCGCGATTCGCTAAGCTATAAAATAATTCTTAGATTAAATTTAAAGCGATGAAATCAACTGCGCGCCAGCGTTCAATAACATCAGTCCGATCATCCCGTGCCGGTAGTCTGAGTGAAAACACCGTTTTCATCTCTTTTCTCTTCAAAATATTTGAAATCTGAGCCATCAGCTCGGCACAATCAATCGCGCATCGCTAAGCTATCGAATAATTCTTAGATTAAATTTAAAGCGATGAAATCAACTACGCGCGTGCGTTCAATAACATCAGTCCGTTCATCCCGTCCCGGTAGTCTGAGTGAAAACGCCGTTTTCATCTCTTTTCTCTTCAAAATATTTGAAATCTGAGTCATCAGCTCGGCACAATCAATCGCGCATCGCTAAGCTATCGAATAATTCTTAGATTAAATTTAAAGCGATGAAATCAACCACGCGCGTGCGTTCAATAACATCAGTCCGTTCATCCCGTCCCGGTAGTCTGAGGGAAAACACCGTTTTCATCTCTTTTCTCGTTGAAAATATATGAAATGTGCATTATAAGCTAGACACGCTCGATCGCGCATTTCTAGACTGTAAAATAATTCTTAGGTTCAATTTAAAGCGATGAAATCAAGGACGCGCATGCGTTCAATAATATCAGTTCGTTCATCCCGTCCCGGTAGTCTGAGTGAAAACGCCGTTTTCATCTCTTTTCTCTTCAAAATATTTGAAATCTGAGCCATAAGCTCGGCACAATCGATCGCGCATCGCTAAGCTATAAAATAATTCTTAGATTAAATTTAAAGCGATGAAATCAACTACGCGCGTGCGTTCAATAACATCAGTCCGTTCATCCCGTCCCGGTAGACTGAGTGAAAACGCCGTTTTCATCTCTTTTCTCTTCAAAATATTTGAAAGCTGAGCCATAAGCTCGGCACAATCGATCGCGCATCGCTAAGCTATCGAATAATTCTTAGATTAAATTTAAAACGATGGAATCAACCACGCGCGTGCGTTCAATAACATCAGTCCGTTCATACCGTCCCAATAGTCTGAGCCAAAACGCCGTTTTCATCTCTTTTCTCGTTGAAAATATTTGAAATGTGCGTTATAAGCTCGACACGGTCGACGGCGCATTTCGAGACTGTAAAATAATTCTTAGATTAAATTTAAAGCGATGAAATCAACCACGCGCGTGCGTTCAATAACATCAGTCTGTTCATCCCGTCCCGGTAGTCTGAGCCAAAACGCCGTTTTCATCTCTTTTCTCTTCAAAATATTTGAAACCTGAGCCATAAGCTCGGCACAATCGATCGCGATTCGCTAAGCCATAAAATAATTCTTAGATTAAATTTAAAGCGATGAAATCAACTGCGCGCGAGCGTTCAATAACATCAGTCCGTTCATCTCGCCCCGGTAGTCTGAGGGAAAACGCCGTTTTCATCTCTTTTCTCGTTGAAAATATTTGAAATGTGCGTTATAAGCTCGATACGGTCGATCGCGCATTTCTAGACTGTAAAATAATTCTTAGGTTCAATTTAAAGCGATGAAATCAAGGACGCGCGTGCGTTCAATAATATCAGTCCGTTCATCCCGTCCCGGTAGTCTGAGTGAAAACGCCGTTTTCATCTCTTTTGTCTTCAAAATATTTGAAATCTGAGCCATCAGCTCGGCACAATCAATCGCGCATCGCTAAGCTATCGAATAATTCTTAGATTAAATTTAAAGCGATGAAATCAACCACGCGCGTGCGTTCAACAACATCAGTCCGTTCATACCGTCCCGATAGTCTGAGCCAAAACGCCGTTTTCATCTCTTTTCTCGTTGAAAATATTTGAAATGTGCGTTATAAGCTCGACACGGTCGATCGCGGAATTCTAGACTGTAAAATAATTCTTAGGTTCAATTTAAAGCGATTAAATCAAGGACGCGCGTGCGTTTAATAACATCAGTCCGTTCATACCGTCCCGATAGTCTGAGCCAAAACGTCGTTTTCATTTCTTTTTTTTTTCAAAATGTTAAAAATCTGTGCCATAAACTTGACACGGTCGATCGTGATTCGCTAAGCTATAAAATAATTCTTAGATTAAATTTAAAGCGATGAAATCAACTACGCGCGTGCGTTCAATAATATCAGTCCGTTCATCCCGTCCCGGTAGTCAGAGTGAAAACGCCGTTTTCATCTCTTTTCTCGTTGAAAATATTTGAAATCTGCGTTATAAGCTCGACACGGTCGATCGCGCATAGCTAAACTATAAAATAATTCTTAGATTAAATTGAAAGCGATGAAATCAAGTACGCGCGTGCGTTCAATAATATCAGTCCGTTCATCCCGTCCCGGTAGTCTGAGCCAAAACGCCGTTTTCATCTCTTTTCTCTTCAAAATATTTGAAACCTGAGCCATAAGCTCGGCACAATCGATCGCGATTCGCTAAGCTATAAAATAATTCTTAGATTAAATTTAAAGCGATGAAATCAACTGCGCGCGAGCGTTCAATAACATCAGTCCGTTCATCCCGTCCCGGTAGTCTGAGTGAAATCGCCGTTTTCATCTCTTTTCTCTTCAAAATATTTGAAACCTGAGCCATAAGCTCGGCACAATCAATCGCGCATCGCTAAGCTATCGAATAATTCTTAGATTAAATTTAAAGCGATGAAATCAACCACGCGCGTGCGTTCAACAACATCAGTCCGTTCATACCGTCCCGGTAGTCTGAGTGAAAACGCCGTTTTCATCTCTTTTCTCTTCAAAATATTTGAAATCTGAGCCATCAGCTCGGCACAATCAATCGCGCATCGCTAAGCTATAAAATAATTCTTAGATTAAATTTAAAGCGATGAAATCAACTACGCGCGAGCGTTCAATAACATCAGTCCGTTCATCCCGTCCCGGTAGTCTGAGGGAAAACGCCGTTTTCATCTCTTTTCTCTTCAAAATATTTGAAATCTGAGCCATCAGCTCGGCACAATCAATCGCGCATCGCTAAGCTATCAAATAATTCTTAGATTAAATTTAAAGCGATGAAATCAACCACGCGCGTGCGTTCAATAACATCAGTCCGTTCATCCCGTCCCGGTAGTCTGAGGGAAAACGCCGTTTTCATCTCTTTTCTCGTTGAAAATATATGAAATGTGCGTTATAAGCTCGACACGGTCGATCGCGCATTTCTAGACTGTAAAATAATTCTTAGGTTCAATTTAAAGCGATGAAATAAAGGACGCGCATGCGTTCAATAATATCAGTCCGTTCATCCCGTCCCGGTAGTCTGAGTGAAAACGCCGTTTTCATCTCTTTTCTCTTCAAAATATTTGAAATCTGAGCCATAAGCTCGGCACAATCGATCGCGCATCGCTAAGCTATAAAATAATTCTTAGATTAAATTTAAAGCGATGAAATCAACTACGCGCGTGCGTTCAATAACATCAGTCCGTTCATCCCGTCCCGGTAGTCTGAGTGAAAACGCCGTTTTCATCTCTTTTCTCTTCAAAATATTTGAAATCTGAGCCATCACCTCGGCACAATCAATCGCGCATCGCTAAGCTATCGAATAATTCTTAGATTAAATTTAAAGCGATGAAATCATCCACGCGCGTGCGTTCAATAACATCAGTCCGTTCATCCCGTCCCGGTAGTCTGAGGGAAAACGCCGTTTTCATCTCTTTTCTCGTTGAAAATATATGAAATGTGCGTTATAAGCTCGACACGGTCGATCGCGCATTTCTAGACTGTAAAATAATTCTTAGGTTCAATTTAAAGCGATGAAATCAAGGACGCGCATGCGTTCAATAATATCAGTCCGTTCATCCCGTCCCGGTAGTCTGAGTGAAAACGCCGTTTTCATCTCTTTTCTCTTCAAAATATTTGAAATCTGAGCCATAAGCTCGGCACAATCGATCGCGATTCGCTAAGCTATAAAAGAATTCTTAGATTAAATTTAAAGCGATGAAATCAACTGCGCGCGAGCGTTCAATAACATCAGTCCGTTCATCCCGTCCCGGTAGTCTGAGCCAAAACGCCGTTTTCATCTCTTTTCTCTTCAAAATATTTGAAACGTGAGCCATAAGCTCGGGACAATCGATCGCGATTCGCTAAGCTATAAAATAATTCTTAGATTAAATTTAAAGCGATGAAATCAACTGCGCGCCAGCGTTCAATAACATCAGTCCGATCATCCCGTGCCGGTAGTCTGAGTGAAAACACCGTTTTCATCTCTTTTCTCTTCAAAATATTTGAAATCTGAGCCATCAGCTCGGCACAATCAATCGCGCATCGCTAAGCTATCGAATAATTCTTAGATTAAATTTAAAGCGATGAAATCAACTACGCGCGTGCGTTCAATAACATCAGTCCGTTCATCCCGTCCCGGTAGTCTGAGTGAAAACGCCGTTTTCATCTCTTTTCTCTTCAAAATATTTGAAAGCTGAGCCATAAGCTCGGCACAATCGATCGCGCATCGCTAAGCTACCGTATAATCCTTAGATTAAATTTAAAACGATGAAATGAACCATGCGCGTGCGTTCAATAACATCAGTCCGTTCATACCGTCCCAATAGTCTGAGCCAAAACGCCGTTTTCATCTCTTTTCTCGGTGAAAATATTTGAAATGTGCGTTATAAGCTCGACACGGTCGACGGCGCATTTCTAGACTGTAAAATAATTCTTAGGTTCAATTTAAAGCGATGAAATCAAGGACGCGCGTGCGTTCAATAACATCAGTCCGATCATCCCGTGCCGGTAGTCTGAGTGAAAACACCGTTTTCATCTCTTTTCTCTTCAAAATATTTGAAACCTGAGCCATAAGCTCGGCACAATCGATCGCGATTCGCTAAGCTATAAAATAATTCTTAGATTAAATTTAAAGCGATGAAATCAACTACGCGCGTGCGTTCAATAACATCAGTCCGTTCATCCCGTCCCGGTAGTCTGAGTGAAAACGCCGTTTTCATCTCTTTTCTCGTTGAAAATATTTGAAATGTGCGTTATAAGCTCGACACGGTCGATCGCGCATTTCTAGACAGCAAAATAATTCTTAGGTTCAATGTAAAGCGATGAAATCAAGGACGCGCGTGCGTTCAATAATATCAGTCCGTTCATCCCGTCCCGGTAGTCTGAATGAAAACGCCGTTTTCATCTCTTTTCTCTTCAAAATATTTGAAATCTGAGCCATCAGCTCGGCACAATCAATCGCGCATCGCTAAGCTATAAAATAATTCTTAGATTAAATTTAAAGCGATGAAATCAACTACGCGCGAGCGTTCAATAACATCAGTCCGTTCATCCCGTCCCGGTAGTCTGAGTGAAAACGCCGT
This sequence comes from Cryptus armator, assembly GCA_963971235.1. Taxonomy (NCBI): domain Eukaryota; kingdom Metazoa; phylum Arthropoda; class Insecta; order Hymenoptera; family Ichneumonidae; genus Cryptus; species Cryptus armator. The sequence goes on from CAXARG010000174.1 coordinate 5,642,925, forward strand.
TTTCATCTCTTTTCTCTTCAAAATATTTGAAATCTGAGCCATCAGCTCGGCACAACCAATCGCGCATCGCTAAGCTATCGAATAATTCTTAGATTAAATTTAAAGCGATGAAATCAACCACGCGCGTGCGTTCAATAACATCAGTCCGTTCATCCCGTCCCGGTAGTCTGAGGGAAAACGCCGTTTTCATCTCTTTTCTCGTTGAAAATATATGAAATGTGCGTTATAAGCTCGACACGGTCGATCGCGCATTTCTAGACTGTAAAATAATTCTTAGGTTCAATTTAAAGCGATGAAATCAAGGACGCGCATGCGTTCAATAATATCAGTCCGTTCATCCCGTCCCGGTAGTCTGAGTGAAAACGCCGTTTTCATCTCTTTTCTCTTCAAAATATTTGAAACCAGAGCCATAAGCTCGGCACATTCGATCGCGATTCGCTAAGCTATAAAATAATTCTTAGATTAAATTTAAAGCGATGAAATCAACTGCGCGCGAGCGTTCAATAACATCAGTCCGTTCATCCCGTCCCGGTAGTCTGAGCCAAAACGCCGTTTTCATCTCTTTTCTCTTCAAAATATTTGAAACCTGAGCCATAAGCTCGGCACAATCGATCGCGATTCGCTAAGCTATAAAATAATTCTTAGATTAAATTTAAAGCGATGAAATCAACTGCGCGCGAGCGTTCAATAACATCAGTCCGTTCATCCCGTCCCGGTAGTCTGAGTGAAAACGCCGTTTTCATCTCTTTTCTCTTCAAAATATTTGAAATCTGAGCCATCAGCTCGGCACAATCAATCGCCCATCGCTAAGCTATCGAATAATTCTTAGATTAAATTTAAAGCGATGAAATCAACCACGCGCGTGCCTTCAACAACATTAGTCCGTTCATACCGTCCCGATAGTCTGAGCCAAAACGCCGTTTTCATCTCTTTTCTCGTTGAAAATATTTGAAATGTGCGTTATAAGCTCGACACGGTCGATCGCGGAATTCTAGACTGTAAAATAATTCTTAGGTTCAATTTAAAGCGATGAAATCAAGGACGCGCATGCGTTCAATAATATCAGTCCGTTCATCCCGTCCCGGTAGTCTGAGTGAAAACGCCGTTTTCATCTCTTTTCTCTTCAAAATATTTGAAATCCGAGCCATCAGCTCGGCACAATCAATCGCGCATCGCTAAGCTATAAAATAATTCTTAGATTAAATTTAAAGCGATGAAATCAACCACGCGCGTGCGTTCAATAACATCAGTCCGTTCATCCCGCCCCGGTAGTCTGAGGGAAAACGCCGTTTTCATCTCTTTTCTCTTCAAAATATTTGAAACCTGAGCCATGAGCTCGGCACAATCGATCGCGATTCGCTAAGCTATAAAATAATTCTTAGATTAAATTTAAAGCGATGAAATCAACTGCGCGCGAGCGTTCAATAACATCAGTCCGATCATCCCGTCCCAATAGTCTGAGCCAAAACGCCGTTTTCATCTCTTTTCCCGTTGAAAATATTTGAAATGTGCGTTATAAGCTCGACACGGTCGACGGCGCATTTCTAGACTGTAAAATAATTCTTAGGTTCAATTTAAAGCGATGAAATCAAGGACGCGCGTGCGTTCAATAACATCAGTCCGATCATCCCGTGCCGGTAGTCTGAGTGAAAACACCGTTTTCATCTCTTTTCTCTTCAAAATATTTGAAACCTGAGCCATAAGCTCGGCACAATCGATCGCGATTCGCTAAGCTATAAAATAATTCTTAGATTAAATTCAAAGCGATGAAATCAACTACGCGCGTGCGTTCAATAACATCAGTCCGTTCATCCCGTCCCGGTAGTCTGAGTGAAAACGCCGTTTTCATCTCTTTTCTCGTTGAAAATATTTGAAATGTGCGTTATAAGCTCGACACGGTCGATCGCGCATTTCTAGACAGCAAAATAATTCTTAGGTTCAATGTAAAGCGATGAAATCAAGGACGCGCGTGCGTTCAATAATATCAGTCCGTTCATCCCGTCCCGGTAGTCTGAGGGAAAATGCCGTTTTCATCTCTTTTCTCTTCAAAATATTTGAAAGCTGAGCCATAAGCTCGGCACAATCGATCGCGCATCGCTAAGCTACCGTATAATCCTTAGATTAAATTTAAAACGATGAAATCAACCACGCGCGTGCGTTCAATAACATCAGTCCGTTCATACCGTCCCAATAGTCTGAGCCAAAACGCCGTTTTCATCTCTTTTCTCGGTGAAAATATTTGAAATGTGCGTTATAAGCTCGACACGGTCGACGGCGCATTTCTAGACTGTAAAATAATTCTTAGGTTCAATTTAAAGCGATGAAATCAAGGACGCGCGTGCGTTCAATAACATCAGTCCGATCATCCCGTGCCGGTAGTCTGAGTGAAAACACCGTTTTCATCTCTTTTCTCTTCAAAATATTTGAAACCTGAGCCATAAGCTCGGCACAATCGATCGCGATTCGCTAAGCTATAAAATAATTCTTAGATTAAATTTAAAGCGATGAAATCAACTACGCGCGTGCGTTCAATAACATCAGTCCGTTCATCCCGTCCCGGTAGTCTGAGTGAAAACGCCGTTTTCATCTCTTTTCTCGTTGAAAATATTTGAAATGTGCGTTATAAGCTCGACACGGTCGATCGCGCATTTCTAGACAGCAAAATAATTCTTAGGTTCAATGTAAAGCGATGAAATCAAGGACGCGCATGCGTTCAATAATATCAGTCCGTTCATCCCGTCCCGGTAGTCTGAGTGAAAACGCCGTTTTCATCTCTTTTCTCTTCAAAATATTTGAAATCTGAGCCATCAGCTCGGCACAATCAATCGCGCATCGCTAAGCTATAAAATAATTCTTAGATTAAATTTAAAGCGATGAAATCAACTACGCGCGAGCGTTCAATAACATCAGTCCGTTCATCCCGTCCCGGTAGTCTGAGGGAAAACGCCGTTTTCATCTCTTTTCTCTTCAAAATATTTGAAATCTGAGCCATCAGCTCGGCACAATCAATCGCGCATCGCTAAGCTATCAAATAATTCTTAGATTAAATTTAAAGCGATGAAATCAACCACGCGCGTGCGTTCAATAACATCAGTCCGTTCATCCCGTCCCGGTAGTCTGAGGGAAAACGCCGTTTTCATCTCTTTTCTCGTTGAAAATATATGAAATGTGCGTTATAAGCTCGACACGGTCGATCGCGCATTTCTAGACTGTAAAATAATTCTTAGGTTCAATTTAAAGCGATGAAATCAAGGACGCGCATGCGTTCAATAATATCAGTCCGTTCATCCCGTCCCGGTAGTCTGAGTGAAAACGCCGTTTTCATCTCTTTTCTCTTCAAAATATTTGAAATCTGAGCCATAAGCTCGGCACAATCGATCGCGCATCGCTAAGCTATAAAATAATTCTTAGATTAAATTTAAAGCGATGAAATCAACTACGCGCGTGCGTTCAATAACATCAGTCCGTTCATCCCGTCCCGGTAGTCTGAGTGAAAACGCCGTTTTCATCTCTTTTCTCTTCAAAATATTTGAAATCTGAGCCATCACCTCGGCACAATCAATCGCGCATCGCTAAGCTATCGAATAATTCTTAGATTAAATTTAAAGCGATGAAATCAACCACGCGCGTGCGTTCAATAACATCAGTCCGTTCATCCCGTCCCGGTAGTCTGAGGGAAAACGCCGTTTTCATCTCTTTTCTCGTTGAAAATATATGAAATGTGCGTTATAAGCTCGACACGGTCGATCGCGCATTTCTAGACTGTAAAATAATTCTTAGGTTCAATTTAAAGCGATGAAATCAAGGACGCGCATGCGTTCAATAATATCAGTCCGTTCATCCCGTCCCGGTAGTCTGAGTGAAAACGCCGTTTTCATCTCTTTTCTCTTCAAAATATTTGAAATCTGAGCCATAAGCTCGGCACAATCGATCGCGATTCGCTAAGCTATAAAAGAATTCTTAGATTAAATTTAAAGCGATGAAATCAACTGCGCGCGAGCGTTCAATAACATCAGTCCGTTCATCCCGTCCCGGTAGTCTGAGCCAAAACGCCGTTTTCATCTCTTTTCTCTTCAAAATATTTGAAACGTGAGCCATAAGCTCGGGACAATCGATCGCGATTCGCTAAGCTATAAAATAATTCTTAGATTAAATTTAAAGCGATGAAATCAACTGCGCGCCAGCGTTCAATAACATCAGTCCGATCATCCCGTGCCGGTAGTCTGAGTGAAAACACCGTTTTCATCTCTTTTCTCTTCAAAATATTTGAAATCTGAGCCATCAGCTCGGCACAATCAATCGCGCATCGCTAAGCTATCGAATAATTCTTAGATTAAATTTAAAGCGATGAAATCAACTACGCGCGTGCGTTCAATAACATCAGTCCGTTCATCCCGTCCCGGTAGTCTGAGTGAAAACGCCGTTTTCATCTCTTTTCTCTTCAAAATATTTGAAATCTGAGTCATCAGCTCGGCACAATCAATCGCGCATCGCTAAGCTATCGAATAATTCTTAGATTAAATTTAAAGCGATGAAATCAACCACGCGCGTGCGTTCAATAACATCAGTCCGTTCATCCCGTCCCGGTAGTCTGAGGGAAAACACCGTTTTCATCTCTTTTCTCGTTGAAAATATATGAAATGTGCATTATAAGCTAGACACGCTCGATCGCGCATTTCTAGACTGTAAAATAATTCTTAGGTTCAATTTAAAGCGATGAAATCAAGGACGCGCATGCGTTCAATAATATCAGTTCGTTCATCCCGTCCCGGTAGTCTGAGTGAAAACGCCGTTTTCATCTCTTTTCTCTTCAAAATATTTGAAATCTGAGCCATAAGCTCGGCACAATCGATCGCGCATCGCTAAGCTATAAAATAATTCTTAGATTAAATTTAAAGCGATGAAATCAACTACGCGCGTGCGTTCAATAACATCAGTCCGTTCATCCCGTCCCGGTAGACTGAGTGAAAACGCCGTTTTCATCTCTTTTCTCTTCAAAATATTTGAAAGCTGAGCCATAAGCTCGGCACAATCGATCGCGCATCGCTAAGCTATCGAATAATTCTTAGATTAAATTTAAAACGATGGAATCAACCACGCGCGTGCGTTCAATAACATCAGTCCGTTCATACCGTCCCAATAGTCTGAGCCAAAACGCCGTTTTCATCTCTTTTCTCGTTGAAAATATTTGAAATGTGCGTTATAAGCTCGACACGGTCGACGGCGCATTTCGAGACTGTAAAATAATTCTTAGATTAAATTTAAAGCGATGAAATCAACCACGCGCGTGCGTTCAATAACATCAGTCCGTTCATCCCGTCCCGGTAGTCTGAGCCAAAACGCCGTTTTCATCTCTTTTCTCTTCAAAATATTTGAAACCTGAGCCATAAGCTCGGCACAATCGATCGCGATTCGCTAAGCCATAAAATAATTCTTAGATTAAATTTAAAGCGATGAAATCAACTGCGCGCGAGCGTTCAATAACATCAGTCCGTTCATCTCGCCCCGGTAGTCTGAGGGAAAACGCCGTTTTCATCTCTTTTCTCGTTGAAAATATTTGAAATGTGCGTTATAAGCTCGATACGGTCGATCGCGCATTTCTAGACTGTAAAATAATTCTTAGGTTCAATTTAAAGCGATGAAATCAAGGACGCGCGTGCGTTCAATAATATCAGTCCGTTCATCCCGTCCCGGTAGTCTGAGTGAAAACGCCGTTTTCATCTCTTTTGTCTTCAAAATATTTGAAATCTGAGCCATCAGCTCGGCACAATCAATCGCGCATCGCTAAGCTATCGAATAATTCTTAGATTAAATTTAAAGCGATGAAATCAACCACGCGCGTGCGTTCAACAACATCAGTCCGTTCATACCGTCCCGATAGTCTGAGCCAAAACGCCGTTTTCATCTCTTTTCTCGTTGAAAATATTTGAAATGTGCGTTATAAGCTCGACACGGTCGATCGCGGAATTCTAGACTGTAAAATAATTCTTAGGTTCAATTTAAAGCGATTAAATCAAGGACGCGCGTGCGTTTAATAACATCAGTCCGTTCATACCGTCCCGATAGTCTGAGCCAAAACGTCGTTTTCATTTCTTTTTTTTTTCAAAATGTTAAAAATCTGTGCCATAAACTTGACACGGTCGATCGTGATTCGCTAAGCTATAAAATAATTCTTAGATTAAATTTAAAGCGATGAAATCAACTACGCGCGTGCGTTCAATAATATCAGTCCGTTCATCCCGTCCCGGTAGTCAGAGTGAAAACGCCGTTTTCATCTCTTTTCTCGTTGAAAATATTTGAAATCTGCGTTATAAGCTCGACACGGTCGATCGCGCATAGCTAAACTATAAAATAATTCTTAGATTAAATTGAAAGCGATGAAATCAAGTACGCGCGTGCGTTCAATAATATCAGTCCGTTCATCCCGTCCCGGTAGTCTGAGCCAAAACGCCGTTTTCATCTCTTTTCTCTTCAAAATATTTGAAACCTGAGCCATAAGCTCGGCACAATCGATCGCGATTCGCTAAGCTATAAAATAATTCTTAGATTAAATTTAAAGCGATGAAATCAACTGCGCGCGAGCGTTCAATAACATCAGTCCGTTCATCCCGTCCCGGTAGTCTGAGTGAAATCGCCGTTTTCATCTCTTTTCTCTTCAAAATATTTGAAACCTGAGCCATAAGCTCGGCACAATCAATCGCGCATCGCTAAGCTATCGAATAATTCTTAGATTAAATTTAAAGCGATGAAATCAACCACGCGCGTGCGTTCAACAACATCAGTCCGTTCATACCGTCCCGATAGTCTGAGCCAAAACGCCGTTTTCATCTCTTTTCTCGTTGAAAATATTTGAAATGTGCGTTATAAGCTCGACACGGTCGATCGCGGAATTCTAGACTGTAAAATAATTCTTAGGTTCAATTTAAAGCGATTAAATCAAGGTCGCGCGTGCGTTTAATAACATCAGTCCGTTCATACCGTCCCGATAGTCTGAGCCAAAACGTCGTTTTCATTTCTTTTTTTTTTCAAAATGTTAAAAATCTATGCCATAAACTTGACACGGTCGATCGTGATTCGCTAAGCTATAAAATAATTCTTAGATTAAATTTAAAGCGATGAAATCAACTACGCGCGTGCGTTCAATAACATCAGTCCGTTCATCCCGTCCCGGTAGTCTGAGTGAAAACGCCGTTTTCATCTCTTTTCTCGTTGAAAATATTTGAAATGTGCGTTATAAGCTCGACACGGTCGATCGCGCATAGCTAAACTATAAAATAATTCTTAGATTAAATTGAAAGCGATGAAATCAAGTACGCGCGTGCGTTCAATAATATCAGTCCGTTCATCCCGTCCCGGTAGTCAGAGTGAAAACGCCGTTTTCATCTCTTTTCTCGTTGAAAATATTTGAAATCTGCGTTATAAGCTCGACACGGTCGATCGCGCATAGCTAAACTATAAAATAATTCTTAGATTAAATTGAAAGCGATGAAATCAAGTACGCGCGTGCGTTCAATAATATCAGTCCGTTCATCCCGTCCCGGTAGTCTGAGCCAAAACGCCGTTTTCATCTCTTTTCTCTTCAAAATATTTGAAACCTGAGCCATAAGCTCGGCACAATCGATCGCGATTCGCTAAGCTATAAAATAATTCTTAGATTAAATTTAAAGCGATGAAATCAACTGCGCGCGAGCGTTCAATAACATCAGTCCGTTCATCCCGTCCCGGTAGTCTGAGTGAAAACGCCGTTTTCATCTCTTTTCTCTTCAAAATATTTGAAATCTGAGCCATCAGCTCGGCACAATCAATCGCCCATCGCTAAGCTATCGAATAATTCTTAGATTAAATTTAAAGCGATGAAATCAACCACGCGCGTGCCTTCAACAACATTAGTCCGTTCATACCGTCCCGATAGTCTGAGCCAAAACGCCGTTTTCATCTCTTTTCTCGTTGAAAATATTTGAAATGTGCGTTATAAGCTCGACACGGTCGATCGCGGAATTCTAGACTGTAAAATAATTCTTAGGTTCAATTTAAAGGGATTAAATCAAGGACGCGCGTGCGTTTAATAACATCAGTCCGTTCATACCGTCCCGATAGTCTGAGCCAAAACGTCGTTTTCATTTCTTTTTTTTTTCAAAATGTTAAAAATCTGTGCCATAAACTTGACACGGTCGATCGCGATTCGCTAAGCTATAAAATAATTCTTAGATTAAATTTAAAGCGATGAAATCAACTACGCGCGTGCGTTCAATAACATCAGTCCGTTCATCCCGTCCTGGTAGTCTGAGTGAAAACGCCGTTTTCATCTCTTTTCTCGTTGAAAATATTTGAAATGTGCGTTATAAGCTCGACACGGTCGATCGCGCATAGCTAAACTATAAAATAATTCTTAGATTAAATTGAAAGCGATGAAATCAAGTACGCGCGTGCGTTCAATAATATCAATCCGTTCATCCCGTCCCGGTAGTCAGAGTGAAAACGCCGTTTTCATCTCTTTTCTCGTTGAAAATATTTGAAATCTGCGTTATAAGCTCGACACGGTCGATCGCGCATAGCTAAACTATAAAATAATTCTTAGATTAAATTGAAAGCGATGAAATCAAGTACGCGCGTGCGTTCAATAATATCAGTCCGTTCATCCCGTCCCGGTAGTCTGAGCCACAACGCCGTTTTCATCTCTTTTCTCTTCAAAATATTTGAAACCTGAGCCATAAGCTCGGCACAATCGATCGCGATTCGCTAAGCTATAAAATAATTCTTAGATTAAATTTAAAGCGATGAAATCAACTGCGCGCGAGCGTTCAATAACATCAGTCCGTTCATCCCGTCCCGGTAGTCTGAGCCAAAACGCCGTTTTCATCTCTTTTCTCTTCAAAATATTTGAAACCTGAGCCATAAGCTCGGCACAATCGATCGCGATTCGCTAAGCTATAAAATAATTCTTAGATTAAATTTAAAGCGATGAAATCAACTGCGCGCGAGCGTTCAATAACATCAGTCCGATCATCCCGTGCCGGTAGTCTGAGTGAAAACACCGTTTTCATCTCTTTTCTCTTCAAAATATTTGAAACCTGAGCCATGAGCTCGGCACAATCGATCGCGATTCGCTAAGCTATAAAATAATTCTTAGATTAAATTTAAAGCGATGAAATCAACTACGCGCGTGCGTTCAATAACACCAGTCCGTTCATCCCGTCCCGGTAGTCTGAGTGAAAACGCCGTTTTCATCTCTTTTCTCGTTGAAAATATTTGAAATGTGCGTTATAAGCTCGACACGGTCGATCGCGCATTTCTAGACAGCAAAATAATTCTTAGGTTCAATGTAAAGCGATGAAATCAAGGACGCGCGTGCGTTCAATAATATCAGTCCGTTCATCCCGTCCCGGTAGTCAGAGTGAAAACGCCGTTTTCATCTCTTTTCTCGTTGAAAATATTTGAAATCTGCGTTATAAGCTCGACACGGTCGATCGCGCATAGCTAAACTATAAAATAATTCTTAGATTAAATTGAAAGCGATGAAATCAAGTACGCGCGTGCGTTCAATAATATCAGTCCGTTCATCGCGTCCCGGTAGTCTGAGCCAAAACGCCGTTTTCATCTCTTTTCTCTTCAAAATATTTGAAACCTGAGCCATAAGCTCGGCACAATCGATCGCGATTCGCTAAGCCATAAAATAATTCTTAGATTAAATTTAAAGCGATGAAATCAACTGCGCGCGAGCGTTCAATAACATCAGTCCGTTCATCCCGTCCCGGTAGTCTGAGTGAAAACGCCGTTTTCATCTCTTTTCACTTCAAAATATTTGAAATCTGAGCCATCAGCTCGGCACAATCAATCGCCCATCGCTAAGCTATCGAATAATTCTTAGATTAAATTTAAAGCGATGAAATCAACCACGCGCGTGCCTTCAACAACATTAGTCCGTTCATACCGTCCCGATAGTCTGAGCCAAAACGCCGTTTTCATCTCTTTTCTCGTTGAAAATATTTGAAATGTGCGTTATAAGCTCGACACGGTCGATCGCGGAATTCTAGACTGTAAAATAATTCTTAGGTTCAATTTAAAGCGATTAAATCAAGGACGCGCGTGCGTTTAATAACATCAGTCCGTTCATACCGTCCCGATAGTCTGAGCCAAAACGTCGTTTTCATTTCTTTTTTTTTTCAAAATGTTAAAAATCTGTGCCATAAACTTGACACGGTCGATCGCGATTCGCTAAGCTATAAAATAATTCTTAGATTAAATTTAAAGCGATGAAATCAACTACGCGCGTGCGTTCAATAACATCAATCCGTTCATCCCGTCCCGGTAGTCAGAGTGAAAACGCCGTTTTCATCTCTTTTCTCGTTGAAAATATTTGAAATCTGCGTTATAAGCTCGACACGGTCGATCGCGCATAGCTAAACTATAAAATAATTCTTAGATTAAATTGAAAGCGATGAAATCAAGTACGCGCGTGCGTTCAATAATATCAGTCCGTTCATCCCGTCCCGGTAGTCTGAGCCAAAACGCCGTTTTCATCTCTTTTCTCTTCAAAATATTTGAAACCTGAGCCATAAGCTCGGCACAATCGATCGCGATTCGCTAAGCTATAAAATAATTCTTAGATTAAATTTAAAGCGATGAAATCAACTGCGCGCGAGCGTTCAATAACATCAGTCCGATCATCCCGTGCCGGTAGTCTGAGTGAAAACACCGTTTTCATCTCTTTTCTCTTCAAAATATTTGAATCCTGAGCCATGAGCTCGGCACAATCGATCGCGATTCGCTAAGCTATAAAATAATTCTTAGATTAAGCGATGAAATCAACTACGCGCGTGCGTTCAATAACATCAGTCCGTTCATCCCGTCCCGGTAGTCTGAGTGAAAACGCCGTTTTCATCTCTTTTCTCTTCAAAATATTTGAAATCTGAGCCATAAGCTCGGCACAATCGATCGCGCATCGCTAAGCTATAAAATAATTCTTAGATTAAATTTAAAGCGATGAAATCAACTACGCGCGTGCGTTCAATAACATCAGTCCGTTCATCCCGTCCCGGTAGTCTGAGTGAAAACGCCGTTTTCATCTCTTTTCTCTTCAAAATATTTGAAAGCTGAGCCATAAGCTCGGCACAACCAATCGCGCATCGCTAAGCTATCGAATAATTCTTAGATTAAATTTAAAGCGATGAAATCAACCACGCGCGTACGTTCAATAACATCAGTCCGTTCATCCCGTCCCGGTAGTCTGAGGGAAAACGCCGTTTTCATCTCTTTTCTCGTTGAAAATATATGAAATGTGCGTTATAAGCTCGACACGGTCGATCGCGCATTTCTAGACTGTAAAATAATTCTTAGGTTCAATTTAAAGCGATGAAATCAAGGACGCGCATGCGTTCAATAATATCAGTCCGTTCATCCCGTCCCGGTAGTCTGAGTGAAAACGCCGTTTTCATCTCTTTTCTCTTCAAAATATTTGAAACCAGAGCCATAAGCTCGGCACATTCGATCGCGATTCGCTAAGCTATAAAATAATTCTTAGATTAAATTTAAAGCGATGAAATCAACTGCGCGCGAGCGTTCAATAACATCAGTCCGTTCATCCCGTCCCGGTAGTCTGAGCCAAAACGCCGTTTTCATCTCTTTTCTCTTCAAAATATTTGAAACCTGAGCCATAAGCTCGGCACAATCGATCGCGATTCGCTAAGCTATAAAATAATTCTTAGATTAAATTTAAAGCGATGAAATCAACTGCGCGCGAGCGTTCAATAACATCAGTCCGTTCATCCCGTCCCGGTAGTCTGAGTGAAAACGCCGTTTTCATCTCTTTTCTCTTCAAAATATTTGAAATCTGAGCCATCAGCTCGGCACAATCAATCGCCCATCGCTAAGCTATCGAATAATTCTTAGATTAAATTTAAAGCGATGAAATCAACCACGCGCGTGCCTTCAACAACATTAGTCCGTTCATACCGTCCCGATAGTCTGAGCCAAAACGCCGTTTTCATCTCTTTTCTCGTTGAAAATATTTGAAATGTGCGTTATAAGCTCGACACGGTCGATCGCGGAATTCTAGACTGTAAAATAATTCTTAGGTTCAATTTAAAGCGATTAAATCAAGGACGCGCGTGCGTTTAATAACATCAGTCCGTTCATACCGTCCCGATAGTCTGAGCCAAAACGTCGTTTTCATTTCTTTTTTTTTTCAAAATGTTAAAAATCTGTGCCATAAACTTGACACGGTCGATCGCGATTCGCTAAGCTATAAAATAATTCTTAGATTAAATTTAAAGCGATGAAATCAACTACGCGCGTGCGTTCAATAACATCAGTCCGTTCATCCCGTCCTGGTAGTCTGAGTGAAAACGCCGTTTTCATCTCTTTTCTCGTTGAAAATATTTGAAATGTGCGTTATAAGCTCGACACGGTCGATCGCGCATAGCTAAACTATAAAATAATTCTTAGATTAAATTGAAAGCGATGAAATCAAGTACGCGCGTGCGTTCAATAATATCAATCCGTTCATCCCGTCCCGGTAGTCAGAGTGAAAACGCCGTTTTCATCTCTTTTCTCGTTGAAAATATTTGAAATCTGCGTTATAAGCTCGACACGGTCGATCGCGCATAGCTAAACTATAAAATAATTCTTAGATTAAATTGAAAGCGATGAAATCAAGTACGCGCGTGCGTTCAATAATATCAGTCCGTTCATCCCGTCCCGGTAGTCTGAGCCAAAACGCCGTTTTCATCTCTTTTCTCTTCAAAATATTTGAAACCTGAGCCATAAGCTCGGCACAATCGATCGCGATTCGCTAAGCTATAAAATAATTCTTAGATTAAATTTAAAGCGATGAAATCAACCACGCGCGTGCGTTCAATAACATCAGTCCGTTCATCCCGTCCCGGTAGTCTGAGGGAAAACGCCGTTTTCATCTCTTTTCTCGTTGAAAATATATGAAATGTGCGTTATAAGCTCGACACGGTCGATCGCGCATTTCTAGACTGTAAAATAATTCTTAGGTTCAATTTAAAGCGATGAAATCAAGGACGCGCATGCGTTCAATAATATCAGTCCGTTCATCCCGTCCCGGTAGTCTGAGTGAAAACGCCGTTTTCATCTCTTTTCTCTTCAAAATATTTGAAATCTGAGCCATAAGCTCGGCACAATCGATCGCGCATCGCTAAGCTATAAAATAATTCTTAGATTAAATTAAAAGCGATGAAATCAACTACGCGCGTGCGTTCAATAACATCAGTCCGTTCATCCCGTCCCGGTCGTCTGAGTGAAAACGCCGTTTTCATCTCTTTTCTCTTCAAAATATTTGAAAGGTGAGCCATAAGCTCGGCACAATCGATCGCGCATCGCTAAGCTATCGAATAATTCTTAGATTAAATTTAAAACGATGAAATCAACCACGCGCGTGCGTTCAATAACATCAGTCCGTTCATACCGTCCCAATAGTCTGAGCCAAAACGCCGTTTTCATCTCTTTTCTCGTTGAAAATATTTGAAATGTGCGTTATAAGCTCGACACGGTCGACGGCGCATTTCTAGACTGTAAAATAATTCTTAGGTTCAATTTAAAGCGATGAAATCAAGGACGCGCGTGCGTTCAATAACATCAGTCCGTTCATCCCGCCCCGGTAGTCTGGGGGAAAACGCCGGTTTCATCTCTTTACTCTTCAAAATATTTGAAATCCGAGCCATCAGCTCGGCACAATCAATCGCGCATCGCTAAGCTATAAAATAATTCTTAGATTAAATTTAAAGCGATGAAATCAACCACTCGCGTGCGTTCAATAACATCAGTCCGTTCATCCCGCCCCGGTAGTCTGAGGGAAAACGCCGTTTTCATCTCTTTTCTCGTTGAAAATATTTGAAATGTGCGTTATAAGCTCGATACGGTCGATCGCGCATTTCTAGACTGTAAAATAATTCTTAGGTTCAATTTAAAGCGATGAAATCAAGGACGCGCGTGCGTTCAATAATATCAGTCCGTTCATCCCGCCCCGGTAGTCTGAGGGAAAACGCCGTTTTCATCTCTTTTCTCGTTGAAAATATATGAAATGTGCGTTATAAGCTCGACACGGTCGATCGCGCATTTCTAGACTGTAAAATAATTCTTAGGTTCAATTTAAAGCGATGAAATCAAGGACGCGCATGCGTTCAATAATATCAGTCCGTTCATCCCGTCCCGGTAGTCTGAGTGAAAACGCCGTTTTCATCTCTTTTCTCTTCAAAATATTTGAAATCCGAGCCATCAGCTCGGCACAATCAATCGCGCATCGCTAAGCTATAAAATAATTCTTAGATTAAATTTAAAGCGATGAAATCAACCACGCGCGTGCGTTCAATAACATCAGTCCGTTCATCCCGCCCCGGTAGTCTGAGGGAAAACGCCGTTTTCATCTCTTTTCTCTTCAAAATATTTGAAACCTGAGCCATGAGCTCGGCACAATCGATCGCGATTCGCTAAGCTATAAAATAATTCTTAGATTAAATTTAAAGCGATGAAATCAACTGCGCGCGAGCGTTCAATAACATCAGTCCGATCATCCCGTCCCAATAGTCTGAGCCAAAACGCCGTTTTCATCTCTTTTCCCGTTGAAAATATTTGAAATGTGCGTTATAAGCTCGACACGGTCGACGGCGCATTTCTAGACTGTAAAATAATTCTTAGGTTCAATTTAAAGCGATGAAATCAAGGACGCGCGTGCGTTCAATAACATCAGTCCGATCATCCCGTGCCGGTAGTCTGAGTGAAAACACCGTTTTCATCTCTTTTCTCTTCAAAATATTTGAAACCTGAGCCATAAGCTCGGCACAATCGATCGCGATTCGCTAAGCTATAAAATAATTCTTAGATTAAATTCAAAGCGATGAAATCAACTACGCGCGTGCGTTCAATAACATCAGTCCGTTCATCCCGTCCCGGTAGTCTGAGTGAAAACGCCGTTTTCATCTCTTTTCTCGTTGAAAATATTTGAAATGTGCGTTATAAGCTCGACACGGTCGATCGCGCATTTCTAGACAGCAAAATAATTCTTAGGTTCAATGTAAAGCGATGAAATCAAGGACGCGCGTGCGTTCAATAATATCAGTCCGTTCATCCCGTCCCGGTAGTCTGAGGGAAAATGCCGTTTTCATCTCTTTTCTCTTCAAAATATTTGAAAGCTGAGCCATAAGCTCGGCACAATCGATCGCGCATCGCTAAGCTACCGTATAATCCTTAGATTAAATTTAAAACGATGAAATCAACCACGCGCGTGCGTTCAATAACATCAGTCCGTTCATACCGTCCCAATAGTCTGAGCCAAAACGCCGTTTTCATCTCTTTTCTCGGTGAAAATATTTGAAATGTGCGTTATAAGCTCGACACGGTCGACGGCGCATTTCTAGACTGTAAAATAATTCTTAGGTTCAATTTAAAGCGATGAAATCAAGGACGCGCGTGCGTTCAATAACATCAGTCCGATCATCCCGTGCCGGTAGTCTGAGTGAAAACACCGTTTTCATCTCTTTTCTCTTCAAAATATTTGAAACCTGAGCCATAAGCTCGGCACAATCGATCGCGATTCGCTAAGCTATAAAATAATTCTTAGATTAAATTTAAAGCGATGAAATCAACTACGCGCGTGCGTTCAATAACATCAGTCCGTTCATCCCGTCCCGGTAGTCTGAGTGAAAACGCCGTTTTCATCTCTTTTCTCGTTGAAAATATTTGAAATGTGCGTTATAAGCTCGACACGGTCGATCGCGCATTTCTAGACAGCAAAATAATTCTTAGGTTCAATGTAAAGCGATGAAATCAAGGACGCGCATGCGTTCAATAATATCAGTCCGTTCATCCCGTCCCGGTAGTCTGAGTGAAAACGCCGTTTTCATCTCTTTTCTCTTCAAAATATTTGAAATCTGAGCCATCAGCTCGGCACAATCAATCGCGCATCGCTAAGCTATAAAATAATTCTTAGATTAAATTTAAAGCGATGAAATCAACTACGCGCGAGCGTTCAATAACATCAGTCCGTTCATCCCGTCCCGGTAGTCTGAGGGAAAACGCCGTTTTCATCTCTTTTCTCTTCAAAATATTTGAAATCTGAGCCATCAGCTCGGCACAATCAATCGCGCATCGCTAAGCTATAAAATAATTCTTAGATTAAATTTAAAGCGAAGAAATCAACCATGCGCGTGCGTTCAATAACATCAGTCCGTTCATCCCGTCCCGGTAGTCTGAGGGAAAACGCCGTTTTCATCTCTTTTCTCGTTGAAAATATTTGAAATGTGCGTTATAAGCTCGACACGGTCGATCGCGCATTTCTAGACAGCAAAATAATTCTTAGGTTCAATGTAAAGCGATGAAATCAAGGACGCGCATGCGTTCAATAATATCAGTCCGTTCATCCCGTCCCGGTAGTCTGAGTGAAAACGCCGTTTTCATCTCTTTTCTCTTCAAAATATTTGAAATCTGAGCCATCAGCTCGGCACAATCAATCGCGCATCGCTAAGCTATAAAATAATTCTTAGATTAAATTTAAAGCGATGAAATCAACTACGCGCGTGCGTTCAATAACATCAGTCCGTTCATCCCGTCCCGGTAGTCTGAGTGAAAACGCCGTTTTCATCTCTTTTCTCTTCAAAATATTTGAAATCTGAGCCATAAGCTCGGCACAATCGATCGCGCATCGCTAAGCTATAATATAATTCTTAGATTAAATTTAAAGCGATGAAATCAACTACGCGCGTGCGTTCAATAACATCAGTCCGTTCATCCCGTCCCGGTAGTCTGAGTGAAAACGCCGTTTTCATCTCTTTTCTCTTCAAAATATTTGAAATCTGAGCCATCAGCTCGGCACAATCAATCGCGCATCGCTAAGCTATCAAATAATTCTTAGATTAAATTTAAAGCGATGAAATCAACCACGCGCGTGCGTTCAATAACATCAGTCCGTTCATCCCGTCCCGGTAGTCTGAGGGAAAACGCCGTTTTCATCTCTTTTCTCGTTGAAAATATATGAAATGTGCGTTATAAGCTCGACACGGTCGATCGCGCATTTCTAGACTGTAAAATAATTCTTAGGTTCAATTTAAAGCGATGAAATCAAGGACGCGCATGCGTTCAATAATATCAGTCCGTTCATCCCGTCCCGGTAGTCTGAGTGAAAACGCCGTTTTCATCTCTTTTCTCTTCAAAATATTTGAAATCTGAGCCATAAGCTCGGCACAATCGATCGCGCATCGCTAAGCTATAAAATAATTCTTAGATTAAATTTAAAGCGATGAAATCAACTACGCGCGTGCGTTCAATAACATCAGTCCGTTCATCCCGTCCCGGTAGTCTGAGTGAAAACGCCGTTTTCATCTCTTTTCTCTTCAAAATATTTGAAATCTGAGCCATCAGCTCGGCACAATCAATCGCGCATCGCTAAGCTATCGAATAATTCTTAGATTAAATTTAAAGCGATGAAATCAACCACGCGCGTGCGTTCAATAACATCAGTCCGTTCATCCCGTCCCGGTAGTCTGAGGGAAAACGCCGTTTTCATCTCTTTTCTCGTTGAAAATATATGAAATGTGCGTTATAAGCTCGACACGGTCGATCGCGCATTTCTAGACTGTAAAATAATTCTTAGGTTCAATTTAAAGCGATGAAATCAAGGACGCGCATGCGTTCAATAATATCAGTCCGTTCATCCCGTCCCGGTAGTCTGAGTGAAAACGCCGTTTTCATCTCTTTTCTCTTCAAAATATTTGAAATCTGAGCCATAAGCTCGGCACAATCGATCGCGATTCGCTAAGCTATAAAATAATTCTTAGATTAAATTTAAAGCGATGAAATCAACTGCGCGCGAGCGTTCAATAACATCAGTCCGTTCATCCCGTCCCGGTAGTCTGAGCCAAAACGCCGTTTTCATCTCTTTTCTCTTCAAAATATTTGAAACGTGAGCCATAAGCTCGGGACAATCGATCGCGATTCGCTAAGCTATAAAATAATTCTTAGATTAAATTTAAAGCGATGAAATCAACTGCGCGCCAGCGTTCAATAACATCAGTCCGATCATCCCGTGCCGGTAGTCTGAGTGAAAACACCGTTTTCATCTCTTTTCTCTTCAAAATATTTGAAATCTGAGCCATCAGCTCGGCACAATCAATCGCGCATCGCTAAGCTATCGAATAATTCTTAGATTAAATTTAAAGCGATGAAATCAACTACGCGCGTGCGTTCAATAACATCAGTCCGTTCATCCCGTCCCGGTAGTCTGAGTGAAAACGCCGTTTTCATCTCTTTTCTCTTCAAAATATTTGAAATCTGAGTCATCAGCTCGGCACAATCAATCGCGCATCGCTAAGCTATCGAATAATTCTTAGATTAAATTTAAAGCGATGAAATCAACCACGCGCGTGCGTTCAATAACATCAGTCCGTTCATCCCGTCCCGGTAGTCTGAGGGAAAACACCGTTTTCATCTCTTTTCTCGTTGAAAATATATGAAATGTGCATTATAAGCTAGACACGCTCGATCGCGCATTTCTAGACTGTAAAATAATTCTTAGGTTCAATTTAAAGCGATGAAATCAAGGACGCGCATGCGTTCAATAATATCAGTCCGTTCATCCCGTCCCGGTAGTCTGAGTGAAAACGCCGTTTTCATCTCTTTTCTCTTCAAAATATTTGAAATCTGAGCCATAAGCTCGGCACAATCGATCGCGCATCGCTAAGCTATAAAATAATTCTTAGATTAAATTTAAAGCGATGAAATCAACTACGCGCGTGCGTTCAATAACATCAGTCCGTTCATCCCGTCCCGGTAGACTGAGTGAAAACGCCGTTTTCATCTCTTTTCTCTTCAAAATATTTGAAAGCTGAGCCATAAGCTCGGCACAATCGATCGCGCATCGCTAAGCTATCGAATAATTCTTAGATTAAATTTAAAACGATGGAATCAACCACGCGCGTGCGTTCAATAACATCAGTCCGTTCATACCGTCCCAATAGTCTGAGCCAAAACGCCGTTTTCATCTCTTTTCTCGTTGAAAATATTTGAAATGTGCGTTATAAGCTCGACACGGTCGACGGCGCATTTCTAGACTGTAAAATAATTCTTAGATTAAATTTAAAGCGATGAAATCAACCACGCGCGTGCGTTCAATAACATCAGTCCGTTCATCCCGTCCCGGTAGTCTGAGGGAAAACGCCGTTTTCATCTCTTTTCTCGTTGAAAATATATGAAATGTGCGTTATAAGCTCGACACGGTCGATCGCGCATTTCTAGACTGTAAAATAATTCTTAGGTTCAATTTAAAGCGATGAAATCAAGGGCGCGCGTCCGTTCAATGATATCAGTCCGTGCATCGCGTCCCGGTAGTCTGAGTGAAAACGCCGTTTTCATCTGTTTTCTCTTCAAAATATTTGAAATCTGAGCCATAAGCTCGGCACAATCGATCGCGCATCACTAAGCTATAAAATAATTCTTAGATTAAATTTAAAGCGATGAAATCAACTACGCGCGTGCGTTCAATAACATCAGTCCGTTCATCCCGTCCCGGTAGTCTGAGCCAAAACGCCGTTTTCATCTCTTTTCTCTTCAAAATATTTGAAACCTGAGCCATAAGCTCGGCACAATCGATCGCGATTCGCTAAGCCATAAAATAATTCTTAGATTAAATTTAAAGCGATGAAATCAACTGCGCGCGAGCGTTCAATAACATCAGTCCGTTCATCTTGCCCCGGTAGTCTGAGGGAAAACGCCGTTTTCATCTCTTTTCTCGTTGAAAATATTTGAAATGTGCGTTATAAGCTCGATACGGTCGATCGCGCATTTCTAGACTGTAAAATAATTCTTAGGTTCAATTTAAAGCGATGAAATCAAGGACGCGCGTGCGTTCAATAATATCAGTCCGTTCATCCCGTCCCGGTAGTCTGAGTGAAAACGCCGTTTTCATCTCTTTTGTCTTCAAAATATTTGAAATCTGAGCCATCAGCTCGGCACAATCAATCGCGCATCGCTAAGCTATCGAATAATTCTTAGATTAAATTTAAAGCGATGAAATCAACCACGCGCGTGCGTTCAACAACATCAGTCCGTTCATACCGTCCCGATAGTCTGAGCCAAAACGCCGTTTTCATCTCTTTTCTCGTTGAAAATATTTGAAATGTGCGTTATAAGCTCGACACGGTCGATCGCGGAATTCTAGACTGTAAAATAATTCTTAGGTTCAATTTAAAGCGATTAAATCAAGGACGCGCGTGCGTTTAATAACATCAGTCCGTTCATACCGTCCCGATAGTCTGAGCCAAAACGTCGTTTTCATTTCTTTTTTTTTTCAAAATGTTAAAAATCTGTGCCATAAACTTGACACGGTCGATCGTGATTCGCTAAGCTATAAAATAATTCTTAGATTAAATTTAAAGCGATGAAATCAACTACGCGCGTGCGTTCAATAATATCAGTCCGTTCATCCCGTCCCGGTAGTCAGAGTGAAAACGCCGTTTTCATCTCTTTTCTCGTTGAAAATATTTGAAATCTGCGTTATAAGCTCGACACGGTCGATCGCGCATAGCTAAACTATAAAATAATTCTTAGATTAAATTGAAAGCGATGAAATCAAGTACGCGCGTGCGTTCAATAATATCAGTCCGTTCATCCCGTCCCGGTAGTCTGAGCCAAAACGCCGTTTTCATCTCTTTTCTCTTCAAAATATTTGAAACCTGAGCCATAAGCTCGGCACAATCGATCGCGATTCGCTAAGCTATAAAATAATTCTTAGATTAAATTTAAAGCGATGAAATCAACTGCGCGCGAGCGTTCAATAACATCAGTCCGTTCATCCCGTCCCGGTAGTCTGAGTGAAAACGCCGTTTTCATCTCTTTTCTCTTCAAAATATTTGAAACCTGAGCCATAAGCTCGGCACAATCAATCGCGCATCGCTAAGCTATCGAATAATTCTTAGATTAAATTTAAAGCGATGAAATCAACCACGCGCGTGCGTTCAACAACATCAGTCCGTTCATACCGTCCCGATAGTCTGAGCCAAAACGCCGTTTTCATCTCTTTTCTCGTTGAAAATATTTGAAATGTGCGTTATAAGCTCGACACGGTCGATCGCGGAATTCTAGACTGTAAAATAATTCTTAGGTTCAATTTAAAGCGATTAAATCAAGGACGCGCGTGCGTTTAATAACATCAGTCCGTTCATACCGTCCCGATAGTCTGAGCCAAAACGTCGTTTTCATTTCTTTTTTTTTTCAAAATGTTAAAAATCTATGCCATAAACTTGACACGGTCGATCGTGATTCGCTAAGCTATAAAATAATTCTTAGATTAAATTTAAAGCGATGAAATCAACTACGCGCGTGCGTTCAATAACATCAGTCCGTTCATCCCGTCCCGGTAGTCTGAGTGAAAACGCCGTTTTCATCTCTTTTCTCGTTGAAAATATTTGAAATGTGCGTTATAAGCTCGACACGGTCGATCGCGCATAGCTAAACTATAAAATAATTCTTAGATTAAATTGAAAGCGATGAAATCAAGTACGCGCGTGCGTTCAATAATATCAGTCCGTTCATCCCGTCCCGGTAGTCAGAGTGAAAACGCCGTTTTCATCTCTTTTCTCGTTGAAAATATTTGAAATCTGCGTTATAAGCTCGACACGGTCGATCGCGCATAGCTAAACTATAAAATAATTCTTAGATTAAATTGAAAGCGATGAAATCAAGTACGCGCGTGCGTTCAATAATATCAGTCCGTTCATCCCGTCCCGGTAGTCTGAGCCAAAACGCCGTTTTCATCTCTTTTCTCTTCAAAATATTTGAAACCTGAGCCATAAGCTCGGCACAATCGATCGCGATTCGCTAAGCTATAAAATAATTCTTAGATTAAATTTAAAGCGATGAAATCAACTGCGCGCGAGCGTTCAATAACATCAGTCCGTTCATCCCGTCCCGGTAGTCTGAGTGAAAACGCCGTTTTCATCTCTTTTCTCTTCAAAATATTTGAAATCTGAGCCATCAGCTCGGCACAATCAATCGCCCATCGCTAAGCTATCGAATAATTCTTAGATTAAATTTAAAGCGATGAAATCAACCACGCGCGTGCCTTCAACAACATTAGTCCGTTCATACCGTCCCGATAGTCTGAGCCAAAACGCCGTTTTCATCTCTTTTCTCGTTGAAAATATTTGAAATGTGCGTTATAAGCTCGACACGGTCGATCGCGGAATTCTAGACTGTAAAATAATTCTTAGGTTCAATTTAAAGGGATTAAATCAAGGACGCGCGTGCGTTTAATAACATCAGTCCGTTCATACCGTCCCGATAGTCTGAGCCAAAACGTCGTTTTCATTTCTTTTTTTTTTCAAAATGTTAAAAATCTGTGCCATAAACTTGACACGGTCGATCGCGATTCGCTAAGCTATAAAATAATTCTTAGATTAAATTTAAAGCGATGAAATCAACTACGCGCGTGCGTTCAATAACATCAGTCCGTTCATCCCGTCCTGGTAGTCTGAGTGAAAACGCCGTTTTCATCTCTTTTCTCGTTGAAAATATTTGAAATGTGCGTTATAAGCTCGACACGGTCGATCGCGCATAGCTAAACTATAAAATAATTCTTAGATTAAATTGAAAGCGATGAAATCAAGTACGCGCGTGCGTTCAATAATATCAATCCGTTCATCCCGTCCCGGTAGTCAGAGTGAAAACGCCGTTTTCATCTCTTTTCTCGTTGAAAATATTTGAAATCTGCGTTATAAGCTCGACACGGTCGATCGCGCATAGCTAAACTATAAAATAATTCTTAGATTAAATTGAAAGCGATGAAATCAAGTACGCGCGTGCGTTCAATAATATCAGTCCGTTCATCCCGTCCCGGTAGTCTGAGCCACAACGCCGTTTTCATCTCTTTTCTCTTCAAAATATTTGAAACCTGAGCCATAAGCTCGGCACAATCGATCGCGATTCGCTAAGCTATAAAATAATTCTTAGATTAAATTTAAAGCGATGAAATCAACTGCGCGCGAGCGTTCAATAACATCAGTCCGTTCATCCCGTCCCGGTAGTCTGAGCCAAAACGCCGTTTTCATCTCTTTTCTCTTCAAAATATTTGAAACCTGAGCCATAAGCTCGGCACAATCGATCGCGATTCGCTAAGCTATAAAATAATTCTTAGATTAAATTTAAAGCGATGAAATCAACTGCGCGCGAGCGTTCAATAACATCAGTCCGATCATCCCGTGCCGGTAGTCTGAGTGAAAACACCGTTTTCATCTCTTTTCTCTTCAAAATATTTGAAACCTGAGCCATGAGCTCGGCACAATCGATCGCGATTCGCTAAGCTATAAAATAATTCTTAGATTAAATTTAAAGCGATGAAATCAACTACGCGCGTGCGTTCAATAACACCAGTCCGTTCATCCCGTCCCGGTAGTCTGAGTGAAAACGCCGTTTTCATCTCTTTTCTCGTTGAAAATATTTGAAATGTGCGTTATAAGCTCGACACGGTCGATCGCGCATTTCTAGACAGCAAAATAATTCTTAGGTTCAATGTAAAGCGATGAAATCAAGGACGCGCGTGCGTTCAATAATATCAGTCCGTTCATCCCGTCCCGGTAGTCAGAGTGAAAACGCCGTTTTCATCTCTTTTCTCGTTGAAAATATTTGAAATCTGCGTTATAAGCTCGACACGGTCGATCGCGCATAGCTAAACTATAAAATAATTCTTAGATTAAATTGAAAGCGATGAAATCAAGTACGCGCGTGCGTTCAATAATATCAGTCCGTTCATCGCGTCCCGGTAGTCTGAGCCAAAACGCCGTTTTCATCTCTTTTCTCTTCAAAATATTTGAAACCTGAGCCATAAGCTCGGCACAATCGATCGCGATTCGCTAAGCCATAAAATAATTCTTAGATTAAATTTAAAGCGATGAAATCAACTGCGCGCGAGCGTTCAATAACATCAGTCCGTTCATCCCGTCCCGGTAGTCTGAGTGAAAACGCCGTTTTCATCTCTTTTCACTTCAAAATATTTGAAATCTGAGCCATCAGCTCGGCACAATCAATCGCCCATCGCTAAGCTATCGAATAATTCTTAGATTAAATTTAAAGCGATGAAATCAACCACGCGCGTGCCTTCAACAACATTAGTCCGTTCATACCGTCCCGATAGTCTGAGCCAAAACGCCGTTTTCATCTCTTTTCTCGTTGAAAATATTTGAAATGTGCGTTATAAGCTCGACACGGTCGATCGCGGAATTCTAGACTGTAAAATAATTCTTAGGTTCAATTTAAAGCGATTAAATCAAGGACGCGCGTGCGTTTAATAACATCAGTCCGTTCATACCGTCCCGATAGTCTGAGCCAAAACGTCGTTTTCATTTCTTTTTTTTTTCAAAATGTTAAAAATCTGTGCCATAAACTTGACACGGTCGATCGCGATTCGCTAAGCTATAAAATAATTCTTAGATTAAATTTAAAGCGATGAAATCAACTACGCGCGTGCGTTCAATAACATCAATCCGTTCATCCCGTCCCGGTAGTCAGAGTGAAAACGCCGTTTTCATCTCTTTTCTCGTTGAAAATATTTGAAATCTGCGTTATAAGCTCGACACGGTCGATCGCGCATAGCTAAACTATAAAATAATTCTTAGATTAAATTGAAAGCGATGAAATCAAGTACGCGCGTGCGTTCAATAATATCAGTCCGTTCATCCCGTCCCGGTAGTCTGAGCCAAAACGCCGTTTTCATCTCTTTTCTCTTCAAAATATTTGAAACCTGAGCCATAAGCTCGGCACAATCGATCGCGATTCGCTAAGCTATAAAATAATTCTTAGATTAAATTTAAAGCGATGAAATCAACTGCGCGCGAGCGTTCAATAACATCAGTCCGATCATCCCGTGCCGGTAGTCTGAGTGAAAACACCGTTTTCATCTCTTTTCTCTTCAAAATATTTGAATCCTGAGCCATGAGCTCGGCACAATCGATCGCGATTCGCTAAGCTATAAAATAATTCTTAGATTAAGCGATAAAATCAACTACGCGCGTGCGTTCAATAACATCAGTCCGTTCATCCCGTCCCGGTAGTCTGAGTGAAAACGCCGTTTTCATCTCTTTTCTCGTTGAAAATATTTGAAATGTGCGTTATAAGCTCGATACGGTCGATCGCGCATTTCTAGACTGTAAAATAATTCTTAGGTTCAATTTAAAGCGATGAAATCAAGGACGCGCGTGCGTTCAATAATATCAGTCCGTTCATCCCGTCCCGGTAGTCTGAGTGAAAACGCCGTTTTCATCTCTTTTCTCTTCAAAATATTTGAAATCTGAGCCATCAGCTCGGCACAATCAATCGCCCATCGCTAAGCTATCGAATAATTCTTAGATTAAATTTAAAGCGATGAAATCAACCACGCGCGTGCGTTCAACAACATTAGTCCGTTCATACCGTCCCGATAGTCTGAGCCAAAACGCCGTTTTCATCTCTTTTCTCGTTGAAAATATTTGAAATGTGCGTTATAAGCTCGACACGGTCGACGGCGCATTTCTAGACTGTAAAATAATTCTTAGATTAAATTTAAAGCGATGAAATCAACCACGCGCGTGCGTTCAATAACATCAGTCCGTTCATCCCGTCCCGGTAGTCTGAGGGAAAACGCCGTTTTCATCTCTTTTCTCGTTGAAAATATATGAAATGTGCGTTATAAGCTCGACACGGTCGATCGCGCATTTCTAGACTGTAAAATAATTCTTAGGTTCAATTTAAAGCGATGAAATCAAGGACGCGCGTGCGTTCAATAACATCAGTCCGATCATCCCGTGCCGGTAGTCTGCGTGAAAACACCGTTTTCATCTCTTTTCTCTTCAAAATATTTGAAACCTGAGCCATAAGCTCGGCACAATCGATCGCGATTCGCTAAGCTATAAAATAATTCTTAGATTAAATTTAAAGCGATGAAATCAACTACGCGCGTGCGTTCAATAACATCAGTCCGTTCATCCCGTCCCGGTAGTCTGAGTGAAAACGCCGTTTTCATCTCTTTTCTCGTTGAAAATATTTGAAATGTGCGTTATAAGCTCGACACGGTCGATCGCGCATTTCTAGACAGCAAAATAATTCTTAGGTTCAATGTAAAGCGATGAAATCAAGGACGCGCGTGCGTTCAATAATATCAGTCCGTTCATCCCGTCCCGGTAGTCTGAATGAAAACGCCGTTTTCATCTCTTTTCTCTTCAAAATATTTGAAATCTGAGCCATCAGCTCGGCACAATCAATCGCGCATCGCTAAGCTATAAAATAATTCTTAGATTAAATTTAAAGCGATGAAATCAACTACGCGCGAGCGTTCAATAACATCAGTCCGTTCATCCCGTCCCGGTAGTCTGAGTGAAAACGCCGTTTTCATCTCTTTTCTCTTCAAAATATTTGAAATCTGAGCCATCAGCTCGGCACAATCAATCGCGCATCGCTAAGCTATCGAATAATTCTTAGATTAAATTTAAAGCGATGAAATCAACCACGCGCGTGCGTTCAATAACATCAGTCCGTTCATCCCGTCCCGGTAGTCTGAGGGAAAACGCCGTTTTCATCTCTTTTCTCGTTGAAAATATATGAAATGTGCGTTATAAGCTCGACACGGTCGATCGCGCATTTCTAGACTGTAAAATAATTCTTAGGTTCAATTTAAAGCGATGAAATCAAGGACGCGCATGCGTTCAATAATATCAGTCCGTTCATCCCGTCCCGGTAGTCTGAGTGAAAACGCCGTTTTCATCTCTTTTCTCTTCAAAATATTTGAAATCTGAGCCATAAGCTCGGCACAATCGATCGCGCATCGCTAAGCTATAAAATAATTCTTAGATTAAATTTAAAGCGATGAAATCATCTACGCGCGTGCGTTCAATAACATCAGTCCGTTCATCCCGTCCCGGTAGTCTGAGTGAAAACGCCGTTTTCATCTCTTTTCTCTTCAAAATATTTGAAAGCTGAGCCATAAGCTCGGCACAATCGATCGCGCATCGCTAAGCTATGGAATAATTCTTAGATTAAATTTAAAACGATGGAATCAACCACGCGCGTGCGTTCAATAACATCAGTCCGTTCATACCGTCCCAATAGTCTGAGCCAAAACGCCGTTTTCATCTCTTTTCTCGTTGAAAATATTTGAAATGTGCGTTATAAGCTCGACACGGTCGACGGCGCATTTCTAGACTGTAAAATAATTCTTAGATTAAATTTAAAGCGATGAAATCAACCACGCGCGTGCGTTCAATAACATCAGTCCGTTCATCCCGTCCCGGTAGTCTGAGGGAAAACGCCGTTTTCATCTCTTTTCTCGTTGAAAATATATGAAATGTGCTTTATAAGCTCGACACGGTCGATCGCGCATTTCTAGACTGTAAAATAATTCTTAGGTTCAATTTAAAGCGATGAAATCAAGGACGCGCGTGCGTTCAATAACATCAGTCCGATCATCCCGTGCCGGTAGTCTGAGTGAAAACACCGTTTTCATCTCTTTTCTCTTCAAAATATTTGAAACCTGAGCCATAAGCTCGGCACAATCGATCGGAATTCGCTAAGCTATAAAATAATTCTTAGATTAAATTTAAAGCGATGAAATCAACTGCGCGCGAGCGTTCAATAACATCAGCCCGATCATCCCGTGCCGGTAGTCTGAGTGAAAACACCGTTTTCATCTCTTTTCTCTTCAAAATATTTGAAACCTGAGCCATGAGCTCGGCACAATCGATCGCGATTCGCTAAGCTATAAAATAATTCTTAGATTAAATTTAAAGCGATGAAATCAAGGACGCGCGTGCGTTCAATAATATCAGTCCGTTC
Source organism: Cryptus armator (assembly GCA_963971235.1). Classification (NCBI taxonomy): domain Eukaryota; kingdom Metazoa; phylum Arthropoda; class Insecta; order Hymenoptera; family Ichneumonidae; genus Cryptus; species Cryptus armator. Next base: position 5,670,732 of record CAXARG010000174.1, read on the forward strand.
ATCCCGTCCCGGTAGTCTGAGGGAAAACGCCGTTTTCATCTCTTTTCTCGTTGAAAATATATGAAATGTGCGTTATAAGCTCGACACGGTCGATCGCGCATTTCTAGACTGTAAAATAATTCTTAGGTTCAATTTAAAGCGATGAAATCAAGGACGCGCATGCGTTCAATAATATCAGTCCGTTCATCCCGTCCCGGTAGTCTGAGTGAAAACGCCGTTTTCATCTCTTTTCTCTTCAAAATATTTGAAATCTGAACCATAAGCTCGGCACAATCGATCGCGCATCGCTAAGCTATAAAATAATTCGTAGATTAAATTTAAAGCGATGAAATCAACTACGCGCGTGTGTTCAATAACATCAGTCCGTTCATCCCGTCCCGGTAGTCTGAGTGAAAACGCCGTTTTCATCTCTTTTCTCTTCAAAATATTTGAAAGCTGACCCATAAGCTCGGCACAATCGATCGCGCATCGCTAAGCTATCGAATAATTCTTAGATTAAATTTAAAACGATGGAATCAACCACGCGCGTGCGTTCAATAACATCAGTCCGTTCATACCGTCCCAATAGTCTGAGCCAAAACGCCGTTTTCATCTCTTTTCTCGTTGAAAATATTTGAAATGTGCGTTATAAGCTCGACACGGTCGACGGCGCATTTCTAGACTGTAAAATAATTCTTAGGTTCAATTTAAAGCGATGAAATCAAGGACGCGCGTGCGTTCAATAACATCAGTCCGTTCATCCCGTCCCGGTAGTCTGGGGGAAAACCCCGGTTTCATCTCTTTTCTCTTCAAAATATTTGAAATCTGAGCCATCAGCTCGGCACAATCAATCGCGCATCGCTAAGCTATAAAATAATTCTTAGATTAAATTTAAAGCGATGAAATCAACCACGCGCGTGCGTTCAATAACATCGGTCCGTTCATCCCGCCCCGGTAGTCTGAGGGAAAACGCCGTTTTCATCTCTTTTCTCGTTGAAAATATTTGAAATGTGCGTTATAAGCTCGATACGGTCGATCGCGCATTTCTAGACTGTAAAATAATTCTTAGGTTCAATTTAAAGCGATGAAATCAAGGACGCGCGTGCGTTCAATAATATCAGTCCGTTCATCCCGTCCCGGTAGTCTGAGTGAGAACGCCGTTTTCATCTCTTTTCTCTTCAAAATATTTGAAATCTGAGCCATCAGCTCGGCACAATCAATCGCGCATCGCTAAGCTATCGAATAATTCTTAGATTAAATTTAAAGCGATGAAATCAACCACGCGCGTGCGTTCAACAACATCAGTCCGTTCATACCGTCCCGATAGTCTGAGCCAAAAAGCCGTTTTCATCTCTTTTCTCGTTGAAAATATTTGAAATGTGCGTTATAAGCTCGACACGGTCGATCGCGGAATTCTAGACTGTAAAATAATTCTTAGGTTCAATTTAAAGCGATTAAATCAAGGACGCGCGTGCGTTTAATAACATCAGTCCGTTCATACCGTCCCGATAGTCTGAGCCAAAACGTCGTTTTCATTTCTTTTTTTTTTCAAAATGTTAAAAATCTGTGCCATAAACTTGACACGGTCGATCGTGATTCGCTAAGCTATAAAATAATTCTTAGATTAAATTTAAAGCGATGAAATCAACTACGCGCGTGCGTTCAATAACATCAGTCCGTTCATCCCGTCCCGGTAGTCTGAGTGAAAACGCCGTTTTCATCTCTTTTCTCGTTGAAAATATTTGAAATGTGCGTTATAAGCTCGACACGGTCGATTGCGCATAGCTAAACTATAAAATAATTCTTAGATTAAATTGAAAGCGATGAAATCAAGTACGCGCGTGCGTTCAATAATATCAGTCCGTTCATCCCGTCCCGGTAGTCAGAGTGAAAACGCCGTTTTCAGCTCTTTTCTCGTTGAAAATATTTGAAATCTGCGTTATAAGCTCGACACGGTCGATCGCGCATAGCTAAACTATAAAATAATTCTTAGATTAAATTGAAAGCGATGAAATCAAGTACGCGCGTGCGTTCAATAATATCAGTCCGTTCCCGGTAGTCTGAGCCAAAACGCCGTTTTCATCTCTTTTCTCTTCAAAATATTTGAAACCTGAGCCATAAGCTCGGCACAATCGATCGCGATTCGCTAAGCTATAAAATAATTCTTAGATTAAATTTAAAGCGATGAAATCAACTGCGCGCGAGCGTTCAATAACATCAGTCCGTTCATCCCGTCCCGGTAGTCTGAGCCAAAACGCCGTTTTCATCTCTTTTCTCTTCAAAATATTTGAAACCTGAGCCATAAGCTCGGCACAATCGATCGCGATTCGCTAAGCTATAAAATAATTCTTAGATTAAATTTAAAGCGATGAAATCAACTGCGCGCGAGCGTTCAATAACATCAGTCCGATCATCCCGTGCCGGTAGTCTGAGTGAAAACACCGTTTTCATCTCTTTTCTCTTCAAAATATTTGAAACCTGAGCCATGAGCTCGGCACAATCGATCGCGATTCGCTAAGCTATAAAATAATTCTTAGATTAAATTTAAAGCGATGAAATCAACTACGCGCGTGCGTTCAATAACACCAGTCCGTTCATCCCGTCCCGGTAGTCTGAGTGAAAACGCCGTTTTCATCTCTTTTCTCGTTGAAAATATTTGAAATGTGCGTTATAAGCTCGACACGGTCGATTGCGCATTTCTAGACAGCAAAATAATTCTTAGGTTCAATGTAAAGCGATGAAATCAAGGACGCGCGTGCGTTCAATAATATCAGTCCGTTCATCCCGTCCCGGTAGTCTGAATGAAAACGCCGTTTTCATCTCTTTTCTCTTAAAAATATTTGAAATCTGAGCCATCAGCTCGGCACAATCAATCGCGCATCGCTAAGCTATAAAATAATTCTTAGATTAAATTTAAAGCGATGAAATCAACTACGCGCGAGCGTTCAATAACATCAGTCCGTTCATCCCGTCCCGGTAGTCTGAGTGAAAACGCCGTTTTCATCTCTTTTCTCGTTGAAAATATATGAAATGTGCCTTATAAGCTCGACACGGTCGATCGCGCATTTCTAGACTGTAAAATAATTCTTAGGTTCAATTTAAAGCGATGAAATCAAGGACGCGCATGCGTTCAATAATATCAGTCCGTTCATCCCGTCCCGGTAGTCTGAGTGAAAACGCCGTTTTCATCTCTTTTCTCTTCAAAATATTTGAAATCTGAGCCATAAGCTCGGCACAATCGACCGCGCATCGCTAAGCTATAAAATAATTCTTAGATTAAATTTAAAGCGATGAAATCAACTACGCGCGTGCGTTCAATAACATCAGTCCGTTCATCCCGTCCCGGTAGTCTGAGTGAAAACGCCGTTTTCATCTCTTTTCTCTTCAAAATATTTGAAAGCTGAGCCATAAGCTCGGCACAATCGATCGCGCATCGCTAAGCTACCGTATAATCCTTAGATTAAATTTAAAACGATGAAATCAACCACGCGCGTGCGTTCAATAACATCAGTCCGTTCATACCGTCCCAATAGTCTGAGCCAAAACGCCGTTTTAATCTCTTTACTCTTCAAAATATTTGAAATGTGCGTTATAAGCTCGACACGGTCGACGGCGCATTTCTAGACTGTAAAATAATTCTTAGGTTCAATTTAAAGCGATGAAATCAAGGACGCGCGTGCGTTCAATAACATCAGTCCGATCATCCCGTGCCGGTAGTCTGAGTGAAAACACCGTTTTCATCTCTTTTCTCTTCAAAATATTTGAAACCTGAGCCATAAGCTCGGCACAATCGATCGCGATTCGCTAAGCTATAAAATAATTCTTAGATTAAATTTAAAGCGATGAAATCAACTACGCGCGTGCGTTCAATAACATCAGTCCGTTCATCCCGTCCCGGTAGTCTGAGCCAAAACGCCGTTTTCATCTCTTTTCTCGTTGAAAATATTTGAAATGTGCGTTATAAGCTCGACACGGTCGACGGCGCATTTCTAGACTGTAAAATAATTCTTAGGTTCAATTTAAAGCGATGAAATCAAGGACGCGCGTGCGTTCAATAACATCAGTCCGTTCATCCCGTCCCGGTAGTCTGGGGCAAAACCCCGGTTTCATCTCTTTTCTCTTCAAAATATTTGAAATCTGAGCCATCAGCTCGGCACAATCAATCGCGCATCGCTAAGCTATAAAATAATTCTTAGGTTCAATTTAAAGCGATTAAATCCAGGACGCGCGTGCGTTTAATAACATCAGTCCGTTCATACCGTCCCGATAGTCTGAGCCAAAACGTCGTTTTCATTTCTTTTTTTTTTCAAAATGTTAAAAATCTGTGCCATAAACTTGACACGGTCGATCGTGATTCGCTAAGCTATAAAATAATTCTTAGATTAAATTTAAAGCGATGAAATCAACTACGCGCGTGCGTTCAATAACATCAGTCCGTTCATCCCGTCCCGGTAGTCTGAGTGAAAACGCCGTTTTCATCTCTCTTCTCTTCAAAATATTTGAAAGCTGAGCCATAAGCTCGGCACAATCGATCGCGCATCGCTAAGCTATCGAATAATTCTTAGATTAAATTTAAAACGATGGAATCAACCACGCGCGTGCGTTCAATAACATCAGTCCGATCATCCCGTGCCGGTAGTCTGAGTGAAAACACCGTTTTCATCTCTTTTCTCTTCAAAATATTTGAAACCTGAGCCATGAGCTCGGCACAATCGATCGCGATTCGCTAAGCTATAAAATAATTCTTAGATTAAATTTAAAGCGATGAAATCAAGGACGCGCGTGCGTTCAATAATATCAGTCCGTTCATCCCGTCCCGGTAGTCTGAGGGAAAACGCCGTTTTCATCTCTTTTCTCGTTGAAAATATATGAAATGTGCGTTATAAGCTCGACACGGTCGATCGCGCATTTCTAGACTGTAAAATAATTCTTAGGTTCAATTTAAAGCGATGAAATCAAGGACGCGCGTGCGTTCAATAACATCAGTCCGATCATCCCGTGCCGGTAGTCTGCGTGAAAACACCGTTTTCATCTCTTTTCTCTTCAAAATATTTGAAACCTGAGCCATAAGCTCGGCACAATCGATCGCGATTCGCTAAGCTATAAAATAATTCTTAGATTAAATTTAAAGCGATGAAATCAACTACGCGCGTGCGTTCAATAACATCAGTCCGTTCATCCCGTCCCGGTAGTCTGAGTGAAAACGCCGTTTTCATCTCTTTTCTCGTTGAAAATATTTGAAATGTGCGTTATAAGCTCGACACGGTCGATCGCGCATTTCTAGACAGCAAAATAATTCTTAGGTTCAATGTAAAGCGATGAAATCAAGGACGCGCGTGCGTTCAATAATATCAGTCCGTTCATCCCGTCCCGGTAGTCTGAATGAAAACGCCGTTTTCATCTCTTTTCTCTTCAAAATATTTGAAATCTGAGCCATCAGCTCGGCACAATCAATCGCGCATCGCTAAGCTATAAAATAATTCTTAGATTAAATTTAAAGCGATGAAATCAACTACGCGCGAGCGTTCAATAACATCAGTCCGTTCATCCCGTCCCGGTAGTCTGAGTGAAAACGCCGTTTTCATCTCTTTTCTCTTCAAAATATTTGAAATCTGAGCCATCAGCTCGGCACAATCAATCGCGCATCGCTAAGCTATCGAATAATTCTTAGATTAAATTTAAAGCGATGAAATCAACCACGCGCGTGCGTTCAATAACATCAGTCCGTTCATCCCGTCCCGGTAGTCTGAGGGAAAACGCCGTTTTCATCTCTTTTCTCGTTGAAAATATATGAAATGTGCGTTATAAGCTCGACACGGTCGATCGCGCATTTCTAGACTGTAAAATAATTCTTAGGTTCAATTTAAAGCGATGAAATCAAGGACGCGCATGCGTTCAATAATATCAGTCCGTTCATCCCGTCCCGGTAGTCTGAGTGAAAACGCCGTTTTCATCTCTTTTCTCTTCAAAATATTTGAAATCTGAGCCATAAGCTCGGCACAATCGATCGCGCATCGCTAAGCTATAAAATAATTCTTAGATTAAATTTAAAGCGATGAAATCATCTACGCGCGTGCGTTCAATAACATCAGTCCGTTCATCCCGTCCCGGTAGTCTGAGTGAAAACGCCGTTTTCATCTCTTTTCTCTTCAAAATATTTGAAAGCTGAGCCATAAGCTCGGCACAATCGATCGCGCATCGCTAAGCTATGGAATAATTCTTAGATTAAATTTAAAACGATGGAATCAACCACGCGCGTGCGTTCAATAACATCAGTCCGTTCATACCGTCCCAATAGTCTGAGCCAAAACGCCGTTTTCATCTCTTTTCTCGTTGAAAATATTTGAAATGTGCGTTATAAGCTCGACACGGTCGACGGCGCATTTCTAGACTGTAAAATAATTCTTAGATTAAATTTAAAGCGATGAAATCAACCACGCGCGTGCGTTCAATAACATCAGTCCGTTCATCCCGTCCCGGTAGTCTGAGGGAAAACGCCGTTTTCATCTCTTTTCTCGTTGAAAATATATGAAATGTGCTTTATAAGCTCGACACGGTCGATCGCGCATTTCTAGACTGTAAAATAATTCTTAGGTTCAATTTAAAGCGATGAAATCAAGGACGCGCGTGCGTTCAATAACATCAGTCCGATCATCCCGTGCCGGTAGTCTGAGTGAAAACACCGTTTTCATCTCTTTTCTCTTCAAAATATTTGAAACCTGAGCCATAAGCTCGGCACAATCGATCGGAATTCGCTAAGCTATAAAATAATTCTTAGATTAAATTTAAAGCGATGAAATCAACTGCGCGCGAGCGTTCAATAACATCAGCCCGATCATCCCGTGCCGGTAGTCTGAGTGAAAACACCGTTTTCATCTCTTTTCTCTTCAAAATATTTGAAACCTGAGCCATGAGCTCGGCACAATCGATCGCGATTCGCTAAGCTATAAAATAATTCTTAGATTAAATTTAAAGCGATGAAATCAAGGACGCGCGTGCGTTCAATAATATCAGTCCGTTCATCCCGTCCCGGTAGTCTGAGGGAAAACGCCGTTTTCATCTCTTTTCTCGTTGAAAATATATGAAATGTGCGTTATAAGCTCGACACGGTCGATCGCGCATTTCTAGACTGTAAAATAATTCTTAGGTTCAATTTAAAGCGATGAAATCAAGGACGCGCATGCGTTCAATAATATCAGTCCGTTCATCCCGTCCCGGTAGTCTGAGTGAAAACGCCGTTTTCATCTCTTTTCTCTTCAAAATATTTGAAATCTGAACCATAAGCTCGGCACAATCGATCGCGCATCGCTAAGCTATAAAATAATTCGTAGATTAAATTTAAAGCGATGAAATCAACTACGCGCGTGTGTTCAATAACATCAGTCCGTTCATCCCGTCCCGGTAGTCTGAGTGAAAACGCCGTTTTCATCTCTTTTCTCTTCAAAATATTTGAAAGCTGACCCATAAGCTCGGCACAATCGATCGCGCATCGCTAAGCTATCGAATAATTCTTAGATTAAATTTAAAACGATGGAATCAACCACGCGCGTGCGTTCAATAACATCAGTCCGTTCATACCGTCCCAATAGTCTGAGCCAAAACGCCGTTTTCATCTCTTTTCTCGTTGAAAATATTTGAAATGTGCGTTATAAGCTCGACACGGTCGACGGCGCATTTCTAGACTGTAAAATAATTCTTAGGTTCAATTTAAAGCGATGAAATCAAGGACGCGCGTGCGTTCAATAACATCAGTCCGTTCATCCCGTCCCGGTAGTCTGGGGGAAAACCCCGGTTTCATCTCTTTTCTCTTCAAAATATTTGAAATCTGAGCCATCAGCTCGGCACAATCAATCGCGCATCGCTAAGCTATAAAATAATTCTTAGATTAAATTTAAAGCGATGAAATCAACCACGCGCGTGCGTTCAATAACATCGGTCCGTTCATCCCGCCCCGGTAGTCTGAGGGAAAACGCCGTTTTCATCTCTTTTCTCGTTGAAAATATTTGAAATGTGCGTTATAAGCTCGATACGGTCGATCGCGCATTTCTAGACTGTAAAATAATTCTTAGGTTCAATTTAAAGCGATGAAATCAAGGACGCGCGTGCGTTCAATAATATCAGTCCGTTCATCCCGTCCCGGTAGTCTGAGTGAGAACGCCGTTTTCATCTCTTTTCTCTTCAAAATATTTGAAATCTGAGCCATCAGCTCGGCACAATCAATCGCGCATCGCTAAGCTATCGAATAATTCTTAGATTAAATTTAAAGCGATGAAATCAACCACGCGCGTGCGTTCAACAACATCAGTCCGTTCATACCGTCCCGATAGTCTGAGCCAAAAAGCCGTTTTCATCTCTTTTCTCGTTGAAAATATTTGAAATGTGCGTTATAAGCTCGACACGGTCGATCGCGGAATTCTAGACTGTAAAATAATTCTTAGGTTCAATTTAAAGCGATTAAATCAAGGACGCGCGTGCGTTTAATAACATCAGTCCGTTCATACCGTCCCGATAGTCTGAGCCAAAACGTCGTTTTCATTTCTTTTTTTTTTCAAAATGTTAAAAATCTGTGCCATAAACTTGACACGGTCGATCGTGATTCGCTAAGCTATAAAATAATTCTTAGATTAAATTTAAAGCGATGAAATCAACTACGCGCGTGCGTTCAATAACATCAGTCCGTTCATCCCGTCCCGGTAGTCTGAGTGAAAACGCCGTTTTCATCTCTTTTCTCGTTGAAAATATTTGAAATGTGCGTTATAAGCTCGACACGGTCGATTGCGCATAGCTAAACTATAAAATAATTCTTAGATTAAATTGAAAGCGATGAAATCAAGTACGCGCGTGCGTTCAATAATATCAGTCCGTTCATCCCGTCCCGGTAGTCAGAGTGAAAACGCCGTTTTCATCTCTTTTCTCGTTGAAAATATTTGAAATCTGCGTTATAAGCTCGACACGGTCGATCGCGCATAGCTAAACTATAAAATAATTCTTAGATTAAATTGAAAGCGATGAAATCAAGTACGCGCGTGCGTTCAATAATATCAGTCCGTTCCCGGTAGTCTGAGCCAAAACGCCGTTTTCATCTCTTTTCTCTTCAAAATATTTGAAACCTGAGCCATAAGCTCGGCACAATCGATCGCGATTCGCTAAGCTATAAAATAATTCTTAGATTAAATTTAAAGCGATGAAATCAACTGCGCGCGAGCGTTCAATAACATCAGTCCGTTCATCCCGTCCCGGTAGTCTGAGCCAAAACGCCGTTTTCATCTCTTTTCTCTTCAAAATATTTGAAACCTGAGCCATAAGCTCGGCACAATCGATCGCGATTCGCTAAGCTATAAAATAATTCTTAGATTAAATTTAAAGCGATGAAATCAACTGCGCGCGAGCGTTCAATAACATCAGTCCGATCATCCCGTGCCGGTAGTCTGAGTGAAAACACCGTTTTCATCTCTTTTCTCTTCAAAATATTTGAAACCTGAGCCATGAGCTCGGCACAATCGATCGCGATTCGCTAAGGTATAAAATAATTCTTAGATTAAATTTAAAGCGATGAAATCAACTACGCGCGTGCGTTCAATAACACCAGTCCGTTCATCCCGTCCCGGTAGTCTGAGTGAAAACGCCGTTTTCATCTCTTTTCTCGTTGAAAATATTTGAAATGTGCGTTATAAGCTCGACACGGTCGATTGCGCATTTCTAGACAGCAAAATAATTCTTAGGTTCAATGTAAAGCGATGAAATCAAGGACGCGCGTGCGTTCAATAATATCAGTCCGTTCATCCCGTCCCGGTAGTCTGAATGAAAACGCCGTTTTCATCTCTTTTCTCTTAAAAATATTTGAAATCTGAGCCATCAGCTCGGCACAATGAATCGCGCATCGCTAAGCTATAAAATAATTCTTAGATTAAATTTAAAGCGATGAAATCAACTACGCGCGAGCGTTCAATAACATCAGTCCGTTCATCCCGTCCCGGTAGTCTGAGTGAAAACGCCGTTTTCATCTCTTTTCTCGTTGAAAATATATGAAATGTGCCTTATAAGCTCGACACGGTCGATCGCGCATTTCTAGACTGTAAAATAATTCTTAGGTTCAATTTAAAGCGATGAAATCAAGGACGCGCATGCGTTCAATAATATCAGTCCGTTCATCCCGTCCCGGTAGTCTGAGTGAAAACGCCGTTTTCATCTCTTTTCTCTTCAAAATATTTGAAATCTGAGCCATAAGCTCGGCACAATCGACCGCGCATCGCTAAGCTATAAAATAATTCTTAGATTAAATTTAAAGCGATGAAATCAACTACGCGAGTGCGTTCAATAACATCAGTCCGTTCATCCCGTCCCGGTAGTCTGAGTGAAAACGCCGTTTACATCTCTTTTCTCTTCAAAATATTTGAAAGCTGAGCCATAAGCTCGGCACAATCGATCGCGCATCGCTAAGCTACCGTATAATCCTTAGATTAAATTTAAAACGATGAAATCAACCACGCGCGTGCGTTCAATAACATCAGTCCGTTCATACCGTCCCAATAGTCTGAGCCAAAACGCCGTTTTAATCTCTTTTCTCTTCAAAATATTTGAAATGTGCGTTATAAGCTCGACACGGTCGACGGCGCATTTCTAGACTGTAAAATAATTCTTAGGTTCAATTTAAAGCGATGAAATCAAGGACGCGCGTGCGTTCAATAACATCAGTCCGATCATCCCGTGCCGGTAGTCTGAGTGAAAACACCGTTTTCATCTCTTTTCTCTTCAAAATATTTGAAACCTGAGCCATAAGCTCGGCACAATCGATCGCGATTCGCTAAGCTATAAAATAATTCTTAGATTAAATTTAAAGCGATGAAATCAACTACGCGCGTGCGTTCAATAACATCAGTCCGTTCATCCCGTCCCGGTAGTCTGAGTGAAAACGCCGTTTTCATCTCTTTTCTCGTTGAAAATATTTGAAATGTGCGTTATAAGCTCGACACGGTCGATCGCGCATTTCTAGACAGCAAAATAATTCTTAGGTTCAATGTAAAGCGATGAAATCAAGGACGCGCGTGCGTTCAATAATATCAGTCCGTTCATCCCGTCCCGGTAGTCTGAATGAAAACGCCGTTTTCATCTCTTTTCTCTTCAAAATATTTGAAATCTGAGCCATCAGCTCGGCACAATCAATCGCGCATCGCTAAGCTATAAAATAATTCTTAGATTAAATTTAAAGCGATGAAATAAACTACGCGCGAGCGTTCAATAACATCAGTCCGTTCATCCCGTCCCGGTAGTCTGAGTGAAAACGCCGTTTTCATCTCTTTTCTCTTCAAAATATTTGAAATCTGAGCCATCAGCTCGGCACAATCAATCGCGCATCGCTAAGCTATCGAATAATTCTTAGATTAAATTTAAAGCGATGAAATCAACCACGCGCGTGCGTTCAATAACATCAGTCCGTTCATCCCGTCCCGGTAGTCTGAGGGAAAACGCCGTTTTCATCTCTTTTCTCGTTGAAAATATATGAAATGTGCGTTATAAGCTCGACACGGTCGATCGCGCATTTCTAGACTGTAAAATAATTCTTAGGTTCAATTTAAAGCGATGAAATCAAGGACGCGCATGCGTTCAATAATATCAGTCCGTTCATCCCGTCCCGGTAGTCTGAGTGAAAACGCCGTTTTCATCTCTTTTCTCTTCAAAATATTTGAAATCTGAGCCATAAGCTCGGCACAATCGATCGCGCATCGCTAAGCTATAAAATAATTCTTAGATTAAATTTAAAGCGATGAAATCAACTACGCGCGAGCGTTCAATAACATCAGTCCGTTCATCCCGTCCCGGTAGTCTGAGGGAAAACGCCGTTTTCATCTCTTTTCTCTTCAAAATATTTGAAATCTGAGCCATCAGCTCGGCACAATCAATCGCGCATCGCTAAGCTATAAAATAATTCTTAGATTAAATTTAAAGCGAAGAAATCAACCATGCGCGTGCGTTCAATAACATCAGTCCGTTCATCCCGTCCCGGTAGTCTGAGGGAAAACGCCGTTTTCATCTCTTTTCTCGTTGAAAATATTTGAAATGTGCGTTATAAGCTCGATACGGTCGATCGCGCATTTCTAGACTGTAAAATAATTCTTAGGTTCAATTTAAAGCGATGAAATCAAGGACGCGCGTGCGTTCAATAATATCAGTCCGTTCATCCTGTCCCGGTAGTCTGAGTGAAAACGCCGTTTTCATCTCTTTTCTCTTCAAAATATTTGAAATCTGATCCATAAGCTCGGCACAATCGATCGCGCATCGCTAAGCTATAAAATAATTCTTAGATTAAATTTAAAGCAATGAAATCAACTACGCGCGTGCGTTCAATAACATCAGTCCGTTCATCCCGTCCCGGTAGTCTGAGTGAAAACGCCGTTTTCATCTCTTTTCTCTTCAAAATATTTGAAATCTGAGCCATCAGCTCGGCACAATCAATCGCGCAACGCTAAGCTATCGAATAATTCTTAGATTAAATTTAAAGCGATTAAATCAACCACGCGCGTGCGTTCAATAACATCAGTCCGTTCATCCCGTCCCGGTAGTCTGAGTGAAAACGCCGTTTTCATCTCTTTTCTCTTCAAAATATTTGAAATCTGAGCCATCAGCTCGGCACAATCAATCGCGCATCGCTAAGCTATCGAATAATTCTTAGATTAAATTTAAAGCGATGAAATCAACCACGCGCGTGCGTTCAACAACATCAGTCCGTTCATACCGTCCCGATAGTCTGAGCCAAAACGCCGTTTTCATCTCTTTTCTCGTTGAAAATATTTGAAATGTGCGTTATAAGCTCGACACGGTCGATCGCGGAATTCTAGACTGTAAAATAATTCTTAGGTTCAATTTAAAGCGATTAAATCAAGGACGCGCGTGCGTTTAATAACATCAGTCCGTTCATACCGTCCCGATAGTCTGAGCCAAAACGTCGTTTTCATTTCTTTTTTTTTTCAAAATGTTAAAAATCTGTGCCATAAACTTGACACGGTCGATCGTGATTCGCTAAGCTATAAAATAATTCTTAGATTAAATTTAAAGCGATGAAATCAACTACGCGCGTGCGTTCAATAACATCAGTCCGTTCATCCCGTCCCGGTAGTCTGAGTGAAAACGCCGTTTTCATCTCTTTTCTCGTTGAAAATATTTGAAATGTGCGTTATAAGCTCGACACGGTCGATTGCGCATAGCTAAACTATAAAATAATTCTTAGATTAAATTGAAAGCGATGAAATCAAGTACGCGCGTGCGTTCAATAATATCAGTCCGTTCATCCCGTCCCGGTAGTCAGAGTGAAAACGCCGTTTTCATCTCTTTTCTCGTTGAAAATATTTGAAATCTGCGTTATAAGCTCGACACGGTCGATCGCGCATAGCTAAACTATAAAATAATTCTTAGATTAAATTGAAAGCGATGAAATCAAGTACGCGCGTGCGTTCAATAATATCAGTCCGTTCCCGGTAGTCTGAGCCAAAACGCCGTTTTCATCTCTTTTCTCTTCAAAATATTTGAAACCTGAGCCATAAGCTCGGCACAATCGATCGCGATTCGCTAAGCTATAAAATAATTCTTAGATTAAATTTAAAGCGATGAAATCAACTGCGCGCGAGCGTTCAATAACATCAGTCCGTTCATCCCGTCCCGGTAGTCTGAGCCAAAACGCCGTTTTCATCTCTTTTCTCTTCAAAATATTTGAAACCTGAGCCATAAGCTCGGCACAATCGATCGCGATTCGCTAAGCTATAAAATAATTCTTAGATTAAATTTAAAGCGATGAAATCAACTGCGCGCGAGCGTTCAATAACATCAGTCCGATCATCCCGTGCCGGTAGTCTGAGTGAAAACACCGTTTTCATCTCTTTTCTCTTCAAAATATTTGAAACCTGAGCCATGAGCTCGGCACAATCGATCGCGATTCGCTAAGCTATAAAATAATTCTTAGATTAAATTTAAAGCGATGAAATCAAGTACGCGCGTGCGTTCAATAATATCAGTCCGTTCATCCCGTCCCGGTAGTCAGAGTGAAAACGCCGTTTTCATCTCTTTTCTCGTTGAAAATATTTGAAATCTGCGTTATAAGCTCGACACGGTCGATCGCGCATAGCTAAACTATAAAATAATTCTTAGATTAAATTGAAAGCGATGAAATCAAGTACGCGCGTGCGTTCAATAATATCAGTCCGTTCCCGGTAGTCTGAGCCAAAACGCCGTTTTCATCTCTTTTCTCTTCAAAATATTTGAAACCTGAGCCATAAGCTCGGCACAATCGATCGCGATTCGCTAAGCTATAAAATAATTCTTAGATTAAATTTAAAGCGATGAAATCAACTGCGCGCGAGCGTTCAATAACATCAGTCCGTTCATCCCGTCCCGGTAGTCTGAGCCAAAACGCCGTTTTCATCTCTTTTCTCTTCAAAATATTTGAAACCTGAGCCATAAGCTCGGCACAATCGATCGCGATTCGCTAAGCTATAAAATAATTCTTAGATTAAATTTAAAGCGATGAAATCAACTGCGCGCGAGCGTTCAATAACATCAGTCCGATCATCCCGTGTCGGTAGTCTGAGTGAAAACACCGTTTTCATCTCTTTTCTCTTCAAAATATTTGAAACCTGAGCCATGAGCTCGGCACAATCGATCGCGATTCGCTAAGCTATAAAATAATTCTTAGATTAAATTTAAAGCGATGAAATCAAGTACGCGCGTGCGTTCAATAATATCAGTCCGTTCATCCCGTCCCGGTAGTCAGAGTGAAAACGCCGTTTTCATCTCTTTTCTCGTTGAAAATATTTGAAATCTGCGTTATAAGCTCGACACGGTCGATCGCGCATAGCTAAACTATAAAATAATTCTTAGATTAAATTGAAAGCGATGAAATCAAGTACGCGCGTGCGTTCAATAATATCAGTCCGTTCCCGGTAGTCTGAGCCAAAACGCCGTTTTCATCTCTTTTCTCTTCAAAATATTTGAAACCTGAGCCATAAGCTCGGCACAATCGATCGCGATTCGCTAAGCTATAAAATAATTCTTAGATTAAATTTAAAGCGATGAAATCAACTGCGCGCGAGCGTTCAATAACATCAGTCCGTTCATCCCGTCCCGGTAGTCTGAGCCAAAACGCCGTTTTCATCTCTTTTCTCTTCAAAATATTTGAAACCTGAGCCATAAGCTCGGCACAATCGATCGCGATTCGCTAAGCTATAAAATAATTCTTAGATTAAATTTAAAGCGATGAAATCAACTGCGCGCGAGCGTTCAATAACATCAGTCCGATCATCCCGTGCCGGTAGTCTGAGTGAAAACACCGTTTTCATCTCTTTTCTCTTCAAAATATTTGAAACCTGAGCCATGAGCTCGGCACAATCGATCGCGATTCGCTAAGCTATAAAATAATTCTTAGATTAAATTTAAAGCGATGAAATCAACTACGCGCGTGCGTTCAATAACACCAGTCCGTTCATCCCGTCCCGGTAGTCTGAGTGAAAACGCCGTTTTCATCTCTTTTCTCGTTGAAAATATTTGAAATGTGCGTTATAAGCTCGACACGGTCGATTGCGCATTTCTAGACAGCAAAATAATTCTTAGGTTCAATGTAAAGCGATGAAATCAAGGACGCGCGTGCGTTCAATAATATCAGTCCGTTCATCCCGTCCCGGTAGTCTGAATGAAAACGCCGTTTTCATCTCTTTTCTCTTAAAAATATTTGAAATCTGAGCCATCAGCTCGGCACAATCAATCGCGCATCGCTAAGCTATAAAATAATTCTTCGATTAAATTTAAAGCGATGAAATCAACTACGCGCGAGCGTTCAATAACATCAGTCCGTTCATCCCGTCCCGGTAGTCTGAGTGAAAACGCCGTTTTCATCTCTTTTCTCGTTGAAAATATATGAAATGTGCGTTATAAGCTCGACACGGTCGATCGCGCATTTCTAGACTGTAAAATAATTCTTAGGTTCAATTTAAAGCGATGAAATCAAGGACGCGCATGCGTTCAATAATATCAGTCCGTTCATCCCGTCCCGGTAGTCTGAGTGAAAACGCCGTTTTCATCTCTTTTCTCTTCAAAATATTTGAAATCTGAGCCATAAGCTCGGCACAATCGACCGCGCATCGCTAAGCTATAAAATAATTCTTAGATTAAATTTAAAGCGATGAAATCAACTACGCGCGTGCGTTCAATAACATCAGTCCGTTCATCCCGTCCCGGTAGTCTGAGTGAAAACGCCGTTTTCATCTCTTTTCTCTTCAAAATATTTGAAAGCTGAGCCATAAGCTCGGCACAATCGATCGCGCATCGCTAAGCTACCGTATAATCCTTAGATTAAATTTAAAACGATGAAATCAACCACGCGCGTGCGTTCAATAACATCAGTCCGTTCATACCGTCCCAATAGTCTGAGCCAAAACGCCGTTTTAATCTCTTTTCTCTTCAAAATATTTGAAATGTGCGTTATAAGCTCGACACGGTCGACGGCGCATTTCTAGACTGTAAAATAATTCTTAGGTTCAATTTAAAGCGATGAAATCAAGGACGCGCGTGCGTTCAATAACATCAGTCCGATCATCCCGTGCCGGTAGTCTGAGTGAAAACACCGTTTTCATCTCTTTTCTCTTCAAAATATTTGAAACCTGAGCCATAAGCTCGGCACAATCGATCGCGATTCGCTAAGCTATAAAATAATTCTTAGATTAAATTTAAAGCGATGAAATCAACTACGCGCGTGCGTTCAATAACATCAGTCCGTTCATCCCGTCCCGGTAGTCTGAGCCAAAACGCCGTTTTCATCTCTTTTCTCGTTGAAAATATTTGAAATGTGCGTTATAAGCTCGACACGGTCGACGGCGCATTTCTAGACTGTAAAATAATTCTTAGGTTCAATTTAAAGCGATGAAATCAAGGACGCGCGTGCGTTCAATAACATCAGTCCGTTCATCCCGTCCCGGTAGTCTGGGGGAAAACCCCGGTTTCATCTCTTTTCTCTTCAAAATATTTGAAATCTGAGCCATCAGCTCGGCACAATCAATCGCGCATCGCTAAGCTATAAAATAATTCTTAGGTTCAATTTAAAGCGATTAAATCCAGGACGCGCGTGCGTTTAATAACATCAGTCCGTTCATACCGTCCCGATAGTCTGAGCCAAAACGTCGTTTTCATTTCTTTTTTTTTTCAAAATGTTAAAAATCTGTGCCATAAACTTGACACGGTCGATCGTGATTCGCTAAGCTATAAAATAATTCTTAGATTAAATTTAAAGCGATGAAATCAACTACGCGCGTGCGTTCAATAACATCAGTCCGTTCATCCCGTCCCGGTAGTCTGAGTGAAAACGCCGTTTTCATCTCTCTTCTCTTCAAAATATTTGAAAGCTGAGCCATAAGCTCGGCACAATCGATCGCGCATCGCTAAGCTATCGAATAATTCTTAGATTAAATTTAAAACGATGGAATCAACCACGCGCGTGCGTTCAATAACATCAGTCCGTTCATACCGTCCCAATAGTCTGAGCCAAAACGCCGTTTTCATCTCTTTTCTCGTTGAAAATATTTGAAATGTGCGTTATAAGCTCGACACGGTCGATCGCGCATAGCTAAACTATAAAATAATTCTTATATTAAATTGAAAGCGATGAAATCAAGTACGCGCGTGCGTTCAATAATATCAGTCCGTTCATCCCGTCCCGGTAGTCAGAGTGAAAACGCCGTTTTCATCTCTTTTCTCGTTGAAAATATTTGAAATCTGCGTTATAAGCTCGACACGGTCGATCGCGCATAGCTAAACTATAAAATAATTCTTAGATTAAATTGAACGCGATGAAATCAAGTACGCGCGTGCGTTCAATAATATCAGTCCGTTCATCCCGTCCCGGTAGTCTGAGCCAAAACGCGGTTTTCATCTCTTTTCTCTTCAAAATATTTGAAACCTGAGCCATAAGCTCGGCACAATCGATCGCGATTCGCTAAGCTATAAAATAATTCTTAGATTAAATTTAAAGCGATGAAATCCACTGCGCGCGAGCGTTCAATAACATCAGTCCGTTCATCCCGTCCCGGTAGTCTGAGTCAAAACGCCGTTTTCATCTCTTTTCTCTTCAAAATATTTGAAACGTGAGCCATAAGCTCGGCACAATCGATTGCGATTCGCTAAGCTATAAAATAATTCTTAGATTAAATTTAAAGCGATGAAATCAAGGACGCGCGTGCGTTCAATAATATCAGTCCGTTCATCCCGTCCCGGTAGTCTGAGTGAGAACGCCGTTTTCATCTCTTTTCTCTTCAAAATATTTGAAATCTGAGCCATCAGCTCGGCACAATCAATCGCGCATCGCTAAGCTATCGAATAATTCTTAGATTAAATTTAAAACGATGAAATCAACCACGCGCGTGCGTTCAATAACATCAGTCCGTTCATACCGTCCCAATAGTCTGAGCCAAAACGCCGTTTTCATCTCTTTTCTCGTTGAAAATATTTGAAATCTGCGTTATAAGCTCGACACGGTCGATCGCGCATAGCTAAACTATAAAATAATTCTTAGATTAAATTGAACGCGATGAAATCAAGTACGCGCGTGCGTTCAATAATATCAGTCCGTTCATCCCGTCCCGGTAGTCTGAGCCAAAACGCGGTTTTCATCTCTTTTCTCTTCAAAATATTTGAAACGTGAGCCATAAGCTCGGCACAATCGATTGCGATTCGCTAAGCTATAAAATAATTCTTAGATTAAATTTAAAGCGATGAAATCAAGGACGCGCGTGCGTTCAATAATATCAGTCCGTTCATCCCGTCCCGGTAGTCTGAGTGAAAACGCCGTTTTCATCTCTCTTCTCTTCAAAATATTTGAAAGCTGAGCCATAAGCTCGGCACAATCGATCGCGCATCGCTAAGCTATCGAATAATTCTTAGATTAAATTTAAAACGATGGAATCAACCACGCGCGTGCGTTCAATAACATCAGTCCGATCATCCCGTGCCGGTAGTCTGAGTGAAAACACCGTTTTCATCTCTTTTCTCTTCAAAATATTTGAAACCTGAGCCATGAGCTCGGCACAATCGATCGCGATTCGCTAAGCTATAAAATAATTCTTAGATTAAATTTAAAGCGATGAAATCAAGGACGCGCGTGCGTTCAATAATATCAGTCCGTTCATCCCGTCCCGGTAGTCTGAGGGAAAACGCCGTTTTCATCTCTTTTCTCGTTGAAAATATATGAAATGTGCGTTATAAGCTCGACACGGTCGATCGCGCATTTCTAGACTGTAAAATAATTCTTAGGTTCAATTTAAAGCGATGAAATCAAGGACGCGCATGCGTTCAATAATATCAGTCCGTTCATCCCGTCCCGGTAGTCTGAGTGAAAACGCCGTTTTCATCTCTTTTCTCTTCAAAATATTTGAAATCTGAACCATAAGCTCGGCACAATCGATCGCGCATCGCTAAGCTATAAAATAATTCGTAGATTAAATTTAAAGCGATGAAATCAACTACGCGCGTGTGTTCAATAACATCAGTCCGTTCATCCCGTCCCGGTAGTCTGAGTGAAAACGCCGTTTTCATCTCTTTTCTCTTCAAAATATTTGAAAGCTGACCCATAAGCTCGGCACAATCGATCGCGCATCGCTAAGCTATCGAATAATTCTTAGATTAAATTTAAAACGATGGAATCAACCACGCGCGTGCGTTCAATAACATCAGTCCGTTCATACCGTCCCAATAGTCTGAGCCAAAACGCCGTTTTCATCTCTTTTCTCGTTGAAAATATTTGAAATGTGCGTTATAAGCTCGACACGGTCGACGGCGCATTTCTAGACTGTAAAATAATTCTTAGGTTCAATTTAAAGCGATGAAATCAAGGACGCGCGTGCGTTCAATAACATCAGTCCGTTCATCCCGTCCCGGTAGTCTGGGGGAAATCCCCGGTTTCATCTCTTTTCTCTTCAAAATATTTGAAATCTGAGCCATCAGCTCGGCACAATCAATCGCGCATCGCTAAGCTATAAAATAATTCTTAGATTAAATTTAAAGCGATGAAATCAACCACGCGCGTGCGTTCAATAACATCGGTCCGTTCATCCCGCCCCGGTAGTCTGAGGGAAAACGCCGTTTTCATCTCTTTTCTCGTTGAAAATATTTGAAATGTGCGTTATAAGCTCGATACGGTCGATCGCGCATTTCTAGACTGTAAAATAATTCTTAGGTTCAATTTAAAGCGATGAAATCAAGGACGCGCGTGCGTTCAATAATATCAGTCCGTTCATCCCGTCCCGGTAGTCTGAGTGAGAACGCCGTTTTCATCTCTTTTCTCTTCAAAATATTTGAAATCTGAGCCATCAGCTCGGCGCAATCAATCGCGCATCGCTAAGCTATCGAATAATTCTTAGATTAAATTTAAAGCGATGAAATCAACCACGCGCGTGCGTTCAACAACATCAGTCCGTTCATACCGTCCCGATAGTCTGAGCCAAAACGCCGTTTTCATCTCTTTTCTCGTTGAAAATATTTGAAATGTGCGTTATAAGCTCGTCACGGTCGATCGCGGAATTCTAGACTGTAAAATAATTCTTAGGTTCAATTTAAAGCGATTAAATCAAGGACGCGCGTGCGTTTAATAACATCAGTCCGTTCATACCGTCCCGATAGTCTGAGCCAAAACGTCGTTTTCATTTCTTTTTTTTTTCAAAATGTTAAAAATCTGTGCCATAAACTTGACACGGTCGATCGTGATTCGCTAAGCTATAAAATAATTCTTAGATTAAATTTAAAGCGATGAAATCAACTACGCGCGTGCGTTCAATAACATCAGTCCGTTCATCCCGTCCCGGTAGTCTGAGTGAAAACGCCGTTTTCATCTCTTTTCTCGTTGAAAATATTTGAAATGTGCGTTATAAGCTCGACACGGTCGATTGCGCATAGCTAAACTATAAAATAATTCTTAGATTAAATTGAAAGCGATGAAATCAAGTACGCGCGTGCGTTCAATAATATCAGTCCGTTCATCCCGTCCCGGTAGTCAGAGTGAAAACGCCGTTTTCATCTCTTTTCTCGTTGAAAATATTTGAAATCTGCGTTATAAGCTCGACACGGTCGATCGCGCATAGCTAAACTATAAAATAATTCTTAGATTAAATTGAAAGCGATGAAATCAAGTACGCGCGTGCGTTCAATAATATCAGTCCGTTCCCGGTAGTCTGAGCCAAAACGCCGTTTTCATCTCTTTTCTCTTCAAAATATTTGAAACCTGAGCCATAAGCTCGGCACAATCGATCGCGATTCGCTAAGCTATAAAATAATTCTTAGATTAA
The DNA here is from genome assembly GCA_963971235.1 of Cryptus armator. Lineage (NCBI taxonomy): Eukaryota > Metazoa > Arthropoda > Insecta > Hymenoptera > Ichneumonidae > Cryptus > Cryptus armator. The sequence goes on from CAXARG010000174.1 coordinate 5,692,022, forward strand.
ATTTAAAGCGATGAAATCAACTGCGCGCGAGCGTTCAATAACATCAGTCCGTTCATCCCGTCCCGGTAGTCTGAGCCAAAACGCCGTTTTCATCTCTTTTCTCTTCAAAATATTTGAAACCTGAGCCATAAGCTCGGCACAATCGATCGCGATTCGCTAAGCTATAAAATAATTCTTAGATTAAATTTAAAGCGATGAAATCAACTGCGCGCGAGCGTTCAATAACATCAGTCCGATCATCCCGTGCCGGTAGTCTGAGTGAAAACACCGTTTTCATCTCTTTTCTCTTCAAAATATTTGAAACCTGAGCCATGAGCTCGGCACAATCGATCGCGATTCGCTAAGGTATAAAATAATTCTTAGATTAAATTTAAAGCGATGAAATCAACTACGCGCGTGCGTTCAATAACACCAGTCCGTTCATCCCGTCCCGGTAGTCTGAGTGAAAACGCCGTTTTCATCTCTTTTCTCGTTGAAAATATTTGAAATGTGCGTTATAAGCTCGACACGGTCGATTGCGCATTTCTAGACAGCAAAATAATTCTTAGGTTCAATGTAAAGCGATGAAATCAAGGACGCGCGTGCGTTCAATAATATCAGTCCGTTCATCCCGTCCCGGTAGTCTGAATGAAAACGCCGTTTTCATCTCTTTTCTCTTAAAAATATTTGAAATCTGAGCCATCAGCTCGGCACAATGAATCGCGCATCGCTAAGCTATAAAATAATTCTTAGATTAAATTTAAAGCGATGAAATCAGCTACGCGCGAGCGTTCAATAACATCAGTCCGTTCATCCCGTCCCGGTAGTCTGAGTGAAAACGCCGTTTTCATCTCTTTTCTCGTTGAAAATATATGAAATGTGCGTTATAAGCTCGACACGGTCGATCGCGCATTTCTAGACTGTAAAATAATTCTTAGGTTCAATTTAAAGCGATGAAATCAAGGACGCGCATGCGTTCAATAATATCAGTCCGTTCATCCCGTCCCGGTAGTCTGAGTGAAAACGCCGTTTTCATCTCTTTTCTCTTCAAAATATTTGAAATCTGAGCCATAAGCTCGGCACAATCGACCGCGCATCGCTAAGCTATAAAATAATTCTTAGATTAAATTTAAAGCGATGAAATCAACTACGCGAGTGCGTTCAATAACATCAGTCCGTTCATCCCGTCCCGGTAGTCTGAGTGAAAACGCCGTTTACATCTCTTTTCTCTTCAAAATATTTGAAAGCTGAGCCATAAGCTCGGCACAATCGATCGCGCATCGCTAAGCTACCGTATAATCCTTAGATTAAATTTAAAACGATGAAATCAACCACGCGCGTGCGTTCAATAACATCAGTCCGTTCATACCGTCCCAATAGTCTGAGCCAAAACGCCGTTTTAATCTCTTTTCTCTTCAAAATATTTGAAATGTGCGTTATAAGCTCGACACGGTCGACGGCGCATTTCTAGACTGTAAAATAATTCTTAGGTTCAATTTAAAGCGATGAAATCAAGGACGCGCGTGCGTTCAATAACATCAGTCCGATCATCCCGTGCCGGTAGTCTGAGTGAAAACACCGTTTTCATCTCTTTTCTCTTCAAAATATTTGAAACCTGAGCCATAAGCTCGGCACAATCGATCGCGATTCGCTAAGCTATAAAATAATTCTTAGATTAAATTTAAAGCGATGAAATCAACTACGCGCGTGCGTTCAATAACATCAGTCCGTTCATCCCGTCCCGGTAGTCTGAGTGAAAACGCCGTTTTCATCTCTTTTCTCGTTGAAAATATTTGAAATGTGCGTTATAAGCTCGACACGGTCGATCGCGCATTTCTAGACAGCAAAATAATTCTTAGGTTCAATGTAAAGCGATGAAATCAAGGACGCGCGTGCGTTCAATAATATCAGTCCGTTCATCCCGTCCCGGTAGTCTGAATGAAAACGCCGTTTTCATCTCTTTTCTCTTCAAAATATTTGAAATCTGAGCCATCAGCTCGGCACAATCAATCGCGCATCGCTAAGCTATAAAATAATTCTTAGATTAAATTTAAAGCGATGAAATCAACTACGCGCGAGCGTTCAATAACATCAGTCCGTTCATCCCGTCCCGGTAGTCTGAGTGAAAACGCCGTTTTCATCTCTTTTCTCTTCAAAATATTTGAAATCTGAGCCATCAGCTCGGCACAATCAATCGCGCATCGCTAAGCTATCGAATAATTCTTAGATTAAATTTAAAGCGATGAAATCAACCACGCGCGTGCGTTCAATAACATCAGTCCGTTCATCCCGTCCCGGTAGTCTGAGGGAAAACGCCGTTTTCATCTCTTTTCTCGTTGAAAATATATGAAATGTGCGTTATAAGCTCGACACGGTCGATCGCGCATTTCTAGACTGTAAAATAATTCTTAGGTTCAATTTAAAGCGATGAAATCAAGGACGCGCATGCGTTCAATAATATCAGTCCGTTCATCCCGTCCCGGTAGTCTGAGTGAAAACGCCGTTTTCATCTCTTTTCTCTTCAAAATATTTGAAATCTGAGCCATAAGCTCGGCACAATCGATCGCGCATCGCTAAGCTATAAAATAATTCTTAGATTAAATTTAAAGCGATGAAATCAACTACGCGCGAGCGTTCAATAACATCAGTCCGTTCATCCCGTCCCGGTAGTCTGAGGGAAAACGCCGTTTTCATCTCTTTTCTCTTCAAAATATTTGAAATCTGAGCCATCAGCTCGGCACAATCAATCGCGCATCGCTAAGCTATAAAATAATTCTTAGATTAAATTTAAAGCGAAGAAATCAACCATGCGCGTGCGTTCAATAACATCAGTCCGTTCATCCCGTCCCGGTAGTCTGAGGGAAAACGCCGTTTTCATCTCTTTTCTCGTTGAAAATATTTGAAATGTGCGTTATAAGCTCGATACGGTCGATCGCGCATTTCTAGACTGTAAAATAATTCTTAGGTTCAATTTAAAGCGATGAAATCAAGGACGCGCGTGCGTTCAATAATATCAGTCCGTTCATCCTGTCCCGGTAGTCTGAGTGAAAACGCCGTTTTCATCTCTTTTCTCTTCAAAATATTTGAAATCTGATCCATAAGCTCGGCACAATCGATCGCGCATCGCTAAGCTATAAAATAATTCTTAGATTAAATTTAAAGCAATGAAATCAACTACGCGCGTGCGTTCAATAACATCAGTCCGTTCATCCCGTCCCGGTAGTCTGAGTGAAAACGCCGTTTTCATCTCTTTTCTCTTCAAAATATTTGAAATCTGAGCCATCAGCTCGGCACAATCAATCGCGCAACGCTAAGCTATCGAATAATTCTTAGATTAAATTTAAAGCGATTAAATCAACCACGCGCGTGCGTTCAATAACATCAGTCCGTTCATCCCGTCCCGGTAGTCTGAGTGAAAACGCCGTTTTCATCTCTTTTCTCTTCAAAATATTTGAAATCTGAGCCATCAGCTCGGCACAATCAATCGCGCATCGCTAAGCTATCGAATAATTCTTAGATTAAATTTAAAGCGATGAAATCAACCACGCGCGTGCGTTCAACAACATCAGTCCGTTCATACCGTCCCGATAGTCTGAGCCAAAACGCCGTTTTCATCTCTTTTCTCGTTGAAAATATTTGAAATGTGCGTTATAAGCTCGACACGGTCGATCGCGGAATTCTAGACTGTAAAATAATTCTTAGGTTCAATTTAAAGCGATTAAATCAAGGACGCGCGTGCGTTTAATAACATCAGTCCGTTCATACCGTCCCGATAGTCTGAGCCAAAACGTCGTTTTCATTTCTTTTTTTTTTCAAAATGTTAAAAATCTGTGCCATAAACTTGACACGGTCGATCGTGATTCGCTAAGCTATAAAATAATTCTTAGATTAAATTTAAAGCGATGAAATCAACTACGCGCGTGCGTTCAATAACATCAGTCCGTTCATCCCGTCCCGGTAGTCTGAGTGAAAACGCCGTTTTCATCTCTTTTCTCGTTGAAAATATTTGAAATGTGCGTTATAAGCTCGACACGGTCGATTGCGCATAGCTAAACTATAAAATAATTCTTAGATTAAATTGAAAGCGATGAAATCAAGTACGCGCGTGCGTTCAATAATATCAGTCCGTTCATCCCGTCCCGGTAGTCAGAGTGAAAACACCGTTTTCATCTCTTTTCTCTTCAAAATATTTGAAACCTGAGCCATGAGCTCGGCACAATCGATCGCGATTCGCTAAGCTATAAAATAATTCTTAGATTAAATTTAAAGCGATGAAATCAAGTACGCGCGTGCGTTCAATAATATCAGTCCGTTCATCCCGTCCCGGTAGTCAGAGTGAAAACGCCGTTTTCATCTCTTTTCTCGTTGAAAATATTTGAAATCTGCGTTATAAGCTCGACACGGTCGATCGCGCATAGCTAAACTATAAAATAATTCTTAGATTAAATTGAAAGCGATGAAATCAAGTACGCGCGTGCGTTCAATAATATCAGTCCGTTCCCGGTAGTCTGAGCCAAAACGCCGTTTTCATCTCTTTTCTCTTCAAAATATTTGAAACCTGAGCCATAAGCTCGGCACAATCGATCGCGATTCGCTAAGCTATAAAATAATTCTTAGATTAAATTTAAAGCGATGAAATCAACTGCGCGCGAGCGTTCAATAACATCAGTCCGTTCATCCCGTCCCGGTAGTCTGAGCCAAAACGCCGTTTTCATCTCTTTTCTCTTCAAAATATTTGAAACCTGAGCCATAAGCTCGGCACAATCGATCGCGATTCGCTAAGCTATAAAATAATTCTTAGATTAAATTTAAAGCGATGAAATCAACTGCGCGCGAGCGTTCAATAACATCAGTCCGATCATCCCGTGTCGGTAGTCTGAGTGAAAACACCGTTTTCATCTCTTTTCTCTTCAAAATATTTGAAACCTGAGCCATGAGCTCGGCACAATCGATCGCGATTCGCTAAGCTATAAAATAATTCTTAGATTAAATTTAAAGCGATGAAATCAAGTACGCGCGTGCGTTCAATAATATCAGTCCGTTCATCCCGTCCCGGTAGTCAGAGTGAAAACGCCGTTTTCATCTCTTTTCTCGTTGAAAATATTTGAAATCTGCGTTATAAGCTCGACACGGTCGATCGCGCATAGCTAAACTATAAAATAATTCTTAGATTAAATTGAAAGCGATGAAATCAAGTACGCGCGTGCGTTCAATAATATCAGTCCGTTCCCGGTAGTCTGAGCCAAAACGCCGTTTTCATCTCTTTTCTCTTCAAAATATTTGAAACCTGAGCCATAAGCTCGGCACAATCGATCGCGATTCGCTAAGCTATAAAATAATTCTTAGATTAAATTTAAAGCGATGAAATCAACTGCGCGCGAGCGTTCAATAACATCAGTCCGTTCATCCCGTCCCGGTAGTCTGAGCCAAAACGCCGTTTTCATCTCTTTTCTCTTCAAAATATTTGAAACCTGAGCCATAAGCTCGGCACAATCGATCGCGATTCGCTAAGCTATAAAATAATTCTTAGATTAAATTTAAAGCGATGAAATCAACTGCGCGCGAGCGTTCAATAACATCAGTCCGATCATCCCGTGCCGGTAGTCTGAGTGAAAACACCGTTTTCATCTCTTTTCTCTTCAAAATATTTGAAACCTGAGCCATGAGCTCGGCACAATCGATCGCGATTCGCTAAGCTATAAAATAATTCTTAGATTAAATTTAAAGCGATGAAATCAACTACGCGCGTGCGTTCAATAACACCAGTCCGTTCATCCCGTCCCGGTAGTCTGAGTGAAAACGCCGTTTTCATCTCTTTTCTCGTTGAAAATATTTGAAATGTGCGTTATAAGCTCGACACGGTCGATTGCGCATTTCTAGACAGCAAAATAATTCTTAGGTTCAATGTAAAGCGATGAAATCAAGGACGCGCGTGCGTTCAATAATATCAGTCCGTTCATCCCGTCCCGGTAGTCTGAATGAAAACGCCGTTTTCATCTCTTTTCTCTTAAAAATATTTGAAATCTGAGCCATCAGCTCGGCACAATCAATCGCGCATCGCTAAGCTATAAAATAATTCTTCGATTAAATTTAAAGCGATGAAATCAACTACGCGCGAGCGTTCAATAACATCAGTCCGTTCATCCCGTCCCGGTAGTCTGAGTGAAAACGCCGTTTTCATCTCTTTTCTCGTTGAAAATATATGAAATGTGCGTTATAAGCTCGACACGGTCGATCGCGCATTTCTAGACTGTAAAATAATTCTTAGGTTCAATTTAAAGCGATGAAATCAAGGACGCGCATGCGTTCAATAATATCAGTCCGTTCATCCCGTCCCGGTAGTCTGAGTGAAAACGCCGTTTTCATCTCTTTTCTCTTCAAAATATTTGAAATCTGAGCCATAAGCTCGGCACAATCGACCGCGCATCGCTAAGCTATAAAATAATTCTTAGATTAAATTTAAAGCGATGAAATCAACTACGCGCGTGCGTTCAATAACATCAGTCCGTTCATCCCGTCCCGGTAGTCTGAGTGAAAACGCCGTTTTCATCTCTTTTCTCTTCAAAATATTTGAAAGCTGAGCCATAAGCTCGGCACAATCGATCGCGCATCGCTAAGCTACCGTATAATCCTTAGATTAAATTTAAAACGATGAAATCAACCACGCGCGTGCGTTCAATAACATCAGTCCGTTCATACCGTCCCAATAGTCTGAGCCAAAACGCCGTTTTAATCTCTTTTCTCTTCAAAATATTTGAAATGTGCGTTATAAGCTCGACACGGTCGACGGCGCATTTCTAGACTGTAAAATAATTCTTAGGTTCAATTTAAAGCGATGAAATCAAGGACGCGCGTGCGTTCAATAACATCAGTCCGATCATCCCGTGCCGGTAGTCTGAGTGAAAACACCGTTTTCATCTCTTTTCTCTTCAAAATATTTGAAACCTGAGCCATAAGCTCGGCACAATCGATCGCGATTCGCTAAGCTATAAAATAATTCTTAGATTAAATTTAAAGCGATGAAATCAACTACGCGCGTGCGTTCAATAACATCAGTCCGTTCATCCCGTCCCGGTAGTCTGAGCCAAAACGCCGTTTTCATCTCTTTTCTCGTTGAAAATATTTGAAATGTGCGTTATAAGCTCGACACGGTCGACGGCGCATTTCTAGACTGTAAAATAATTCTTAGGTTCAATTTAAAGCGATGAAATCAAGGACGCGCGTGCGTTCAATAACATCAGTCCGTTCATCCCGTCCCGGTAGTCTGGGGGAAAACCCCGGTTTCATCTCTTTTCTCTTCAAAATATTTGAAATCTGAGCCATCAGCTCGGCACAATCAATCGCGCATCGCTAAGCTATAAAATAATTCTTAGGTTCAATTTAAAGCGATTAAATCCAGGACGCGCGTGCGTTTAATAACATCAGTCCGTTCATACCGTCCCGATAGTCTGAGCCAAAACGTCGTTTTCATTTCTTTTTTTTTTCAAAATGTTAAAAATCTGTGCCATAAACTTGACACGGTCGATCGTGATTCGCTAAGCTATAAAATAATTCTTAGATTAAATTTAAAGCGATGAAATCAACTACGCGCGTGCGTTCAATAACATCAGTCCGTTCATCCCGTCCCGGTAGTCTGAGTGAAAACGCCGTTTTCATCTCTCTTCTCTTCAAAATATTTGAAAGCTGAGCCATAAGCTCGGCACAATCGATCGCGCATCGCTAAGCTATCGAATAATTCTTAGATTAAATTTAAAACGATGGAATCAACCACGCGCGTGCGTTCAATAACATCAGTCCGTTCATACCGTCCCAATAGTCTGAGCCAAAACGCCGTTTTCATCTCTTTTCTCGTTGAAAATATTTGAAATGTGCGTTATAAGCTCGACACGGTCGATCGCGCATAGCTAAACTATAAAATAATTCTTATATTAAATTGAAAGCGATGAAATCAAGTACGCGCGTGCGTTCAATAATATCAGTCCGTTCATCCCGTCCCGGTAGTCAGAGTGAAAACGCCGTTTTCATCTCTTTTCTCGTTGAAAATATTTGAAATCTGCGTTATAAGCTCGACACGGTCGATCGCGCATAGCTAAACTATAAAATAATTCTTAGATTAAATTGAACGCGATGAAATCAAGTACGCGCGTGCGTTCAATAATATCAGTCCGTTCATCCCGTCCCGGTAGTCTGAGCCAAAACGCGGTTTTCATCTCTTTTCTCTTCAAAATATTTGAAACCTGAGCCATAAGCTCGGCACAATCGATCGCGATTCGCTAAGCTATAAAATAATTCTTAGATTAAATTTAAAGCGATGAAATCCACTGCGCGCGAGCGTTCAATAACATCAGTCCGTTCATCCCGTCCCGGTAGTCTGAGTCAAAACGCCGTTTTCATCTCTTTTCTCTTCAAAATATTTGAAACGTGAGCCATAAGCTCGGCACAATCGATTGCGATTCGCTAAGCTATAAAATAATTCTTAGATTAAATTTAAAGCGATGAAATCAAGGACGCGCGTGCGTTCAATAATATCAGTCCGTTCATCCCGTCCCGGTAGTCTGAGTGAGAACGCCGTTTTCATCTCTTTTCTCTTCAAAATATTTGAAATCTGAGCCATCAGCTCGGCACAATCAATCGCGCATCGCTAAGCTATCGAATAATTCTTAGATTAAATTTAAAAAGATGAAATCAACCACGCGCGTGCGTTCAATAACATCAGTCCGTTCATACCGTCCCAATAGTCTGAGCCAAAACGCCGTTTTCATCTCTTTTCTCGTTGAAAATATTTGAAATCTGCGTTATAAGCTCGACACGGTCGATCGCGCATAGCTAAACTATAAAATAATTCTTAGATTAAATTGAACGCGATGAAATCAAGTACGCGCGTGCGTTCAATAATATCAGTCCGTTCATCCCGTCCCGGTAGTCTGAGCCAAAACGCGGTTTTCATCTCTTTTCTCTTCAAAATATTTGAAACCTGAGCCATAAGCTCGGCACAATCGATCGCGATTCGCTAAGCTATAAAATAATTCTTAGATTAAATTTAAAGCCATGAAATCAACTGCGCGCGAGCGTTCAATAACATCAGTCCGTTCATCCCGTCCCGGTAGTCTGAGCCAAAACGCCGTTTTCATCTCTTTTCTCTTCAAAATATTTGAAACGTGAGCCATAAGCTCGGCACAATCGATTGCGATTCGCTAAGCTATAAAATAATTCTTAGATTAAATTTAAAGCGATGAAATCAACTGCGCGCCAGCGTTCAATAACATCAGTCCGATCATCCCGTGCCGGTAGTCTGAGTAAAAACACCGTTTTCATCTCTTTTCTCTTCAAAATATTTGAAACCTGAGCCATGAGCTCGGCACAATCGATCGCGATTCGCTAAGCTATAAAATAATTCTTAGATTAAATTTAAAGCGATGAAATCAACTACGCGCGTGCGTTCAATAACCTCAGTCCGTTCATCCCGTCACGGTAGTCTGAGTGAAAACGCCGTTTTCATCTCTTTTCTCGTTGAAAATATTTGAAATGTGCGTTATAAGCTCGATACGGTCGATCGCGTATTTCTAGACTGTAAAATAATTCTTAGGTTCAATTTAAAGCGATGAAATCAAGGACGCGCGTGCGTTCAATAATATCAGTCCGTTCATCCCGTCCCGGTAGTCTGAGTGAAAACGCCGTTTTCATCTCTTTTCTCTTCAAAATATTTGAAATCTGAGCCATCAGCTCGGCACAATCAATCGCCCATCGCTAAGCTATCGAATAATTCTTAGATTAAATTTAAAGCGATGAAATCAACCACGCGCGTGCCTTCAACAACATCAGTCCGTTCATACCGTCCCGATAGTCTGAGCCAAAACGCCGTTTTCATCTCTTTTCTCGTTGAAAATATTTGAAATGTGCGTTATAAGCTCGACACGGTCGATCGCGGAATTCTAGACTGTAAAATAATTCTTAGGTTCAATTTAAAGCGATTAAATCAAGGACGCGCGTGCATTTAATAACATCAGTCCGTTCATACCGTCCCGATAGTCTGAGCCAAAACGTCGTTTTCATTTCTTTTCTCGTTGAAAATATTTGAAATCTGCGTTATAAGCTCGACACGGTCGATCGCACATAGCTAAACTATAAAATAATTCTTAGATTAAATTGAAAGCGATGAAATCAAGTACGCGCGTGCGTTCAATAATATCAGTCCGTTCATCCCGTCCCGGTAGTCTGAGCCAAAACGCGGTTTTCATCTCTTTTCTCTTCAAAATATTTGAAACCTGAGCCATAAGCTCGGCACAATCGATCGCGATTCGCTAAGCTATAAAATAATTCTTAGATTAAATTTAAAGCGATGAAATCAACTGCGCGCGAGCGTTCAATAACATCAGTCCGTTATCCCGTCCCGGTAGTCTGAGCCAAAACGCCGTTTTCATCTCTTTTCTCTTCAAAATATTTGAAAGCTGAGCCATAAGCTCGGCACAATCGATCGCGCATCGCTAAGCTATCGTATAATTCTTAGATTAAATTTAAAGCGATGAAATCAAGGACGCGCGTGCGTTCAATAATATCAGTCCGTTCATCCCGTCCCGGTAGTCTGAGTGAGAACGCCGTTTTCATCTCTTTTCTCTTCAAAATATTTGAAATCTGAGCCATCAGCTCGGCACAATCAATCGCGCATCGCTAAGCTATCGAATAATTCTTAGATTAAATTTAAAACGATGAAATCAACCACGCGCGTGCGTTCAATAACATCAGTCCGTTCATACCGTCCCAATAGTCTGAGCCAAAACGCCGTTTTCATCTCTTTTCTCGGTGAAAATATTTGAAATGTGCGTTATAAGCTCGACACGGTCGACGGCGCATTTCTAGACTGTAAAATAATTCTTAGGTTCAATTTAAAGCGATGAAATCAAGGACGCGCGTGCGTTCAATAACATCAGTCCGATCATCCCGTGCCGGTAGTCTGAGTGAAAACACCGTTTTCATCTCTTTTCTCTTCAAAATATTTGAAACCTGAGCCATAAGCTCGGCACAATCGATCGCGATTCGCTAAGCTATAAAATAATTCTTAGATTAAATTTAAAGCGATGAAATCAACTACGCGCGTGCGTTCAATAACATCAGTCCGTTCATCCCGTCCCGGTAGTCTGAGTGAAAACGCCGTTTTCATCTCTTTTCTCGTTGAAAATATTTGAAATGTGCGTTATAAGCTCGACACGGTCGATCGCGCATTTCTAGACAGCAAAATAATTCTTAGGTTCAATGTAAAGCGATGAAATCAAGGACGCGCGTGCGTTCAATAATATCAGTCCGTTCATCCCGTCCCGGTAGTCTGAATGAAAACGCCGTTTTCATCTCTTTTCTCTTCAAAATATTTGAAATCTGAGCCATCAGCTCGGCACAATCAATCGCGCATCGCTAAGCTATAAAATAATTCTTAGATTAAATTTAAAGCGATGAAATCAACTACGCGCGAGCGTTCAATAACATCAGTCCGTTCATCCCGTCCCGGTAGTCTGAGTGAAAACGCCGTTTTCATCTCTTTTCTCTTCAAAATATTTGAAATCTGAGCCATCAGCTCGGCACAATCAATCGCGCATCGCTAAGCTATCGAATAATTCTTAGATTAAATTTAAAGCGATGAAATCAACCACGCGCGTGCGTTCAATAACATCAGTCCGTTCATCCCGTCCCGGTAGTCTGAGGGAAAACGCCGTTTTCATCTCTTTTCTCGTTGAAAATATATGAAATGTGCGTTATAAGCTCGACATGGTCGATCGCGCATTTCTAGACTGTAAAATAATTCTTAGGTTCAATTTAAAGCGATGAAATCAAGGACGCGCATGCGTTCAATAATATCAGTCCGTTCATCCCGTCCCGGTAGTCTGAGTGAAAACGCCGTTTTCATCTCTTTTCTCTTCAAAATATTTGAAATCTGAGCCATAAGCTCGGCACAATCGATCGCGCATCGCTAAGCTATAAAATAATTCTTAGATTAAATTTAAAGCGATGAAATCATCTACGCGCGTGCGTTCAATAACATCAGTCCGTTCATCCCGTCCCGGTAGTCTGAGTGAAAACGCCGTTTTCATCTCTTTTCTCTTCAAAATATTTGAAATCTGAGCCATCAGCTCGGCACAATCAATCGCGCATCGCTAAGCTATCGAATAATTCTTAGATTAAATTTAAAGCGATGAAATCAACCACGCGCGTGCGTTCAATAACATCAGTCCGTTCATCCCGTCCCGGTAGTCTGAGGGAAAACACCGTTTTCATCTCTTTTCTCGTTGAAAATATATGAAATGTGCGTTATAAGCTCGACACGGTCGATCGCGCATTTCTAGACTGTAAAATAATTCTTAGGTTCAATTTAAAGCGATGAAATCAAGGACGCGCATGCGTTCAATAATATCAGTCCGTTCATCCCGTCCCGGTAGTCTGAGTGAAAACGCCGTTTTCATCTCTTTTCTCTTCAAAATATTTGAAATCTGAGCCATCAGCTCGGCACAATCAATCGCGCATCGCTAAGCTATCGAATAATTCTTAGATTAAATTTAAAGCGATGAAATCAACCACGCGCGTGCGTTCAATAACATCAGTCCGTTCATCCCGTCCCGGTAGTCTGAGGGAAAACACCGTTTTCATCTCTTTTCTCGTTGAAAATATATGAAATGTGCGTTATAAGCTCGACACGCTCGATCGCGCGTTTCTAGACTGTAAAATAATTCTTAGGTTCAATTTAAAGCGATGAAATCAAGGACGCGCATGCGTTCAATAATAACAGTCCGTTCATCCCGTCCCGGTAGTCTGAGTGAAAACGCCGTTTTCATCTCTTTTCTCTTCAAAATATTTGAAATCTGAGCCATAAGCTCGGCACAATCGATCGCGCATCGCTAAGCTATAAAATAATTCTTAGATTAAATTTAAAGCGATGAAATCAACTACGCGCGTGCATTCAATAACATCAGTCCGTTCATCCCGTCCCGGTAGTCTGAGTGAAAACGCCGTTTTCATCTCTTTTCTCTTCAAAATATTTGAAAGCTGAGCCATAAGCTCGGCACAATCGATCGCGCATCGCTAAGCTATGGAATAATTCTTAGATTAAATTTAAAACGATGGAATCAACCACGCGCGTGCGTTCAATAACATCAGTCCGTTCATACCGTCCCAATAGTCTGAGCCAAAACGCCGTTTTCATCTCTTTTCTCGTTGAAAATATTTGAAATGTGCGTTATAAGCTCGACACGGTCGACGGCGCATTTCTAGACTGTAAAATAATTCTTAGATTAAATTTAAAGCGATGAAATCAACCACGCGCGTGCGTTCAATAACATCAGTCCGTTCATCCCGTCCCGGTAGTCTGAGGGAAAACGCCGTTTTCATCTCTTTTCTCGTTGAAAATATATGAAATGTGCGTTATAAGCTCGACACGGTCGATCGCGCATTTCTAGACTGTAAAATAATTCTTAGGTTCAATTTAAAGCGATGAAATCAAGGACGCGCGTGCGTTCAATAACATCAGTCCGATCATCCCGTGCCGGTAGTCTGAGTGAAAACACCGTTTTCATCTCTTTTCTCTTCAAAATATTTGAAACCTGAGCCATAAGCTCGGCACAATCGATCGCGATTCGCTAAGCTATAAAATAATTCTTAGATTAAATTTAAAGCGATGAAATCAACTGCGCGCGAGCGTTCAATAACATCAGTCCGATCATCCCGTGCCGGTAGTCTGAGTGAAAACACCGTTTTCATCTCTTTTCTCTTCAAAATATTTGAAACCTGAGCCATGAGCTCGGCACAATCGATCGCGATTCGCTAAGCTATAAAATAATTCTTAGATTAAATTTAAAGCGATGAAATCAAGGACGCGCGTGCGTTCAATAATATCAGTCCGTTCATCCCGTCCCGGTAGTCTGAGGGAAAACGCCGTTTTCATCTCTTTTCTCGTTGAAAATATATGAAATGTGCGTTATAAGCTCGACACGGTCGATCGCGCATTTCTAGACTGTAAAATAATTCTTAGGTTCAATTTAAAGCGATGAAATCAAGGACGCGCATGCGTTCAATAATATCAGTCCGTTCATCCCGTCCCGGTAGTCTGAGTGAAAACGCCGTTTTCATCTCTTTTCTCTTCAAAATATTTGAAATCTGAACCATAAGCTCGGCACAATCGATCGCGCATCGCTAAGCTATAAAATAATTCGTAGATTAAATTTAAAGCGATGAAATCAACTACGCGCGTGTGTTCAATAACATCAGTCCGTTCATCCCGTCCCGGTAGTCTGAGTGAAAATGCCGTTTTCATCTCTTTTCTCTTCAAAATATTTGAAAGCTGACCCATAAGCTCGGCACAATCGATCGCGCATCGCTAAGCTATCGAATAATTCTTAGATTAAATTTAAAACGATGGAATCAACCACGCGCGTGCGTTCAATAACATCAGTCCGTTCATACCGTCCCAATAGTCTGAGCCAAAACGCCGTTTTCATCTCTTTTCTCGTTGAAAATATTTGAAATGTGCGTTATAAGCTCGACACGGTCGACGGCGCATTTCTAGACTGTAAAATAATTCTTAGGTTCAATTTAAAGCGATGAAATCAAGGACGCGCGTGCGTTCAATAACATCAGTCCGTTCATCCCGTCCCGGTAGTCTGGGGGAAAACCCCGGTTTCATCTCTTTTCTCTTCAAAATATTTGAAATCTGAGCCATCAGCTCGGCACAATCAATCGCGCATCGCTAAGCTATAAAATAATTCTTAGATTAAATTTAAAGCGATGAAATCAACCACGCGCGTGCGTTCAATAACATCGGTCCGTTCATCCCGCCCCGGTAGTCTGAGGGAAAACGCCGTTTTCATCTCTTTTCTCGTTGAAAATATTTGAAATGTGCGTTATAAGCTCGATACGGTCGATCGCGCATTTCTAGACTGTAAAATAATTCTTAGGTTCAATTTAAAGCGATGAAATCAAGGACGCGCGTGCGTTCAATAATATCAGTCCGTTCATCCCGTCCCGGTAGTCTGAGTGAGAACGCCGTTTTCATCTCTTTTCTCTTCAAAATATTTGAAATCTGAGCCATCAGCTCGGCACAATCAATCGCGCATCGCTAAGCTATCGAATAATTCTTAGATTAAATTTAAAGCGATGAAATCAACCACGCGCGTGCGTTCAACAACATCAGTCCGTTCATACCGTCCCGATAGTCTGAGCCAAAACGCCGTTTTCATCTCTTTTCTCGTTGAAAATATTTGAAATGTGCGTTATAAGCTCGACACGGTCGATCGCGGAATTCTAGACTGTAAAATAATTCTTAGGTTCAATTTAAAGCGATTAAATCAAGGACGCGCGTGCGTTTAATAACATCAGTCCGTTCATACCGTCCCGATAGTCTGAGCCAAAACGTCGTTTTCATTTCTTTTTTTTTTCAAAATGTTAAAAATCTGTGCCATAAACTTGACACGGTCGATCGTGATTCGCTAAGCTATAAAATAATTCTTAGATTAAATTTAAAGCGATGAAATCAACTACGCGCGTGCGTTCAATAACATCAGTCCGTTCATCCCGTCCCGGTAGTCTGAGTGAAAACGCCGTTTTCATCTCTTTTCTCGTTGAAAATATTTGAAATGTGCGTTATAAGCTCGACACGGTCGATTGCGCATAGCTAAACTATAAAATAATTCTTAGATTAAATTGAAAGCGATGAAATCAAGTACGCGCGTGCGTTCAATAATATCAGTCCGTTCATCCCGTCCCGGTAGTCAGAGTGAAAACGCCGTTTTCATCTCTTTTCTCGTTGAAAATATTTGAAATCTGCGTTATAAGCTCGACACGGTCGATCGCGCATAGCTAAACTATAAAATAATTCTTAGATTAAATTGAAAGCGATGAAATCAAGTACGCGCGTGCGTTCAATAATATCAGTCCGTTCCCGGTAGTCTGAGCCAAAACGCCGTTTTCATCTCTTTTCTCTTCAAAATATTTGAAACCTGAGCCATAAGCTCGGCACAATCGATCGCGATTCGCTAAGCTATAAAATAATTCTTAGATTAAATTTAAAGCGATGAAATCAACTGCGCGCGAGCGTTCAATAACATCAGTCCGTTCATCCCGTCCCGGTAGTCTGAGCCAAAACGCCGTTTTCATCTCTTTTCTCTTCAAAATATTTGAAACCTGAGCCATAAGCTCGGCACAATCGATCGCGATTCGCTAAGCTATAAAATAATTCTTAGATTAAATTTAAAGCGATGAAATCAACTGCGCGCGAGCGTTCAATAACATCAGTCCGATCATCCCGTGCCGGTAGTCTGAGTGAAAACACCGTTTTCATCTCTTTTCTCTTCAAAATATTTGAAACCTGAGCCATGAGCTCGGCACAATCGATCGCGATTCGCTAAGCTATAAAATAATTCTTAGATTAAATTTAAAGCGATGAAATCAACTACGCGCGTGCGTTCAATAACACCAGTCCGTTCATCCCGTCCCGGTAGTCTGAGTGAAAACGCCGTTTTCATCTCTTTTCTCGTTGAAAATATTTGAAATGTGCGTTATAAGCTCGACACGGTCGATTGCGCATTTCTAGACAGCAAAATAATTCTTAGGTTCAATGTAAAGCGATGAAATCAAGGACGCGCGTGCGTTCAATAATATCAGTCCGTTCATCCCGTCCCGGTAGTCTGAATGAAAACGCCGTTTTCATCTCTTTTCTCTTAAAAATATTTGAAATCTGAGCCATCAGCTCGGCACAATCAATCGCGCATCGCTAAGCTATAAAATAATTCTTAGATTAAATTTAAAGCGATGAAATCAACTACGCGCGAGCGTTCAATAACATCAGTCCGTTCATCCCGTCCCGGTAGTCTGAGTGAAAACGCCGTTTTCATCTCTTTTCTCGTTGAAAATATATGAAATGTGCGTTATAAGCTCGACACGGTCGATCGCGCATTTCTAGACTGTAAAATAATTCTTAGGTTCAATTTAAAGCGATGAAATCAAGGACGCGCATGCGTTCAATAATATCAGTCCGTTCATCCCGTCCCGGTAGTCTGAGTGAAAACGCCGTTTTCATCTCTTTTCTCTTCAAAATATTTGAAATCTGAGCCATAAGCTCGGCACAATCGACCGCGCATCGCTAAGCTATAAAATAATTCTTAGATTAAATTTAAAGCGATGAAATCAACTACGCGAGTGCGTTCAATAACATCAGTCCGTTCATCCCGTCCCGGTAGTCTGAGTGAAAACGCCGTTTTCATCTCTTTTCTCTTCAAAATATTTGAAAGCTGAGCCATAAGCTCGGCACAATCGATCGCGCATCGCTAAGCTACCGTATAATCCTTAGATTAAATTTAAAACGATGAAATCAACCACGCGCGTGCGTTCAATAACATCAGTCCGTTCATACCGTCCCAATAGTCTGAGCCAAAACGCCGTTTTAATCTCTTTTCTCTTCAAAATATTTGAAATGTGCGTTATAAGCTCGACACGGTCGACGGCGCATTTCTAGACTGTAAAATAATTCTTAGGTTCAATTTAAAGCGATGAAATCAAGGACGCGCGTGCGTTCAATAACATCAGTCCGATCATCCCGTGCCGGTAGTCTGAGTGAAAACACCGTTTTCATCTCTTTTCTCTTCAAAATATTTGAAACCTGAGCCATAAGCTCGGCACAATCGATCGCGATTCGCTAAGCTATAAAATAATTCTTAGATTAAATTTAAAGCGATGAAATCAACTACGCGCGTGCGTTCAATAACATCAGTCCGTTCATCCCGTCCCGGTAGTCTGAGTGAAAACGCCGTTTTCATCTCTTTTCTCGTTGAAAATATTTGAAATGTGCGTTATAAGCTCGACACGGTCGATCGCGCATTTCTAGACAGCAAAATAATTCTTAGGTTCAATGTAAAGCGATGAAATCAAGGACGCGCGTGCGTTCAATAATATCAGTCCGTTCATCCCGTCCCGGTAGTCTGAATGAAAACGCCGTTTTCATCTCTTTTCTCTTCAAAATATTTGAAATCTGAGCCATCAGCTCGGCACAATCAATCGCGCATCGCTAAGCTATAAAATAATTCTTAGATTAAATTTTAAGCGATGAAATCAACTACGCGCGAGCGTTCAATAACATCAGTCCGTTCATCCCGTCCCGGTAGTCTGAGTGAAAACGCCGTTTTCATCTCTTTTCTCTTCAAAATATTTGAAATCTGAGCCATCAGCTCGGCACAATCAATCGCGCATCGCTAAGCTATCGAATAATTCTTAGATTAAATTTAAAGCGATGAAATCAACCACGCGCGTGCGTTCAATAACATCAGTCCGTTCATCCCGTCCCGGTAGTCTGAGGGAAAACGCCGTTTTCATCTCTTTTCTCGTTGAAAATATATGAAATGTGCGTTATAAGCTCGACACGGTCGATCGCGCATTTCTAGACTGTAAAATAATTCTTAGGTTCAATTTAAAGCGATGAAATCAAGGACGCGCATGCGTTCAATAATATCAGTCCGTTCATCCCGTCCCGGTAGTCTGAGTGAAAACGCCGTTTTCATCTCTTTTCTCTTCAAAATATTTGAAATCTGAGCCATCAGCTCGGCACAATCAATCGCGCATCGCTAAGCTATAAAATAATTCTTAGATTAAATTTTAAGCGATGAAATCAACTACGCGCGAGCGTTCAATAACATCAGTCCGTTCATCCCGTCCCGGTAGTCTGAGTGAAAACGCCGTTTTCATCTCTTTTCTCTTCAAAATATTTGAAATCTGAGCCATCAGCTCGGCACAATCAATCGCGCATCGCTAAGCTATCGAATAATTCTTAGATTAAATTTAAAGCGATGAAATCAACCACGCGCGTGCGTTCAATAACATCAGTCCGTTCATCCCGTCCCGGTAGTCTGAGGGAAAACGCCGTTTTCATCTCTTTTCTCGTTGAAAATATATGAAATGTGCGTTATAAGCTCGACACGGTCGATCGCGCATTTCTAGACTGTAAAATAATTCTTAGGTTCAATTTAAAGCGATGAAATCAAGGACGCGCATGCGTTCAATAATATCAGTCCGTTCATCCCGTCCCGGTAGTCTGAGTGAAAACGCCGTTTTCATCTCTTTTCTCTTCAAAATATTTGAAATCTGAGCCATCAGCTCGGCACAATCAATCGCCCATCGCTAAGCTATCGTATAATTCTTAGATTAAATTTAAAGCGATGAAATCAAGGACGCGCGTGCGTTCAATAATATCAGTCCGTTCATCCCGTCCCGGTAGTCTGAGTGAGAACGCCGTTTTCATCTCTTTTCTCTTCAAAATATTTGAAATCTGAGCCATCAGCTCGGCACAATCAATCGCGCATCGCTAAGCTATCGAATAATTCTTAGATTAAATTTAAAACGATGAAATCAACCACGCGCGTGCGTTCAATAACATCAGTCCGTTCATACCGTCCCAATAGTCTGAGCCAAAACGCCGTTTTCATCTCTTTTCTCGGTGAAAATATTTGAAATGTGCGTTATAAGCTCGACACGGTCGACGGCGCATTTCTAGACTGTAAAATAATTCTTAGGTTCAATTTAAAGCGATGAAATCAAGGACGCGCGTGCGTTCAATAACATCAGTCCGATCATCCCGTGCCGGTAGTCTGAGTGAAAACACCGTTTTCATCTCTTTTCTCTTCAAAATATTTGAAACCTGAGCCATAAGCTCGGCACAATCGATCGCGATTCGCTAAGCTATAAAATAATTCTTAGATTAAATTTAAAGCGATGAAATCAACTACGCGCGTGCGTTCAATAACATCAGTCCGTTCATACCGTCCCAATAGTCTGAGCCAAAACGCCGTTTTCATCTCTTTTCTCGTTGAAAATATTTGAAATGTGCGTTATAAGCTCGACACGGTCGACGGCGCATTTCTAGACTGTAAAATAATTCTTAGATTAAATTTAAAGCGATGAAATCAACCACGCGCGTGCGTTCAATAACATCAGTCCGTTCATCCCGTCCCGGTAGTCTGAGGGAAAACGCCGTTTTCATCTCTTTTCTCGTTGAAAATATATGAAATGTGCGTTATAAGCTCGACACGGTCGATCGCGCATTTCTAGACTGTAAAATAATTCTTAGGTTCAATTTAAAGCGATGAAATCAAGGACGCGCGTGCGTTCAATAACATCAGTCCGATCATCCCGTGCCGGTAGTCTGAGTGAAAACACCGTTTTCATCTCTTTTCTCTTCAAAATATTTGAAACCTGAGCCATAAGCTCGGCACAATCGATCGCGATTCGCTAAGCTATAAAATAATTCTTAGATTAAATTTAAAGCGATGAAATCAACTGCGCGCGAGCGTTCAATAACATCAGTCCGATCATCCCGTGCCGGTAGTCTGAGTGAAAACACCGTTTTCATCTCTTTTCTCTTCAAAATATTTGAAACCTGAGCCATGAGCTCGGCACAATCGATCGC
Source organism: Cryptus armator (assembly GCA_963971235.1). Classification (NCBI taxonomy): domain Eukaryota; kingdom Metazoa; phylum Arthropoda; class Insecta; order Hymenoptera; family Ichneumonidae; genus Cryptus; species Cryptus armator. Next base: position 5,712,429 of record CAXARG010000174.1, read on the forward strand.
GATTCGCTAAGCTATAAAATAATTCTTAGATTAAATTTAAAGCGATGAAATCAAGGACGCGCGTGCGTTCAATAATATCAGTCCGTTCATGCCGTCCCGGTAGTCTGAGGGAAAACGCCGTTTTCATCTCTTTTCTCGTTGAAAATATATGAAATGTGCGTTATAAGCTCGACACGGTCGATCGCGCATTTCTAGACTGTAAAATAATTCTTAGGTTCAATTTAAAGCGATGAAATCAAGGACGCGCATGCGTTCAATAATATCAGTCCGTTCATCCCGTCCCGGTAGTCTGAGTGAAAACGCCGTTTTCATCTCTTTTCTCTTCAAAATATTTGAAATCTGAACCATAAGCTCGGCACAATCGATCGCGCATCGCTAAGCTATAAAATAATTCGTAGATTAAATTTAAAGCGATGAAATCAACTACGCGCGTGTGTTCAATAACATCAGTCCGTTCATCCCGTCCCGGTAGTCTGAGTGAAAACGCCGTTTTCATCTCTTTTCTCTTCAAAATATTTGAAAGCTGACCCATAAGCTCGGCACAATCGATCGCGCATCGCTAAGCTATCGAATAATTCTTAGATTAAATTTAAAACGATGGAATCAACCACGCGCGTGCGTTCAATAACATCAGTCCGTTCATACCGTCCCAATAGTCTGAGCCAAAACGCCGTTTTCATCTCTTTTCTCGTTGAAAATATTTGAAATGTGCGTTATAAGCTCGACACGGTCGACGGCGCATTTCTAGACTGTAAAATAATTCTTAGGTTCAATTTAAAGCGATGAAATCAAGGACGCGCGTGCGTTCAATAACATCAGTCCGTTCATCCCGTCCCGGTAGTCTGGGGGAAAACCCCGGTTTCATCTCTTTTCTCTTCAAAATATTTGAAATCTGAGCCATCAGCTCGGCACAATCAATCGCGCATCGCTAAGCTATAAAATAATTCTTAGATTAAATTTAAAGCGATGAAATCAACCACGCGCGTGCGTTCAATAACATCGGTCCGTTCATCCCGCCCCGGTAGTCTGAGGGAAAACGCCGTTTTCATCTCTTTTCTCGTTGAAAATATTTGAAATGTGCGTTATAAGCTCGATACGGTCGATCGCGCATTTCTAGACTGTAAAATAATTCTTAGGTTCAATTTAAAGCGATGAAATCAAGGACGCGCGTGCGTTCAATAATATCAGTCCGTTCATCCCGTCCCGGTAGTCTGAGTGAGAACGCCGTTTTCATCTCTTTTCTCTTCAAAATATTTGAAATCTGAGCCATCAGCTCGGCACAATCAATCGCGCATCGCTAAGCTATCGAATAATTCTTAGATTAAATTTAAAGCGATGAAATCAACCACGCGCGTGCGTTCAACAACATCAGTCCGTTCATACCGTCCCGATAGTCTGAGCCAAAACGCCGTTTTCATCTCTTTTCTCGTTGAAAATATTTGAAATGTGCGTTATAAGCTCGACACGGTCGATCGCGGAATTCTAGACTGTAAAATAATTCTTAGGTTCAATTTAAAGCGATTAAATCAAGGACGCGCGTGCGTTTAATAACATCAGTCCGTTCATACCGTCCCGATAGTCTGAGCCAAAACGTCGTTTTCATTTCTTTTTTTTTTCAAAATGTTAAAAATCTGTGCCATAAACTTGACACGGTCGATCGTGATTCGCTAAGCTATAAAATAATTCTTAGATTAAATTTAAAGCGATGAAATCAACTACGCGCGTGCGTTCAATAACATCAGTCCGTTCATCCCGTCCCGGTAGTCTGAGTGAAAACGCCGTTTTCATCTCTTTTCTCGTTGAAAATATTTGAAATGTGCGTTATAAGCTCGACACGGTCGATTGCGCATAGCTAAACTATAAAATAATTCTTAGATTAAATTGAAAGCGATGAAATCAAGTACGCGCGTGCGTTCAATAATATCAGTCCGTTCATCCCGTCCCGGTAGTCAGAGTGAAAACGCCGTTTTCATCTCTTTTCTCGTTGAAAATATTTGAAATCTGCGTTATAAGCTCGACACGGTCGATCGCGCATAGCTAAACTATAAAATAATTCTTAGATTAAATTGAAAGCGATGAAATCAAGTACGCGCGTGCGTTCAATAATATCAGTCCGTTCCCGGTAGTCTGAGCCAAAACGCCGTTTTCATCTCTTTTCTCTTCAAAATATTTGAAACCTGAGCCATAAGCTCGGCACAATCGATCGCGATTCGCTAAGCTATAAAATAATTCTTAGATTAAATTTAAAGCGATGAAATCAACTGCGCGCGAGCGTTCAATAACATCAGTCCGTTCATCCCGTCCCGGTAGTCTGAGCCAAAACGCCGTTTTCATCTCTTTTCTCTTCAAAATATTTGAAACCTGAGCCATAAGCTCGGCACAATCGATCGCGATTCGCTAAGCTATAAAATAATTCTTAGATTAAATTTAAAGCGATGAAATCAACTGCGCGCGAGCGTTCAATAACATCAGTCCGATCATCCCGTGCCGGTAGTCTGAGTGAAAACACCGTTTTCATCTCTTTTCTCTTCAAAATATTTGAAACCTGAGCCATGAGCTCGGCACAATCGATCGCGATTCGCTAAGCTATAAAATAATTCTTAGATTAAATTTAAAGCGATGAAATCAACTACGCGCGTGCGTTCAATAACACCAGTCCGTTCATCCCGTCCCGGTAGTCTGAGTGAAAACGCCGTTTTCATCTCTTTTCTCGTTGAAAATATTTGAAATGTGCGTTATAAGCTCGACACGGTCGATTGCGCATTTCTAGACAGCAAAATAATTCTTAGGTTCAATGTAAAGCGATGAAATCAAGGACGCGCGTGCGTTCAATAATATCAGTCCGTTCATCCCGTCCCGGTAGTCTGAATGAAAACGCCGTTTTCATCTCTTTTCTCTTAAAAATATTTGAAATCTGAGCCATCAGCTCGGCACAATCAATCGCGCATCGCTAAGCTATAAAATAATTCTTAGATTAAATTTAAAGCGATGAAATCAACTACGCGCGAGCGTTCAATAACATCAGTCCGTTCATCCCGTCCCGGTAGTCTGAGTGAAAACGCCGTTTTCATCTCTTTTCTCGTTGAAAATATATGAAATGTGCGTTATAAGCTCGACACGGTCGATCGCGCATTTCTAGACTGTAAAATAATTCTTAGGTTCAATTTAAAGCGATGAAATCAAGGACGCGCATGCGTTCAATAATATCAGTCCGTTCATCCCGTCCCGGTAGTCTGAGTGAAAACGCCGTTTTCATCTCTTTTCTCTTCAAAATATTTGAAATCTGAGCCATAAGCTCGGCACAATCGACCGCGCATCGCTAAGCTATAAAATAATTCTTAGATTAAATTTAAAGCGATGAAATCAACTACGCGAGTGCGTTCAATAACATCAGTCCGTTCATCCCGTCCCGGTAGTCTGAGTGAAAACGCCGTTTTCATCTCTTTTCTCTTCAAAATATTTGAAAGCTGAGCCATAAGCTCGGCACAATCGATCGCGCATCGCTAAGCTACCGTATAATCCTTAGATTAAATTTAAAACGATGAAATCAACCACGCGCGTGCGTTCAATAACATCAGTCCGTTCATACCGTCCCAATAGTCTGAGCCAAAACGCCGTTTTAATCTCTTTTCTCTTCAAAATATTTGAAATGTGCGTTATAAGCTCGACACGGTCGACGGCGCATTTCTAGACTGTAAAATAATTCTTAGGTTCAATTTAAAGCGATGAAATCAAGGACGCGCGTGCGTTCAATAACATCAGTCCGATCATCCCGTGCCGGTAGTCTGAGTGAAAACACCGTTTTCATCTCTTTTCTCTTCAAAATATTTGAAACCTGAGCCATAAGCTCGGCACAATCGATCGCGATTCGCTAAGCTATAAAATAATTCTTAGATTAAATTTAAAGCGATGAAATCAACTACGCGCGTGCGTTCAATAACATCAGTCCGTTCATCCCGTCCCGGTAGTCTGAGTGAAAACGCCGTTTTCATCTCTTTTCTCGTTGAAAATATTTGAAATGTGCGTTATAAGCTCGACACGGTCGATCGCGCATTTCTAGACAGCAAAATAATTCTTAGGTTCAATGTAAAGCGATGAAATCAAGGACGCGCGTGCGTTCAATAATATCAGTCCGTTCATCCCGTCCCGGTAGTCTGAATGAAAACGCCGTTTTCATCTCTTTTCTCTTCAAAATATTTGAAATCTGAGCCATCAGCTCGGCACAATCAATCGCGCATCGCTAAGCTATAAAATAATTCTTAGATTAAATTTAAAGCGATGAAATCAACTACGCGCGAGCGTTCAATAACATCAGTCCGTTCATCCCGTCCCGGTAGTCTGAGTGAAAACGCCGTTTTCATCTCTTTTCTCTTCAAAATATTTGAAATCTGAGCCATCAGCTCGGCACAATCAATCGCGCATCGCTAAGCTATCGAATAATTCTTAGATTAAATTTAAAGCGATGAAATCAACCACGCGCGTGCGTTCAATAACATCAGTCCGTTCATCCCGTCCCGGTAGTCTGAGGGAAAACGCCGTTTTCATCTCTTTTCTCGTTGAAAATATATGAAATGTGCGTTATAAGCTCGACACGGTCGATCGCGCATTTCTAGACTGTAAAATAATTCTTAGGTTCAATTTAAAGCGATGAAATCAAGGACGCGCATGCGTTCAATAATATCAGTCCGTTCATCCCGTCCCGGTAGTCTGAGTGAAAACGCCGTTTTCATCTCTTTTCTCTTCAAAATATTTGAAATCTGAGCCATAAGCTCGGCACAATCGATCGCGCATCGCTAAGCTATAAAATAATTCTTAGATTAAATTTAAAGCGATGAAATCAACTACGCGCGAGCGTTCAATAACATCAGTCCGTTCATCCCGTCCCGGTAGTCTGAGGGAAAACGCCGTTTTCATCTCTTTTCTCTTCAAAATATTTGAAATCTGAGCCATCAGCTCGGCACAATCAATCGCGCATCGCTAAGCTATAAAATAATTCTTAGATTAAATTTAAAGCGAAGAAATCAACCATGCGCGTGCGTTCAATAACATCAGTCCGTTCATCCCGTCCCGGTAGTCTGAGGGAAAACGCCGTTTTCATCTCTTTTCTCGTTGAAAATATTTGAAATGTGCGTTATAAGCTCGATACGGTCGATCGCGCATTTCTAGACTGTAAAATAATTCTTAGGTTCAATTTAAAGCGATGAAATCAAGGACGCGCGTGCGTTCAATAATATCAGTCCGTTCATCCCGTCCCGGTAGTCTGAGTGAAAACGCCGTTTTCATCTCTTTTCTCTTCAAAATATTTGAAATCTGATCCATAAGCTCGGCACAATCGATCGCGCATCGCTAAGCTATAAAATAATTCTTAGATTAAATTTAAAGCAATGAAATCAACTACGCGCGTGCGTTCAATAACATCAGTCCGTTCATCCCGTCCCGGTAGTCTGAGTGAAAACGCCGTTTTCATCTCTTTTCTCTTCAAAATATTTGAAATCTGAGCCATCAGCTCGGCACAATCAATCGCGCAACGCTAAGCTATCGAATAATTCTTAGATTAAATTTAAAGCGATTAAATCAACCACGCGCGTGCGTTCAATAACATCAGTCCGTTCATCCCGTCCCGGTAGTCTGAGGGAAAACGCCGTTTTCATCTCTTTTCTCGTTGAAAATATATGAAATGTGCGTTATAAGCTCGACACGGTCGATCGCGCATTTCTAGACTGTAAAATAATTCTTAGGTTCAATTTAAAGCGATGAAATCAAGGGCGCGCGTCCGTTCAATGATATCAGTCCGTGCATCGCGTCCCGGTAGTCTGAGTGAAAACGCCGTTTTCATCTGTTTTCTCTTCAAAATATTTGAAATCTGAGCCATAAGCTCGGCACAATCGATCGCGCATCACTAAGCTATAAAATAATTCTTAGATTAAATTTAAAGCGATGAAATCAACTACGCGCGTGCGTTCAATAACATCAGTCCGTTCATCCCGTCCCGGTAGTCTGAGCCAAAACGCCGTTTTCATCTCTTTTCGCTTCAAAATATTTGAAACCTGAGCCATAAGCTCGGCACAATCGATCGCGATTCGCTAAGCCATAAAATAATTCTTAGATTAAATTTAAAGCGATGAAATCAACTGCGCGCGAGCGTTCAATAACATCAGTCCGATCATCCCGTGCCGGTAGTCTGAGTGAAAACGCCGTTTTCATCTCTTTTTTCTTCAAAATATTTGAAAGCTGAGCCATAAGCTCGGCACAATCGATCGCGCATCGCTAAGCTATAAAATAATTCTTAGATTAAATTTAAAGCGATGAAATCAACCACGCGCGTGCGTTCAATAACATCAGTCCGTTCATCCCGCCCCGGTAGTCTGAGGGAAAACGCCGTTTTCATCTCTTTTCTCGTTGAAAATATTTGAAATGTGCGTTATAAGCTCGATACGGTCGATCGCGCATTTCTAGACTGTAAAATAATTCTTAGGTTCAATTTAAAGCGATGAAATCAAGGACGCGCGTGCGTTCAATAATATCAGTCCGTTCATCCCGTCCCGGTAGTCTGAGTGAAAACGCCGTTTTCATCTCTTTTCTCTTCAAAATATTTGAAATCTGAGCCATCAGCTCGGCACAATCAATCGCGCATCGCTAAGCTATCGAATAATTCTTAGATTAAATTTAAAGCGATGAAATCAACCACGCGCGTGCGTTCAACAACATCAGTCCGTTCATACCGTCCCGATAGTCTGAGCCAAAACGCCGTTTTCATCTCTTTTCTCGTTGAAAATATTTGAAATGTGCGTTATAAGCTCGACACGGTCGATCGCGGAATTCTAGACTGTAAAATAATTCTTAGGTTCAATTTAAAGCGATTAAATCAAGGACGCGCGTGCGTTTAATAACATCAGTCCGTTCATACCGTCCCGATAGTCTGAGCCAAAACGTCGTTTTCATTTCTTTTTTTTTTCAAAATGTTAAAAATCTGTGCCATAAACTTGACACGGTCGATCGTGATTCGCTAAGCTATAAAATAATTCTTAGATTAAATTTAAAGCGATGAAATCAACTACGCGCGTGCGTTCAATAACATCAGTCCGTTCATCCCGTCCCGGTAGTCTGAGTGAAAACGCCGTTTTCATCTCTTTTCTCGGTGAAAATATTTGAAATGTGCGTTATAAGCTCGACACGGTCGATCGCGCATAGCTAAACTATAAAATAATTCTTAGATTAAATTGAAAGCGATGAAATCAAGTACGCGCGTGCGTTCAATAATATCAGTCCGTTCATCCCGTCCCGGTAGTCTGAGCCAAAACGCCGTTTTCATCTCTTTTCTCTTCAAAATATTTGAAACCTGAGCCATAAGCTCGGCACAATCGATCGCGATTCGCTAAGCTATAAAATAATTCTTAGATTAAATTTAAAGCGATGAAATCAACTGCGCGCGAGCGTTCAATAACATCAGTCCGTTCATCCCGTCCCGGTAGTCTGAGTGAAAACGCCGTTTTCATCTCTTTTCTCTTCAAAATATTTGAAATCTGAGCCATCAGCTCGGCACAATCAATCGCCCATCGCTAAGCTATCGAATAATTCTTAGATTAAATTTAAAGCGATGAAATCAACCACGCGCGTGCCTTCAACAACATTAGTCCGTTCATACCGTCCCGATAGTCTGAGCCAAAACGCCGTTTTCATCTCTTTTCTCGTTGAAAATATTTGAAATGTGCGTTATAAGCTCGACACGGTCGATCGCGGAATTCTAGACTGTAAAATAATTCTTAGGTTCAATTTAAAGCGATTAAATCAAGGACGCGCGTGCGTTTAATAACATCAGTCCGTTCATACCGTCCCGATAGTCTGAGCCAAAACGTCGTTTTCATTTCTTTTTTTTTTCAAAATGTTAAAAATCTGTGCCATAAACTTGACACGGTCGATCGCGATTCGCTAAGCTATAAAATAATTCTTAGATTAAATTTAAAGCGATGAAATCAACTACGCGCGTGCGTTCAATAACATCAGTCCGTTCATCCCGTCCTGGTAGTCTGAGTGAAAACGCCGTTTTCATCTCTTTTCTCGTTGAAAATATTTGAAATGTGCGTTATAAGCTCGACACGGTCGATCGCGCATAGCTAAACTATAAAATACTTCTTAGATTAAATTGAAAGCGATGAAATCAAGTACGCGCGTGCGTTCAATAATATCAATCCGTTCATCCCGTCCCGGTAGTCAGAGTGAAAACGCCGTTTTCATCTCTTTTCTCGTTGAAAATATTTGAAATCTGCGTTATAAGCTCGACACGGTCGATCGCGCATAGCTAAACTATAAAATAATTCTTAGATTAAATTGAAAGCGATGAAATCAAGTACGCGCGTGCGTTCAATAATATCAGTCCGTTCATCCCGTCCCGGTAGTCTGAGCCACAACGCCGTTTTCATCTCTTTTCTCTTCAAAATATTTGAAACCTGAGCCATAAGCTCGGCACAATCGATCGCGATTCGCTAAGCTATAAAATAATTCTTAGATTAAATTTAAAGCGATGAAATCAACTGCGCGCGAGCGTTCAATAACATCAGTCCGTTCATCCCGTCCCGGTAGTCTGAGCCAAAACGCCGTTTTCATCTCTTTTCTCTTCAAAATATTTGAAACCTGAGCCATAAGTTCGGCACAATCGATCGCGATTCGCTAAGCTATAAAATAATTCTTAGATTAAATTTAAAGCGATGAAATCAACTGCGCGCGAGCGTTCAATAACATCAGTCCGATCATCCCGTGTCGGTAGTCTGAGTGAAAACACCGTTTTCATCTCTTTTCTCTTCAAAATATTTGAAACCTGAGCCATGAGCTCGGCACAATCGATCGCGATTCGCTAAGCTATAAAATAATTCTTAGATTAAATTTAAAGCGATGAAATCAACTGCGCGCGAGCGTTCAATAACATCAGTCCGTTCATCCCGTCCCGGTAGTCTGAGTGAAAACGCCGTTTTCATCTCTTTTCTCTTGAAAATATTTGAAATCTGAGCCATCAGCTCGGCACAATCAATCGCCCATCGCTAAGCTATCGAATAATTCTTAGATTAAATTTAAAGCGATGAAATCAACCACGCGCGTGCCTTCAACAACATTAGTCCGTTCATACCGTCCCGATAGTCTGAGCCAAAACGCCGTTTTCATCTCTTTTCTCGTTGAAAATATTTGAAATGTGCGTTATAAGCTCGACACGGTCGATCGCGGAATTCTAGACTGTAAAATAATTCTTAGGTTCAATTTAAAGCGATTAAATCAAGGACGCGCGTGCGTTTAATAACATCAGTCCGTTCATACCGTCCCGATAGTCTGAGCCAAAACGTCGTTTTCATTTCTTTTTTTTTTCAAAATGTTAAAAATCTGTGCCATAAACTTGACACGGTCGATCGCGATTCGCTAAGCTATAAAATAATTCTTAGATTAAATTTAAAGCGATGAAATCAACTACGCGCGTGCGTTCAATAACATCAGTCCGTTCATCCCGTCCTGGTAGTCTGAGTGAAAACGCCGTTTTCATCTCTTTTCTCGTTGAAAATATTTGAAATGTGCGTTATAAGCTCGACACGGTCGATCGCGCATAGCTAAACTATAAAATACTTCTTAGATTAAATTGAAAGCGATGAAATCAAGTACGCGCGTGCGTTCAATAATATCAATCCGTTCATCCCGTCCCGGTAGTCTGAGTGAAAACGCCGTTTTCATCTGTTTTCTCTTCAAAATATTTGAAATCTGAGCCATAAGCTCGGCACAATCGATCGCGCATCACTAAGCTATAAAATAATTCTTAGATTAAATTTAAAGCGATGAAATCAACTACGCGCGTGCGTTCAATAACATCAGTCCGTTCATCCCGTCCCGGTAGTCTGAGCCAAAACGCCGTTTTCATCTCTTTTCGCTTCAAAATATTTGAAACCTGAGCCATAAGCTCGGCACAATCGATCGCGATTCGCTAAGCCATAAAATAATTCTTAGATTAAATTTAAAGCGATGAAATCAACTGCGCGCGAGCGTTCAATAACATCAGTCCGATCATCCCGTGCCGGTAGTCTGAGTGAAAACGCCGTTTTCATCTCTTTTTTCTTCAAAATATTTGAAAGCTGAGCCATAAGCTCGGCACAATCGATCGCGCATCGCTAAGCTATAAAATAATTCTTAGATTAAATTTAAAGCGATGAAATCAACCACGCGCGTGCGTTCAATAACATCAGTCCGTTCATCCCGCCCCGGTAGTCTGAGGGAAAACGCCGTTTTCATCTCTTTTCTCGTTGAAAATATTTGAAATGTGCGTTATAAGCTCGATACGGTCGATCGCGCATTTCTAGACTGTAAAATAATTCTTAGGTTCAATTTAAAGCGATGAAATCAAGGACGCGCGTGCGTTCAATAATATCAGTCCGTTCATCCCGTCCCGGTAGTCTGAGTGAAAACGCCGTTTTCATCTCTTTTCTCTTCAAAATATTTGAAATCTGAGCCATCAGCTCGGCACAATCAATCGCGCATCGCTAAGCTATCGAATAATTCTTAGATTAAATTTAAAGCGATGAAATCAACCACGCGCGTGCGTTCAACAACATCAGTCCGTTCATACCGTCCCGATAGTCTGAGCCAAAACGCCGTTTTCATCTCTTTTCTCGTTGAAAATATTTGAAATGTGCGTTATAAGCTCGACACGGTCGATCGCGGAATTCTAGACTGTAAAATAATTCTTAGGTTCAATTTAAAGCGATTAAATCAAGGACGCGCGTGCGTTTAATAACATCAGTCCGTTCATACCGTCCCGATAGTCTGAGCCAAAACGTCGTTTTCATTTCTTTTTTTTTTCAAAATGTTAAAAATCTGTGCCATAAACTTGACACGGTCGATCGTGATTCGCTAAGCTATAAAATAATTCTTAGATTAAATTTAAAGCGATGAAATCAACTACGCGCGTGCGTTCAATAACATCAGTCCGTTCATCCCGTCCCGGTAGTCTGAGTGAAAACGCCGTTTTCATCTCTTTTCTCGGTGAAAATATTTGAAATGTGCGTTATAAGCTCGACACGGTCGATCGCGCATAGCTAAACTATAAAATAATTCTTAGATTAAATTGAAAGCGATGAAATCAAGTACGCGCGTGCGTTCAATAATATCAGTCCGTTCATCCCGTCCCGGTAGTCTGAGCCAAAACGCCGTTTTCATCTCTTTTCTCTTCAAAATATTTGAAACCTGAGCCATAAGCTCGGCACAATCGATCGCGATTCGCTAAGCTATAAAATAATTCTTAGATTAAATTTAAAGCGATGAAATCAACTGCGCGCGAGCGTTCAATAACATCAGTCCGTTCATCCCGTCCCGGTAGTCTGAGTGAAAACGCCGTTTTCATCTCTTTTCTCTTCAAAATATTTGAAATCTGAGCCATCAGCTCGGCACAATCAATCGCCCATCGCTAAGCTATCGAATAATTCTTAGATTAAATTTAAAGCGATGAAATCAACCACGCGCGTGCCTTCAACAACATTAGTCCGTTCATACCGTCCCGATAGTCTGAGCCAAAACGCCGTTTTCATCTCTTTTCTCGTTGAAAATATTTGAAATGTGCGTTATAAGCTCGACACGGTCGATCGCGGAATTCTAGACTGTAAAATAATTCTTAGGTTCAATTTAAAGCGATTAAATCAAGGACGCGCGTGCGTTTAATAACATCAGTCCGTTCATACCGTCCCGATAGTCTGAGCCAAAACGTCGTTTTCATTTCTTTTTTTTTTCAAAATGTTAAAAATCTGTGCCATAAACTTGACACGGTCGATCGCGATTCGCTAAGCTATAAAATAATTCTTAGATTAAATTTAAAGCGATGAAATCAACTACGCGCGTGCGTTCAATAACATCAGTCCGTTCATCCCGTCCTGGTAGTCTGAGTGAAAACGCCGTTTTCATCTCTTTTCTCGTTGAAAATATTTGAAATGTGCGTTATAAGCTCGACACGGTCGATCGCGCATAGCTAAACTATAAAATACTTCTTAGATTAAATTGAAAGCGATGAAATCAAGTACGCGCGTGCGTTCAATAATATCAATCCGTTCATCCCGTCCCGGTAGTCAGAGTGAAAACGCCGTTTTCATCTCTTTTCTCGTTGAAAATATTTGAAATCTGCGTTATAAGCTCGACACGGTCGATCGCGCATAGCTAAACTATAAAATAATTCTTAGATTAAATTGAAAGCGATGAAATCAAGTACGCGCGTGCGTTCAATAATATCAGTCCGTTCATCCCGTCCCGGTAGTCTGAGCCACAACGCCGTTTTCATCTCTTTTCTCTTCAAAATATTTGAAACCTGAGCCATAAGCTCGGCACAATCGATCGCGATTCGCTAAGCTATAAAATAATTCTTAGATTAAATTTAAAGCGATGAAATCAACTGCGCGCGAGCGTTCAATAACATCAGTCCGTTCATCCCGTCCCGGTAGTCTGAGCCAAAACGCCGTTTTCATCTCTTTTCTCTTCAAAATATTTGAAACCTGAGCCATAAGTTCGGCACAATCGATCGCGATTCGCTAAGCTATAAAATAATTCTTAGATTAAATTTAAAGCGATGAAATCAACTGCGCGCGAGCGTTCAATAACATCAGTCCGATCATCCCGTGTCGGTAGTCTGAGTGAAAACACCGTTTTCATCTCTTTTCTCTTCAAAATATTTGAAACCTGAGCCATGAGCTCGGCACAATCGATCGCGATTCGCTAAGCTATAAAATAATTCTTAGATTAAATTTAAAGCGATGAAATCAACTGCGCGCGAGCGTTCAATAACATCAGTCCGTTCATCCCGTCCCGGTAGTCTGAGTGAAAACGCCGTTTTCATCTCTTTTCTCTTGAAAATATTTGAAATCTGAGCCATCAGCTCGGCACAATCAATCGCCCATCGCTAAGCTATCGAATAATTCTTAGATTAAATTTAAAGCGATGAAATCAACCACGCGCGTGCCTTCAACAACATTAGTCCGTTCATACCGTCCCGATAGTCTGAGCCAAAACGCCGTTTTCATCTCTTTTCTCGTTGAAAATATTTGAAATGTGCGTTATAAGCTCGACACGGTCGATCGCGGAATTCTAGACTGTAAAATAATTCTTAGGTTCAATTTAAAGCGATTAAATCAAGGACGCGCGTGCGTTTAATAACATCAGTCCGTTCATACCGTCCCGATAGTCTGAGCCAAAACGTCGTTTTCATTTCTTTTTTTTTTCAAAATGTTAAAAATCTGTGCCATAAACTTGACACGGTCGATCGCGATTCGCTAAGCTATAAAATAATTCTTAGATTAAATTTAAAGCGATGAAATCAACTACGCGCGTGCGTTCAATAACATCAGTCCGTTCATCCCGTCCTGGTAGTCTGAGTGAAAACGCCGTTTTCATCTCTTTTCTCGTTGAAAATATTTGAAATGTGCGTTATAAGCTCGACACGGTCGATCGCGCATAGCTAAACTATAAAATACTTCTTAGATTAAATTGAAAGCGATGAAATCAAGTACGCGCGTGCGTTCAATAATATCAATCCGTTCATCCCGTCCCGGTAGTCAGAGTGAAAACGCCGTTTTCATCTCTTTTCTCGTTGAAAATATTTGAAATCTGCGTTATAAGCTCGACACGGTCGATCGCGCATAGCTAAACTATAAAATAATTCTTAGATTAAATTGAAAGCGATGAAATCAAGTACGCGCGTGCGTTCAATAATATCAGTCCGTTCATCCCGTCCCGGTAGTCTGAGCCACAACGCCGTTTTCATCTCTTTTCTCTTCAAAATATTTGAAACCTGAGCCATAAGCTCGGCACAATCGATCGCGATTCGCTAAGCTATAAAATAATTCTTAGATTAAATTTAAAGCGATGAAATCAACTGCGCGCGAGCGTTCAATAACATCAGTCCGTTCATCCCGTCCCGGTAGTCTGAGCCAAAACGCCGTTTTCATCTCTTTTCTCTTCAAAATATTTGAAACCTGAGCCATAAGTTCGGCACAATCGATCGCGATTCGCTAAGCTATAAAATAATTCTTAGATTAAATTTAAAGCGATGAAATCAACTGCGCGCGAGCGTTCAATAACATCAGTCCGATCATCCCGTGTCGGTAGTCTGAGTGAAAACACCGTTTTCGTCTCTTTTCTCTTCAAAATATTTGAAACCTGAGCCATGAGCTCGGCACAATCGATCGCGATTCGCTAAGCTATAAAATAATTCTTAGATTAAATTTAAAGCGATGAAATCAACTACGCGCGTGCGTTCAATAACACCAGTCCGTTCATCCCGTCCCGGTAGTCTGAGTGAAAACGCCGTTTTCATCTCTTTTCTCGTTGAAAATATTTGAAATGTGCGTTATAAGCTCGACACGGTCGATCGCGCATTTCTAGACAGCAAAATAATTCTTAGGTTCAATGTAAAGCGATGAAATCAAGGACGCGCGTGCGTTCAATAATATCAGTCCGTTCATCCCGTACCGGTAGTCAGAGTGAAAACGCCGTTTTCATCTCTTTTCTCGTTGAAAATATTTGAAATCTGCGTTATAAGCTCGACACGGTCGATCGCGCATAGCTAAACTATAAAATAATTCTTAGATTAAATTGAAAGCGATGAAATCAAGTACGCGCGTGCGTTCAATAATATCAGTCCGTTCATCCCGTCCCGGTAGTCTGAGCCAAAACGCCGTTTTCATCTCTTTTCTCTTCAAAATATTTGAAACCTGAGCCATAAGCTCGGCACAATCGATCGCGATTCGCTAAGCTATAAAATAATTCTTAGATTAAATTTAAAGCGATGAAATCAACTGCGCGCGAGCGTTCAAGAACATCAGTCCGTTCATCCCGTCCCGGTAGTCTGAGTGAAAACGCCGTTTTCATCTCTTTTCTCTTCAAAATATTTGAAATCTGAGCCATCAGCTCGGCACAATCAATCGCCCATCGCTAAGCTATCGAATAATTCTTAGATTAAATTTAAAGCGATGAAATCAACCACGCGCGTGCCTTCAACAACATTAGTCCGTTCATACCGTCCCGATAGTCTGAGCCAAAACGCCGTTTTCATCTCTTTTCTCGTTGAAAATATTTGAAATGTGCGTTATAAGCTCGACACGGTCGATCGCGGAATTCTAGACTGTAAAATAATTCTTAGGTTCAATTTAAAGCGATTAAATCAAGGACGCGCGTGCGTTTAATAACATCAGTCCGTTCATACCGTCCCGATAGTCTGAGTGAAAACGCCGTTTTCATCTCTTTTCTCTTCAAAATATTTGAAATCTGAGCCATAAGCTCGGCACAATCGACCGCGCATCGCTAAGCTATAAAATAATTCTTAGATTAAATTTAAAGCGATGAAATCAACTACGCGAGTGCGTTCAATAACATCAGTCCGTTCATCCCGTCCCGGTAGTCTGAGTGAAAACGCCGTTTTCATCTCTTTTCTCTTCAAAATATTTGAAAGCTGAGCCATAAGCTCGGCACAATCGATCGCGCATCGCTAAGCTACCGTATAATCCTTAGATTAAATTTAAAACGATGAAATCAACCACGCGCGTGCGTTCAATAACATCAGTCCGTTCATACCGTCCCAATAGTCTGAGCCAAAACGCCGTTTTAATCTCTTTTCTCTTCAAAATATTTGAAATGTGCGTTATAAGCTCGACACGGTCGACGGCGCATTTCTAGACTGTAAAATAATTCTTAGGTTCAATTTAAAGCGATGAAATCAAGGACGCGCGTGCGTTCAATAACATCAGTCCGATCATCCCGTGCCGGTAGTCTGAGTGAAAACACCGTTTTCATCTCTTTTCTCTTCAAAATATTTGAAACCTGAGCCATAAGCTCGGCACAATCGATCGCGATTCGCTAAGCTATAAAATAATTCTTAGATTAAATTTAAAGCGATGAAATCAACTACGCGCGTGCGTTCAATAACATCAGTCCGTTCATCCCGTCCCGGTAGTCTGAGTGAAAACGCCGTTTTCATCTCTTTTCTCGTTGAAAATATTTGAAATGTGCGTTATAAGCTCGACACGGTCGATCGCGCATTTCTAGACAGCAAAATAATTCTTAGGTTCAATGTAAAGCGATGAAATCAAGGACGCGCGTGCGTTCAATAATATCAGTCCGTTCATCCCGTCCCGGTAGTCTGAATGAAAACGCCGTTTTCATCTCTTTTCTCTTCAAAATATTTGAAATCTGAGCCATCAGCTCGGCACAATCAATCGCGCATCGCTAAGCTATAAAATAATTCTTAGATTAAATTTAAAGCGATGAAATCAACTACGCGCGAGCGTTCAATAACATCAGTCCGTTCATCCCGTCCCGGTAGTCTGAGTGAAAACGCCGTTTTCATCTCTTTTCTCTTCAAAATATTTGAAATCTGAGCCATCAGCTCGGCATAATCAATCGCGCATCGCTAAGCTATCGAATAATTCTTAGATTAAATTTAAAGCGATGAAATCAACCACGCGCGTGCGTTCAATAACATCAGTCCGTTCATCCCGTCCCGGTAGTCTGAGGGAAAACGCCGTTTTCATCTCTTTTCTCGTTGAAAATATATGAAATGTGCGTTATAAGCTCGACACGGTCGATCGCGCATTTCTAGACTGTAAAATAATTCTTAGGTTCAATTTAAAGCGATGAAATCAAGGACGCGCATGCGTTCAATAATATCAGTCCGTTCATCCCGTCCCGGTAGTCTGAGTGAAAACGCCGTTTTCATCTCTTTTCTCTTCAAAATATTTGAAATCTGAGCCATAAGCTCGGCACAATCGATCGCGCATCGCTAAGCTATAAAATAATTCTTAGATTAAATTTAAAGCGATGAAATCAACTACGCGCGAGCGTTCAATAACATCAGTCCGTTCATCCCGTCCCGGTAGTCTGAGGGAAAACGCCGTTTTCATCTCTTTTCTCTTCAAAATATTTGAAATCTGAGCCATCAGCTCGGCACAATCAATCGCGCATCGCTAAGCTATAAAATAATTCTTAGATTAAATTTAAAGCGAAGAAATCAACCATGCGCGTGCGTTCAATAACATCAGTCCGTTCATCCCGTCCCGGTAGTCTGAGGGAAAACGCCGTTTTCATCTCATTTCTCGTTGAAAATATTTGAAATGTGCGTTATAAGCTCGATACGGTCGATCGCGCATTTCTAGACTGTAAAATAATTCTTAGGTTCAATTTAAAGCGATGAAATCAAGGACGCGCGTGCGTTCAATAATATCAGTCCGTTCATCCCGTCCCGGTAGTCTGAGTGAAAACGCCGTTTTCATCTCTTTTCTCTTCAAAATATTTGAAATCTGATCCATAAGCTCGGCACAATCGATCGCGCATCGCTAAGCTATAAAATAATTCTTAGATTAAATTTAAAGCAATGAAATCAACTACGCGCGTGCGTTCAATAACATCAGTCCGTTCATCCCGTCCCGGTAGTCTGAGTGAAAACGCCGTTTTCATCTCTTTTCTCTTCAAAATATTTGAAATCTGAGCCATCAGCTCGGCACAATCAATCGCGCAACGCTAAGCTATCGAATAATTCTTAGATTAAATTTAAAGCGATTAAATCAACCACGCGCGTGCGTTCAATAACATCAGTCCGTTCATCCCGTCCCGGTAGTCTGAGGGAAAACGCCGTTTTCATCTCTTTTCTCGTTGAAAATATATGAAATGTGCGTTATAAGCTCGACACGGTCGATCGCGCATTTCTAGACTGTAAAATAATTCTTAGGTTCAATTTAAAGCGATGAAATCAAGGGCGCGCGTCCGTTCAATGATATCAGTCCGTGCATCGCGTCCCGGTAGTCTGAGTGAAAACGCCGTTTTCATCTGTTTTCTCTTCAAAATATTTGAAATCTGAGCCATAAGCTCGGCACAATCGATCGCGCATCACTAAGCTATAAAATAATTCTTAGATTAAATTTAAAGCGATGAAATCAACTACGCGCGTGCGTTCAATAACATCAGTCCGTTCATCCCGTCCCGGTAGTCTGAGCCAAAACGCCGTTTTCATCTCTTTTCTCTTCAAAATATTTGAAACCTGAGCCATAAGCTCGGCACAATCGATCGCGATTCGCTAAGCCATAAAATAATTCTTAGATTAAATTTAAAGCGATGAAATCAACTGCGCGCGAGCGTTCAATAACATCAGTCCGATCATCCCGTGCCGGTAGTCTGAGTGAAAACGCCGTTTTCATCTCTTTTTTCTTCAAAATATTTGAAAGCTGAGCCATAAGCTCGGCACAATCGATCGCGCATCGCTAAGCTATAAAATAATTCTTAGATTAAATTTAAAGCGATGAAATCAACCACGCGCGTGCGTTCAATAACATCAGTCCGTTCATCCCGCCCCGGTAGTCTGAGGGAAAACGCCGTTTTCATCTCTTTTCTCGTTGAAAATATTTGAAATGTGCGTTATAAGCTCGATACGGTCGATCGCGCATTTCTAGACTGTAAAATAATTCTTAGGTTCAATTTAAAGCGATGAAATCAAGGACGCGCGTGCGTTTAATAACATCAGTCCGTTCATACCGTCCCGATAGTCTGAGCCAAAACGTCGTTTTCATTTCTTTTTTTTTTCAAAATGTTAAAAATCTGTGCCATAAACTTGACACGGTCGATCGTGATTCGCTAAGCTATAAAATAATTCTTAGATTAAATTTAAAGCGATGAAATCAACTACGCGCGTGCGTTCAATAACATCAGTCCGTTCATCCCGTCCCGGTAGTCTGAGTGAAAACGCCGTTTTCATCTCTTTTCTCGGTGAAAATATTTGAAATGTGCGTTATAAGCTCGACACGGTCGATCGCGCATAGCTAAACTATAAAATAATTCTTAGATTAAATTGAAAGCGATGAAATCAAGTACGCGCGTGCGTTCAATAATATCAGTCCGTTCATCCCGTCCCGGTAGTCAGAGTGAAAACGCCGTTTTCATCTCTTTTCTCGTTGAAAATATTTGAAATCTGCGTTATAAGCTCGACACGGTCGATCGCGCATAGCTAAACTATAAAATAATTCTTAGATTAAATTGAAAGCGATGAAATCAAGTACGCGCGTGCGTTCAATAATATCAGTCCGTTCATCCCGTCCCGGTAGTCTGAGCCAAAACGCCGTTTTCATCTCTTTTCTCTTCAAAATATTTGAAACCTGAGCCATAAGCTCGGCACAATCGATCGCGATTCGCTAAGCTATAAAATAATTCTTAGATTAAATTTAAAGCGATGAAATCAACTGCGCGCGAGCGTTCAATAACATCAGTCCGTTCATCCCGTCCCGGTAGTCTGAGTGAAAACGCCGTTTTCATCTCTTTTCTCTTCAAAATATTTGAAATCTGAGCCATCAGCTCGGCACAATCAATCGCCCATCGCTAAGCTATCGAATAATTCTTAGATTAAATTTAAAGCGATGAAATCAACTGCGCGCGAGCGTTCAATAACATCAGTCCGATCATCCCGTGTCGGTAGTCTGAGTGAAAACACCGTTTTCATCTCTTTTCTCTTCAAAATATTTGAAACCTGAGCCATGAGCTCGGCACAATCGATCGCGATTCGCTAAGCTATAAAATAATTCTTAGATTAAATTTAAAGCGATGAAATCAACTGCGCGCGAGCGTTCAATAACATCAGTCCGTTCATCCCGTCCCGGTAGTCTGAGTGAAAACGCCGTTTTCATCTCTTTTCTCTTGAAAATATTTGAAATCTGAGCCATCAGCTCGGCACAATCAATCGCCCATCGCTAAGCTATCGAATAATTCTTAGATTAAATTTAAAGCGATGAAATCAACCACGCGCGTGCCTTCAACAACATTAGTCCGTTCATACCGTCCCGATAGTCTGAGCCAAAACGCCGTTTTCATCTCTTTTCTCGTTGAAAATATTTGAAATGTGCGTTATAAGCTCGACACGGTCGATCGCGGAATTCTAGACTGTAAAATAATTCTTAGGTTCAATTTAAAGCGATTAAATCAAGGACGCGCGTGCGTTTAATAACATCAGTCCGTTCATACCGTCCCGATAGTCTGAGCCAAAACGTCGTTTTCATTTCTTTTTTTTTTCAAAATGTTAAAAATCTGTGCCATAAACTTGACACGGTCGATCGCGATTCGCTAAGCTATAAAATAATTCTTAGATTAAATTTAAAGCGATGAAATCAACTACGCGCGTGCGTTCAATAACATCAGTCCGTTCATCCCGTCCTGGTAGTCTGAGTGAAAACGCCGTTTTCATCTCTTTTCTCGTTGAAAATATTTGAAATGTGCGTTATAAGCTCGACACGGTCGATCGCGCATAGCTAAACTATAAAATACTTCTTAGATTAAATTGAAAGCGATGAAATCAAGTACGCGCGTGCGTTCAATAATATCAATCCGTTCATCCCGTCCCGGTAGTCTGAGTGAAAACGCCGTTTTCATCTGTTTTCTCTTCAAAATATTTGAAATCTGAGCCATAAGCTCGGCACAATCGATCGCGCATCACTAAGCTATAAAATAATTCTTAGATTAAATTTAAAGCGATGAAATCAACTACGCGCGTGCGTTCAATAACATCAGTCCGTTCATCCCGTCCCGGTAGTCTGAGCCAAAACGCCGTTTTCATCTCTTTTCGCTTCAAAATATTTGAAACCTGAGCCATAAGCTCGGCACAATCGATCGCGATTCGCTAAGCCATAAAATAATTCTTAGATTAAATTTAAAGCGATGAAATCAACTGCGCGCGAGCGTTCAATAACATCAGTCCGATCATCCCGTGCCGGTAGTCTGAGTGAAAACGCCGTTTTCATCTCTTTTTTCTTCAAAATATTTGAAAGCTGAGCCATAAGCTCGGCACAATCGATCGCGCATCGCTAAGCTATAAAATAATTCTTAGATTAAATTTAAAGCGATGAAATCAACCACGCGCGTGCGTTCAATAACATCAGTCCGTTCATCCCGCCCCGGTAGTCTGAGGGAAAACGCCGTTTTCATCTCTTTTCTCGTTGAAAATATTTGAAATGTGCGTTATAAGCTCGATACGGTCGATCGCGCATTTCTAGACTGTAAAATAATTCTTAGGTTCAATTTAAAGCGATGAAATCAAGGACGCGCGTGCGTTCAATAATATCAGTCCGTTCATCCCGTCCCGGTAGTCTGAGTGAAAACGCCGTTTTCATCTCTTTTCTCTTCAAAATATTTGAAATCTGAGCCATCAGCTCGGCACAATCAATCGCGCATCGCTAAGCTATCGAATAATTCTTAGATTAAATTTAAAGCGATGAAATCAACCACGCGCGTGCGTTCAACAACATCAGTCCGTTCATACCGTCCCGATAGTCTGAGCCAAAACGCCGTTTTCATCTCTTTTCTCGTTGAAAATATTTGAAATGTGCGTTATAAGCTCGACACGGTCGATCGCGGAATTCTAGACTGTAAAATAATTCTTAGGTTCAATTTAAAGCGATTAAATCAAGGACGCGCGTGCGTTTAATAACATCAGTCCGTTCATACCGTCCCGATAGTCTGAGCCAAAACGTCGTTTTCATTTCTTTTTTTTTTCAAAATGTTAAAAATCTGTGCCATAAACTTGACACGGTCGATCGTGATTCGCTAAGCTATAAAATAATTCTTAGATTAAATTTAAAGCGATGAAATCAACTACGCGCGTGCGTTCAATAACATCAGTCCGTTCATCCCGTCCCGGTAGTCTGAGTGAAAACGCCGTTTTCATCTCTTTTCTCGGTGAAAATATTTGAAATGTGCGTTATAAGCTCGACACGGTCGATCGCGCATAGCTAAACTATAAAATAATTCTTAGATTAAATTGAAAGCGATGAAATCAAGTACGCGCGTGCGTTCAATAATATCAGTCCGTTCATCCCGTCCCGGTAGTCTGAGCCAAAACGCCGTTTTCATCTCTTTTCTCTTCAAAATATTTGAAACCTGAGCCATAAGCTCGGCACAATCGATCGCGATTCGCTAAGCTATAAAATAATTCTTAGATTAAATTTAAAGCGATGAAATCAACTGCGCGCGAGCGTTCAATAACATCAGTCCGTTCATCCCGTCCCGGTAGTCTGAGTGAAAACGCCGTTTTCATCTCTTTTCTCTTCAAAATATTTGAAATCTGAGCCATCAGCTCGGCACAATCAATCGCCCATCGCTAAGCTATCGAATAATTCTTAGATTAAATTTAAAGCGATGAAATCAACCACGCGCGTGCCTTCAACAACATTAGTCCGTTCATACCGTCCCGATAGTCTGAGCCAAAACGCCGTTTTCATCTCTTTTCTCGTTGAAAATATTTGAAATGTGCGTTATAAGCTCGACACGGTCGATCGCGGAATTCTAGACTGTAAAATAATTCTTAGGTTCAATTTAAAGCGATTAAATCAAGGACGCGCGTGCGTTTAATAACATCAGTCCGTTCATACCGTCCCGATAGTCTGAGCCAAAACGTCGTTTTCATTTCTTTTTTTTTTCAAAATGTTAAAAATCTGTGCCATAAACTTGACACGGTCGATCGCGATTCGCTAAGCTATAAAATAATTCTTAGATTAAATTTAAAGCGATGAAATCAACTACGCGCGTGCGTTCAATAACATCAGTCCGTTCATCCCGTCCTGGTAGTCTGAGTGAAAACGCCGTTTTCATCTCTTTTCTCGTTGAAAATATTTGAAATGTGCGTTATAAGCTCGACACGGTCGATCGCGCATAGCTAAACTATAAAATACTTCTTAGATTAAATTGAAAGCGATGAAATCAAGTACGCGCGTGCGTTCAATAATATCAATCCGTTCATCCCGTCCCGGTAGTCAGAGTGAAAACGCCGTTTTCATCTCTTTTCTCGTTGAAAATATTTGAAATCTGCGTTATAAGCTCGACACGGTCGATCGCGCATAGCTAAACTATAAAATAATTCTTAGATTAAATTGAAAGCGATGAAATCAAGTACGCGCGTGCGTTCAATAATATCAGTCCGTTCATCCCGTCCCGGTAGTCTGAGCCACAACGCCGTTTTCATCTCTTTTCTCTTCAAAATATTTGAAACCTGAGCCATAAGCTCGGCACAATCGATCGCGATTCGCTAAGCTATAAAATAATTCTTAGATTAAATTTAAAGCGATGAAATCAACTGCGCGCGAGCGTTCAATAACATCAGTCCGTTCATCCCGTCCCGGTAGTCTGAGCCAAAACGCCGTTTTCATCTCTTTTCTCTTCAAAATATTTGAAACCTGAGCCATAAGTTCGGCACAATCGATCGCGATTCGCTAAGCTATAAAATAATTCTTAGATTAAATTTAAAGCGATGAAATCAACTGCGCGCGAGCGTTCAATAACATCAGTCCGATCATCCCGTGTCGGTAGTCTGAGTGAAAACACCGTTTTCATCTCTTTTCTCTTCAAAATATTTGAAACCTGAGCCATGAGCTCGGCACAATCGATCGCGATTCGCTAAGCTATAAAATAATTCTTAGATTAAATTTAAAGCGATGAAATCAACTGCGCGCGAGCGTTCAATAACATCAGTCCGTTCATCCCGTCCCGGTAGTCTGAGTGAAAACGCCGTTTTCATCTCTTTTCTCTTGAAAATATTTGAAATCTGAGCCATCAGCTCGGCACAATCAATCGCCCATCGCTAAGCTATCGAATAATTCTTAGATTAAATTTAAAGCGATGAAATCAACCACGCGCGTGCCTTCAACAACATTAGTCCGTTCATACCGTCCCGATAGTCTGAGCCAAAACGCCGTTTTCATCTCTTTTCTCGTTGAAAATATTTGAAATGTGCGTTATAAGCTCGACACGGTCGATCGCGGAATTCTAGACTGTAAAATAATTCTTAGGTTCAATTTAAAGCGATTAAATCAAGGACGCGCGTGCGTTTAATAACATCAGTCCGTTCATACCGTCCCGATAGTCTGAGCCAAAACGTCGTTTTCATTTCTTTTTTTTTTCAAAATGTTAAAAATCTGTGCCATAAACTTGACACGGTCGATCGCGATTCGCTAAGCTATAAAATAATTCTTAGATTAAATTTAAAGCGATGAAATCAACTACGCGCGTGCGTTCAATAACATCAGTCCGTTCATCCCGTCCTGGTAGTCTGAGTGAAAACGCCGTTTTCATCTCTTTTCTCGTTGAAAATATTTGAAATGTGCGTTATAAGCTCGACACGGTCGATCGCGCATAGCTAAACTATAAAATACTTCTTAGATTAAATTGAAAGCGATGAAATCAAGTACGCGCGTGCGTTCAATAATATCAATCCGTTCATCCCGTCCCGGTAGTCAGAGTGAAAACGCCGTTTTCATCTCTTTTCTCGTTGAAAATATTTGAAATCTGCGTTATAAGCTCGACACGGTCGATCGCGCATAGCTAAACTATAAAATAATTCTTAGATTAAATTGAAAGCGATGAAATCAAGTACGCGCGTGCGTTCAATAATATCAGTCCGTTCATCCCGTCCCGGTAGTCTGAGCCACAACGCCGTTTTCATCTCTTTTCTCTTCAAAATATTTGAAACCTGAGCCATAAGCTCGGCACAATCGATCGCGATTCGCTAAGCTATAAAATAATTCTTAGATTAAATTTAAAGCGATGAAATCAACTGCGCGCGAGCGTTCAATAACATCAGTCCGTTCATCCCGTCCCGGTAGTCTGAGCCAAAACGCCGTTTTCATCTCTTTTCTCTTCAAAATATTTGAAACCTGAGCCATAAGTTCGGCACAATCGATCGCGATTCGCTAAGCTATAAAATAATTCTTAGATTAAATTTAAAGCGATGAAATCAACTGCGCGCGAGCGTTCAATAACATCAGTCCGATCATCCCGTGTCGGTAGTCTGAGTGAAAACACCGTTTTCATCTCTTTTCTCTTCAAAATATTTGAAACCTGAGCCATGAGCTCGGCACAATCGATCGCGATTCGCTAAGCTATAAAATAATTCTTAGATTAAATTTAAAGCGATGAAATCAACTACGCGCGTGCGTTCAATAACACCAGTCCGTTCATCCCGTCCCGGTAGTCTGAGTGAAAACGCCGTTTTCATCTCTTTTCTCGTTGAAAATATTTGAAATGTGCGTTATAAGCTCGACACGGTCGATCGCGCATTTCTAGACAGCAAAATAATTCTTAGGTTCAATGTAAAGCGATGAAATCAAGGACGCGCGTGCGTTCAATAATATCAGTCCGTTCATCCCGTACCGGTAGTCAGAGTGAAAACGCCGTTTTCATCTCTTTTCTCGTTGAAAATATTTGAAATCTGCGTTATAAGCTCGACACGGTCGATCGCGCATAGCTAAACTATAAAATAATTCTTAGATTAAATTGAAAGCGATGAAATCAAGTACGCGCGTGCGTTCAATAATATCAGTCCGTTCATCCCGTCCCGGTAGTCTGAGCCAAAACGCCGTTTTCATCTCTTTTCTCTTCAAAATATTTGAAACCTGAGCCATAAGCTCGGCACAATCGATCGCGATTCGCTAAGCTATAAAATAATTCTTAGATTAAATTTAAAGCGATGAAATCAACTGCGCGCGAGCGTTCAAGAACATCAGTCCGTTCATCCCGTCCCGGTAGTCTGAGTGAAAACGCCGTTTTCATCTCTTTTCTCTTCAAAATATTTGAAATCTGAGCCATCAGCTCGGCACAATCAATCGCCCATCGCTAAGCTATCGAATAATTCTTAGATTAAATTTAAAGCGATGAAATCAACCACGCGCGTGCCTTCAACAACATTAGTCCGTTCATACCGTCCCGATAGTCTGAGCCAAAACGCCGTTTTCATCTCTTTTCTCGTTGAAAATATTTGAAATGTGCGTTATAAGCTCGACACGGTCGATCGCGGAATTCTAGACTGTAAAATAATTCTTAGGTTCAATTTAAAGCGATTAAATCAAGGACGCGCGTGCGTTTAATAACATCAGTCCGTTCATACCGTCCCGATAGTCTGAGTGAAAACGCCGTTTTCATCTCTTTTCTCTTCAAAATATTTGAAATCTGAGCCATAAGCTCGGCACAATCGACCGCGCATCGCTAAGCTATAAAATAATTCTTAGATTAAATTTAAAGCGATGAAATCAACTACGCGAGTGCGTTCAATAACATCAGTCCGTTCATCCCGTCCCGGTAGTCTGAGTGAAAACGCCGTTTTCATCTCTTTTCTCTTCAAAATATTTGAAAGCTGAGCCATAAGCTCGGCACAATCGATCGCGCATCGCTAAGCTACCGTATAATCCTTAGATTAAATTTAAAACGATGAAATCAACCACGCGCGTGCGTTCAATAACATCAGTCCGTTCATACCGTCCCAATAGTCTGAGCCAAAACGCCGTTTTAATCTCTTTTCTCTTCAAAATATTTGAAATGTGCGTTATAAGCTCGACACGGTCGACGGCGCATTTCTAGACTGTAAAATAATTCTTAGGTTCAATTTAAAGCGATGAAATCAAGGACGCGCGTGCGTTCAATAACATCAGTCCGATCATCCCGTGCCGGTAGTCTGAGTGAAAACACCGTTTTCATCTCTTTTCTCTTCAAAATATTTGAAACCTGAGCCATAAGCTCGGCACAATCGATCGCGATTCGCTAAGCTATAAAATAATTCTTAGATTAAATTTAAAGCGATGAAATCAACTACGCGCGTGCGTTCAATAACATCAGTCCGTTCATCCCGTCCCGGTAGTCTGAGTGAAAACGCCGTTTTCATCTCTTTTCTCGTTGAAAATATTTGAAATGTGCGTTATAAGCTCGACACGGTCGATCGCGCATTTCTAGACAGCAAAATAATTCTTAGGTTCAATGTAAAGCGATGAAATCAAGGACGCGCGTGCGTTCAATAATATCAGTCCGTTCATCCCGTCCCGGTAGTCTGAATGAAAACGCCGTTTTCATCTCTTTTCTCTTCAAAATATTTGAAATCTGAGCCATCAGCTCGGCACAATCAATCGCGCATCGCTAAGCTATAAAATAATTCTTAGATTAAATTTAAAGCGATGAAATCAACTACGCGCGAGCGTTCAATAACATCAGTCCGTTCATCCCGTCCCGGTAGTCTGAGTGAAAACGCCGTTTTCATCTCTTTTCTCTTCAAAATATTTGAAATCTGAGCCATCAGCTCGGCATAATCAATCGCGCATCGCTAAGCTATCGAATAATTCTTAGATTAAATTTAAAGCGATGAAATCAACCACGCGCGTGCGTTCAATAACATCAGTCCGTTCATCCCGTCCCGGTAGTCTGAGGGAAAACGCCGTTTTCATCTCTTTTCTCGTTGAAAATATATGAAATGTGCGTTATAAGCTCGACACGGTCGATCGCGCATTTCTAGACTGTAAAATAATTCTTAGGTTCAATTTAAAGCGATGAAATCAAGGACGCGCATGCGTTCAATAATATCAGTCCGTTCATCCCGTCCCGGTAGTCTGAGTGAAAACGCCGTTTTCATCTCTTTTCTCTTCAAAATATTTGAAATCTGAGCCATAAGCTCGGCACAATCGATCGCGCATCGCTAAGCTATAAAATAATTCTTAGATTAAATTTAAAGCGATGAAATCAACTACGCGCGAGCGTTCAATAACATCAGTCCGTTCATCCCGTCCCGGTAGTCTGAGGGAAAACGCCGTTTTCATCTCTTTTCTCTTCAAAATATTTGAAATCTGAGCCATCAGCTCGGCACAATCAATCGCGCATCGCTAAGCTATAAAATAATTCTTAGATTAAATTTAAAGCGAAGAAATCAACCATGCGCGTGCGTTCAATAACATCAGTCCGTTCATCCCGTCCCGGTAGTCTGAGGGAAAACGCCGTTTTCATCTCATTTCTCGTTGAAAATATTTGAAATGTGCGTTATAAGCTCGATACGGTCGATCGCGCATTTCTAGACTGTAAAATAATTCTTAGGTTCAATTTAAAGCGATGAAATCAAGGACGCGCGTGCGTTCAATAATATCAGTCCGTTCATCCCGTCCCGGTAGTCTGAGTGAAAACGCCGTTTTCATCTCTTTTCTCTTCAAAATATTTGAAATCTGATCCATAAGCTCGGCACAATCGATCGCGCATCGCTAAGCTATAAAATAATTCTTAGATTAAATTTAAAGCAATGAAATCAACTACGCGCGTGCGTTCAATAACATCAGTCCGTTCATCCCGTCCCGGTAGTCTGAGTGAAAACGCCGTTTTCATCTCTTTTCTCTTCAAAATATTTGAAATCTGAGCCATCAGCTCGGCACAATCAATCGCGCAACGCTAAGCTATCGAATAATTCTTAGATTAAATTTAAAGCGATTAAATCAACCACGCGCGTGCGTTCAATAACATCAGTCCGTTCATCCCGTCCCGGTAGTCTGAGGGAAAACGCCGTTTTCATCTCTTTTCTCGTTGAAAATATATGAAATGTGCGTTATAAGCTCGACACGGTCGATCGCGCATTTCTAGACTGTAAAATAATTCTTAGGTTCAATTTAAAGCGATGAAATCAAGGGCGCGCGTCCGTTCAATGATATCAGTCCGTGCATCGCGTCCCGGTAGTCTGAGTGAAAACGCCGTTTTCATCTGTTTTCTCTTCAAAATATTTGAAATCTGAGCCATAAGCTCGGCACAATCGATCGCGCATCACTAAGCTATAAAATAATTCTTAGATTAAATTTAAAGCGATGAAATCAACTACGCGCGTGCGTTCAATAACATCAGTCCGTTCATCCCGTCCCGGTAGTCTGAGCCAAAACGCCGTTTTCATCTCTTTTCTCTTCAAAATATTTGAAACCTGAGCCATAAGCTCGGCACAATCGATCGCGATTCGCTAAGCCATAAAATAATTCTTAGATTAAATTTAAAGCGATGAAATCAACTGCGCGCGAGCGTTCAATAACATCAGTCCGATCATCCCGTGCCGGTAGTCTGAGTGAAAACGCCGTTTTCATCTCTTTTTTCTTCAAAATATTTGAAAGCTGAGCCATAAGCTCGGCACAATCGATCGCGCATCGCTAAGCTATAAAATAATTCTTAGATTAAATTTAAAGCGATGAAATCAACCACGCGCGTGCGTTCAATAACATCAGTCCGTTCATCCCGCCCCGGTAGTCTGAGGGAAAACGCCGTTTTCATCTCTTTTCTCGTTGAAAATATTTGAAATGTGCGTTATAAGCTCGATACGGTCGATCGCGCATTTCTAGACTGTAAAATAATTCTTAGGTTCAATTTAAAGCGATGAAATCAAGGACGCGCGTGCGTTTAATAACATCAGTCCGTTCATACCGTCCCGATAGTCTGAGCCAAAACGTCGTTTTCATTTCTTTTTTTTTTCAAAATGTTAAAAATCTGTGCCATAAACTTGACACGGTCGATCGTGATTCGCTAAGCTATAAAATAATTCTTAGATTAAATTTAAAGCGATGAAATCAACTACGCGCGTGCGTTCAATAACATCAGTCCGTTCATCCCGTCCCGGTAGTCTGAGTGAAAACGCCGTTTTCATCTCTTTTCTCGGTGAAAATATTTGAAATGTGCGTTATAAGCTCGACACGGTCGATCGCGCATAGCTAAACTATAAAATAATTCTTAGATTAAATTGAAAGCGATGAAATCAAGTACGCGCGTGCGTTCAATAATATCAGTCCGTTCATCCCGTCCCGGTAGTCAGAGTGAAAACGCCGTTTTCATCTCTTTTCTCGTTGAAAATATTTGAAATCTGCGTTATAAGCTCGACACGGTCGATCGCGCATAGCTAAACTATAAAATAATTCTTAGATTAAATTGAAAGCGATGAAATCAAGTACGCGCGTGCGTTCAATAATATCAGTCCGTTCATCCCGTCCCGGTAGTCTGAGCCAAAACGCCGTTTTCATCTCTTTTCTCTTCAAAATATTTGAAACCTGAGCCATAAGCTCGGCACAATCGATCGCGATTCGCTAAGCTATAAAATAATTCTTAGATTAAATTTAAAGCGATGAAATCAACTGCGCGCGAGCGTTCAATAACATCAGTCCGTTCATCCCGTCCCGGTAGTCTGAGTGAAAACGCCGTTTTCATCTCTTTTCTCTTCAAAATATTTGAAATCTGAGCCATCAGCTCGGCACAATCAATCGCCCATCGCTAAGCTATCGAATAATTCTTAGATTAAATTTAAAGCGATGAAATCAACCACGCGCGTGCCTTCAACAACATTAGTCCGTTCATACCGTCCCGATAGTCTGAGCCAAAACGCCGTTTTCATCTCTTTTCTCGTTGAAAATATTTGAAATGTGCGTTATAAGCTCGACACGGTCGATCGCGGAATTCTAGACTGTAAAATAATTCTTAGGTTCAATTTAAAGCGATTAAATCAAGGACGCGCGTGCGTTTAATAACATCAGCCCGTTCATACCGTCCCGATAGTCTGAGCCAAAACGTCGTTTTCATTTCTTTTTTTTTTCAAAATGTTAAAAATCTGTGCCATAAACTTGACACGGTCGATCGCGATTCGCTAAGCTATAAAATAATTCTTAGATTAAATTTAAAGCGATGAAATCAACTACGCGCGTGCGTTCAATAACATCAGTCCGTTCATCCCGTCCTGGTAGTCTGAGTGAAAACGCCGTTTTCATCTCTTTTCTCGTTGAAAATATTTGAAATGTGCGTTATAAGCTCGACACGGTCGATCGCGCATAGCTAAACTATAAAATAATTCTTAGATTAAATTGAAAGCGATGAAATCAAGTACGCGCGTGCGTTCAATAATATCAATCCGTTCATCCCGTCCCGGTAGTCAGAGTGAAAACGCCGTTTTCATCTCTTTTCTCGTTGAAAATATTTGAAATCTGCGTTATAAGCTCGACACGGTCGATCGCGCATAGCTAAACTATAAAATAATTCTTAGATTAAATTGAAAGCGATGAAATCAAGTACGCGCGTGTGTTCAATAATATCAGTCCGTTCATCCCGTCCCGGTAGTCTGGGGGAAAACCCCGGTTTCATCTCTTTTCTCTTCAAAATATTTGAAATCTGAGCCATCAGCTCGGCACAATCAATCGCGCATCGCTAAGCTATAAAATAATTCTTAGATTAAATTTAAAGCGATGAAATCAACCACGCGCGTGCGTTCAATAACATCAGTCCGTTCATCCCGCCCCGGTAGTCTGAGGGAAAACGCCGTTTTCATCTCTTTTCTCGTTGAAAATATTTGAAATGTGCGTTATAAGCTCGATACGGCCGATCGCGCATTTCTAGACTGTAAAATAATTCTTAGGTTCAATTTAAAGCGATGAAATCAAGGACGCGCATGCGTTCAATAATATCAGTCCGTTCATCCCGTCCCGGTAGTCTGAGTGAAAACGCCGTTTTCATCTCTTTTCTCTTCAAAATATTTGAAATCTGAGCCATAAGCTCGGCACAATCGACCGCGCATCGCTAAGCTATAAAATAATTCTTAGATTAAATTTAAAGCGATGAAATCAACTACGCGCGTGCGTTCAATAACATCAGTCCGTTCATCCCGTCCCGGTAGTCTGAGTGAAAACGCCGTTTTCATCTCTTTTCTCTTCAAAATATTTGAAATCTGAGCCATCAGCTCGGCACAATCAATCGCGCATCGCTAAGCTATCGAATAATTCTTAGATTAAATTTAAAGCGATGAAATCAACCACGCGCGTGCGTTCAATAACATCAGTCCGTTCATCCCGTCCCGGTAGTCTGAGGGAAAACGCCGTTTTCATCTCTTTTCTCGTTGAAAATATATGAAATGTGCGTTATAAGCTCGACACGGTCGATCGCGCATTTCTAGACTGTAAAATAATTCTTAGGTTCAATTTAAAGCGATGAAATCAAGGACGCGCATGCGTTCAATAATATCAGTCCGTTCATCCCGTCCCGGTAGTCTGAGTGAAAACGCCGTTTTCATCTCTTTTCTCTTCAAAATATTTGAAATCTGAGCCATAAGCTCGGCACAATCGATCGCGCATCGCTAAGCTATAAAATAATTCTTAGATTAAATTTAAAGCGATGAAATCAACTACGCGCGAGCGTTCAATAACATCAGTCCGTTCATCCCGTCCCGGTAGTCTGAGGGAAAACGCCGTTTTCATCTCTTTTCTCTTCAAAATATTTGAAATCTGAGCCATCAGCTCGGCACAATCAATCGCGCATCGCTAAGCTATAAAATAATTCTTAGATTAAATTTAAAGCGAAGAAATCAACCATGCGCGTGCGTTCAATAACATCAGTCCGTTCATCCCGTCCCGGTAGTCTGAGGGAAAACGCCGTTTTCATCTCTTTTCTCGTTGAAAATATTTGAAATGTGCGTTATAAGCTCGATACGGTCGATCGCGCATTTCTAGACTGTAAAATAATTCTTAGGTTCAATTTAAAGCGATGAAATCAAGGACGCGCGTGCGTTCAATAATATCAGTCCGTTCATCCCGTCCCGGTAGTCTGAGTGAAAACGCCGTTTTCATCTCTTTTCTCTTCAAAATATTTGAAATCTGATCCATAAGCTCGGCACAATCGATCGCGCATCGCTAAGCTATAAAATAATTCTTAGATTAAATTTAAAGCAATGAAATCAACTACGCGCGTGCGTTCAATAACATCAGTCCGTTCATCCCGTCCCGGTAGTCTGAGTGAAAACGCCGTTTTCATCTCTTTTCTCTTCAAAATATTTGAAATCTGAGCCATCAGCTCGGCACAATCAATCGCGCAACGCTAAGCTATCGAATAATTCTTAGATTAAATTTAAAGCGATTAAATCAACCACGCGCGTGCGTTAAATAACATCAGTCCGTTCATCCCGTCCCGGTAGTCTGAGGGAAAACGCCGTTTTCATCTCTTTTCTCGTTGAAAATATATGAAATGTGCGTTATAAGCTCGACACGGTCGATCGCGCATTTCTAGACTGTAAAATAATTCTTAGGTTCAATTTAAAGCGATGAAATCAAGGGCGCGCGTCCGTTCAATGATATCAGTCCGTGCATCGCGTCCCGGTAGTCTGAGTGAAAACGCCGTTTTCATCTGTTTTCTCTTCAAAATATTTGAAATCTGAGCCATAAGCTCGGCACAATCGATCGCGCATCACTAAGCTATAAAATAATTCTTAGATTAAATTTAAAGCGATGAAATCAACTACGCGCGTGCGTTCAATAACATCAGTCCGTTCATCCCGTCCCGGTAGTCTGAGCCAAAACGCCGTTTTCATCTCTTTTCGCTTCAAAATATTTGAAACCTGAGCCATAAGCTCGGCACAATCGATCGCGATTCGCTAAGCCATAAAATAATTCTTAGATTAAATTTAAAGCGATGAAATCAACTGCGCGCGAGCGTTCAATAACATCAGTCCGATCATCCCGTGCCGGTAGTCTGAGTGAAAACGCCGTTTTCATCTCTTTTTTCTTCAAAATATTTGAAAGCTGAGCCATAAGCTCGGCACAATCGATCGCGCATCGCTAAGCTATAAAATAATTCTTAGATTAAATTTAAAGCGATGAAATCAACCACGCGCGTGCGTTCAATAACATCAGTCCGTTCATCCCGCCCCGGTAGTCTGAGGGAAAACGCCGTTTTCATCTCTTTTCTCGTTGAAAATATTTGAAATGTGCGTTATAAGCTCGATACGGTCGATCGCGCATTTCTAGACTGTAAAATAATTCTTAGGTTCAATTTAAAGCGATGAAATCAAGGACGCGCGTGCGTTCAATAATATCAGTCCGTTCATCCCGTCCCGGTAGTCTGAGTGAAAACGCCGTTTTCATCTCTTTTCTCTTCAAAATATTTGAAATCTGAGCCATCAGCTCGGCACAATCAATCGCGCATCGCTAAGCTATCGAATAATTCTTAGATTAAATTTAAAGCGATGAAATCAACCACGCGCGTGCGTTCAACAACATCAGTCCGTTCATACCGTCCCGATAGTCTGAGCCAAAACGCCGTTTTCATCTCTTTTCTCGTTGAAAATATTTGAAATGTGCGTTATAAGCTCGACACGGTCGATCGCGGAATTCTAGACTGTAAAATAATTCTTAGGTTCAATTTAAAGCGATTAAATCAAGGACGCGCGTGCGTTTAATAACATCAGTCCGTTCATACCGTCCCGATAGTCTGAGCCAAAACGTCGTTTTCATTTCTTTTTTTTTTCAAAATGTTAAAAATCTGTGCCATAAACTTGACACGGTCGATCGTGATTCGCTAAGCTATAAAATAATTCTTAGATTAAATTTAAAGCGATGAAATCAACTACGCGCGTGCGTTCAATAACATCAGTCCGTTCATCCCGTCCCGGTAGTCTGAGTGAAAACGCCGTTTTCATCTCTTTTCTCGGTGAAAATATTTGAAATGTGCGTTATAAGCTCGACACGGTCGATCGCGCATAGCTAAACTATAAAATAATTCTTAGATTAAATTGAAAGCGATGAAATCAAGTACGCGCGTGCGTTCAATAATATCAGTCCGTTCATCCCGTCCCGGTAGTCTGAGCCAAAACGCCGTTTTCATCTCTTTTCTCTTCAAAATATTTGAAACCTGAGCCATAAGCTCGGCACAATCGATCGCGATTCGCTAAGCTATAAAATAATTCTTAGATTAAATTTAAAGCGATGAAATCAACTGCGCGCGAGCGTTCAATAACATCAGTCCGTTCATCCCGTCCCGGTAGTCTGAGTGAAAACGCCGTTTTCATCTCTTTTCTCTTCAAAATATTTGAAATCTGAGCCATCAGCTCGGCACAATCAATCGCCCATCGCTAAGCTATCGAATAATTCTTAGATTAAATTTAAAGCGATGAAATCAACCACGCGCGTGCCTTCAACAACATTAGTCCGTTCATACCGTCCCGATAGTCTGAGCCAAAACGCCGTTTTCATCTCTTTTCTCGTTGAAAATATTTGAAATGTGCGTTATAAGCTCGACACGGTCGATCGCGGAATTCTAGACTGTAAAATAATTCTTAGGTTCAATTTAAAGCGATTAAATCAAGGACGCGCGTGCGTTTAATAACATCAGTCCGTTCATACCGTCCCGATAGTCTGAGCCAAAACGTCGTTTTCATTTCTTTTTTTTTTCAAAATGTTAAAAATCTGTGCCATAAACTTGACACGGTCGATCGCGATTCGCTAAGCTATAAAATAATTCTTAGATTAAATTTAAAGCGATGAAATCAACTACGCGCGTGCGTTCAATAACATCAGTCCGTTCATCCCGTCCTGGTAGTCTGAGTGAAAACGCCGTTTTCATCTCTTTTCTCGTTGAAAATATTTGAAATGTGCGTTATAAGCTCGACACGGTCGATCGCGCATAGCTAAACTATAAAATACTTCTTAGATTAAATTGAAAGCGATGAAATCAAGTACGCGCGTGCGTTCAATAATATCAATCCGTTCATCCCGTCCCGGTAGTCAGAGTGAAAACGCCGTTTTCATCTCTTTTCTCGTTGAAAATATTTGAAATCTGCGTTATAAGCTCGACACGGTCGATCGCGCATAGCTAAACTATAAAATAATTCTTAGATTAAATTGAAAGCGATGAAATCAAGTACGCGCGTGCGTTCAATAATATCAGTCCGTTCATCCCGTCCCGGTAGTCTGAGCCACAACGCCGTTTTCATCTCTTTTCTCTTCAAAATATTTGAAACCTGAGCCATAAGCTCGGCACAATCGATCGCGATTCGCTAAGCTATAAAATAATTCTTAGATTAAATTTAAAGCGATGAAATCAACTGCGCGCGAGCGTTCAATAACATCAGTCCGTTCATCCCGTCCCGGTAGTCTGAGCCAAAACGCCGTTTTCATCTCTTTTCTCTTCAAAATATTTGAAACCTGAGCCATAAGTTCGGCACAATCGATCGCGATTCGCTAAGCTATAAAATAATTCTTAGATTAAATTTAAAGCGATGAAATCAACTGCGCGCGAGCGTTCAATAACATCAGTCCGATCATCCCGTGTCGGTAGTCTGAGTGAAAACACCGTTTTCATCTCTTTTCTCTTCAAAATATTTGAAACCTGAGCCATGAGCTCGGCACAATCGATCGCGATTCGCTAAGCTATAAAATAATTCTTAGATTAAATTTAAAGCGATGAAATCAACTGCGCGCGAGCGTTCAATAACATCAGTCCGTTCATCCCGTCCCGGTAGTCTGAGTGAAAACGCCGTTTTCATCTCTTTTCTCTTGAAAATATTTGAAATCTGAGCCATCAGCTCGGCACAATCAATCGCCCATCGCTAAGCTATCGAATAATTCTTAGATTAAATTTAAAGCGATGAAATCAACCACGCGCGTGCCTTCAACAACATTAGTCCGTTCATACCGTCCCGATAGTCTGAGCCAAAACGCCGTTTTCATCTCTTTTCTCGTTGAAAATATTTGAAATGTGCGTTATAAGCTCGACACGGTCGATCGCGGAATTCTAGACTGTAAAATAATTCTTAGGTTCAATTTAAAGCGATTAAATCAAGGACGCGCGTGCGTTTAATAACATCAGTCCGTTCATACCGTCCCGATAGTCTGAGCCAAAACGTCGTTTTCATTTCTTTTTTTTTTCAAAATGTTAAAAATCTGTGCCATAAACTTGACACGGTCGATCGCGATTCGCTAAGCTATAAAATAATTCTTAGATTAAATTTAAAGCGATGAAATCAACTACGCGCGTGCGTTCAATAACATCAGTCCGTTCATCCCGTCCTGGTAGTCTGAGTGAAAACGCCGTTTTCATCTCTTTTCTCGTTGAAAATATTTGAAATGTGCGTTATAAGCTCGACACGGTCGATCGCGCATAGCTAAACTATAAAATACTTCTTAGATTAAATTGAAAGCGATGAAATCAAGTACGCGCGTGCGTTCAATAATATCAATCCGTTCATCCCGTCCCGGTAGTCTGAGTGAAAACGCCGTTTTCATCTGTTTTCTCTTCAAAATATTTGAAATCTGAGCCATAAGCTCGGCACAATCGATCGCGCATCACTAAGCTATAAAATAATTCTTAGATTAAATTTAAAGCGATGAAATCAACTACGCGCGTGCGTTCAATAACATCAGTCCGTTCATCCCGTCCCGGTAGTCTGAGCCAAAACGCCGTTTTCATCTCTTTTCGCTTCAAAATATTTGAAACCTGAGCCATAAGCTCGGCACAATCGATCGCGATTCGCTAAGCCATAAAATAATTCTTAGATTAAATTTAAAGCGATGAAATCAACTGCGCGCGAGCGTTCAATAACATCAGTCCGATCATCCCGTGCCGGTAGTCTGAGTGAAAACGCCGTTTTCATCTCTTTTTTCTTCAAAATATTTGAAAGCTGAGCCATAAGCTCGGCACAATCGATCGCGCATCGCTAAGCTATAAAATAATTCTTAGATTAAATTTAAAGCGATGAAATCAACCACGCGCGTGCGTTCAATAACATCAGTCCGTTCATCCCGCCCCGGTAGTCTGAGGGAAAACGCCGTTTTCATCTCTTTTCTCGTTGAAAATATTTGAAATGTGCGTTATAAGCTCGATACGGTCGATCGCGCATTTCTAGACTGTAAAATAATTCTTAGGTTCAATTTAAAGCGATGAAATCAAGGACGCGCGTGCGTTCAATAATATCAGTCCGTTCATCCCGTCCCGGTAGTCTGAGTGAAAACGCCGTTTTCATCTCTTTTCTCTTCAAAATATTTGAAATCTGAGCCATCAGCTCGGCACAATCAATCGCGCATCGCTAAGCTATCGAATAATTCTTAGATTAAATTTAAAGCGATGAAATCAACCACGCGCGTGCGTTCAACAACATCAGTCCGTTCATACCGTCCCGATAGTCTGAGCCAAAACGCCGTTTTCATCTCTTTTCTCGTTGAAAATATTTGAAATGTGCGTTATAAGCTCGACACGGTCGATCGCGGAATTCTAGACTGTAAAATAATTCTTAGGTTCAATTTAAAGCGATTAAATCAAGGACGCGCGTGCGTTTAATAACATCAGTCCGTTCATACCGTCCCGATAGTCTGAGCCAAAACGTCGTTTTCATTTCTTTTTTTTTTCAAAATGTTAAAAATCTGTGCCATAAACTTGACACGGTCGATCGTGATTCGCTAAGCTATAAAATAATTCTTAGATTAAATTTAAAGCGATGAAATCAACTACGCGCGTGCGTTCAATAACATCAGTCCGTTCATCCCGTCCCGGTAGTCTGAGCCAAAACGCCGTTTTCATCTCTTTTCTCTTCAAAATATTTGAAACCTGAGCCATAAGTTCGGCACAATCGATCGCGATTCGCTAAGCTATAAAATAATTCTTAGATTAAATTTAAAGCGATGAAATCAACTGCGCGCGAGCGTTCAATAACATCAGTCCGATCATCCCGTGTCGGTAGTCTGAGTGAAAACACCGTTTTCATCTCTTTTCTCTTCAAAATATTTGAAACCTGAGCCATGAGCTCGGCACAATCGATCGCGATTCGCTAAGCTATAAAATAATTCTTAGATTAAATTTAAAGCGATGAAATCAACTGCGCGCGAGCGTTCAATAACATCAGTCCGTTCATCCCGTCCCGGTAGTCTGAGTGAAAACGCCGTTTTCATCTCTTTTCTCTTGAAAATATTTGAAATCTGAGCCATCAGCTCGGCACAATCAATCGCCCATCGCTAAGCTATCGAATAATTCTTAGATTAAATTTAAAGCGATGAAATCAACCACGCGCGTGCCTTCAACAACATTAGTCCGTTCATACCGTCCCGATAGTCTGAGCCAAAACGCCGTTTTCATCTCTTTTCTC
Source organism: Cryptus armator (assembly GCA_963971235.1). Lineage (NCBI taxonomy): Eukaryota > Metazoa > Arthropoda > Insecta > Hymenoptera > Ichneumonidae > Cryptus > Cryptus armator. Next base: position 5,751,109 of record CAXARG010000174.1, read on the forward strand.
GTTGAAAATATTTGAAATGTGCGTTATAAGCTCGACACGGTCGATCGCGGAATTCTAGACTGTAAAATAATTCTTAGGTTCAATTTAAAGCGATTAAATCAAGGACGCGCGTGCGTTTAATAACATCAGTCCGTTCATACCGTCCCGATAGTCTGAGCCAAAACGTCGTTTTCATTTCTTTTTTTTTTCAAAATGTTAAAAATCTGTGCCATAAACTTGACACGGTCGATCGCGATTCGCTAAGCTATAAAATAATTCTTAGATTAAATTTAAAGCGATGAAATCAACTACGCGCGTGCGTTCAATAACATCAGTCCGTTCATCCCGTCCTGGTAGTCTGAGTGAAAACGCCGTTTTCATCTCTTTTCTCGTTGAAAATATTTGAAATGTGCGTTATAAGCTCGACACGGTCGATCGCGCATAGCTAAACTATAAAATACTTCTTAGATTAAATTGAAAGCGATGAAATCAAGTACGCGCGTGCGTTCAATAATATCAATCCGTTCATCCCGTCCCGGTAGTCTGAGTGAAAACGCCGTTTTCATCTGTTTTCTCTTCAAAATATTTGAAATCTGAGCCATAAGCTCGGCACAATCGATCGCGCATCACTAAGCTATAAAATAATTCTTAGATTAAATTTAAAGCGATGAAATCAACTACGCGCGTGCGTTCAATAACATCAGTCCGTTCATCCCGTCCCGGTAGTCTGAGCCAAAACGCCGTTTTCATCTCTTTTCGCTTCAAAATATTTGAAACCTGAGCCATAAGCTCGGCACAATCGATCGCGATTCGCTAAGCCATAAAATAATTCTTAGATTAAATTTAAAGCGATGAAATCAACTGCGCGCGAGCGTTCAATAACATCAGTCCGATCATCCCGTGCCGGTAGTCTGAGTGAAAACGCCGTTTTCATCTCTTTTTTCTTCAAAATATTTGAAAGCTGAGCCATAAGCTCGGCACAATCGATCGCGCATCGCTAAGCTATAAAATAATTCTTAGATTAAATTTAAAGCGATGAAATCAACCACGCGCGTGCGTTCAATAACATCAGTCCGTTCATCCCGCCCCGGTAGTCTGAGGGAAAACGCCGTTTTCATCTCTTTTCTCGTTGAAAATATTTGAAATGTGCGTTATAAGCTCGATACGGTCGATCGCGCATTTCTAGACTGTAAAATAATTCTTAGGTTCAATTTAAAGCGATGAAATCAAGGACGCGCGTGCGTTCAATAATATCAGTCCGTTCATCCCGTCCCGGTAGTCTGAGTGAAAACGCCGTTTTCATCTCTTTTCTCTTCAAAATATTTGAAATCTGAGCCATCAGCTCGGCACAATCAATCGCGCATCGCTAAGCTATCGAATAATTCTTAGATTAAATTTAAAGCGATGAAATCAACCACGCGCGTGCGTTCAACAACATCAGTCCGTTCATACCGTCCCGATAGTCTGAGCCAAAACGCCGTTTTCATCTCTTTTCTCGTTGAAAATATTTGAAATGTGCGTTATAAGCTCGACACGGTCGATCGCGGAATTCTAGACTGTAAAATAATTCTTAGGTTCAATTTAAAGCGATTAAATCAAGGACGCGCGTGCGTTTAATAACATCAGTCCGTTCATACCGTCCCGATAGTCTGAGCCAAAACGTCGTTTTCATTTCTTTTTTTTTTCAAAATGTTAAAAATCTGTGCCATAAACTTGACACGGTCGATCGTGATTCGCTAAGCTATAAAATAATTCTTAGATTAAATTTAAAGCGATGAAATCAACTACGCGCGTGCGTTCAATAACATCAGTCCGTTCATCCCGTCCCGGTAGTCTGAGTGAAAACGCCGTTTTCATCTCTTTTCTCGGTGAAAATATTTGAAATGTGCGTTATAAGCTCGACACGGTCGATCGCGCATAGCTAAACTATAAAATAATTCTTAGATTAAATTGAAAGCGATGAAATCAAGTACGCGCGTGCGTTCAATAATATCAGTCCGTTCATCCCGTCCCGGTAGTCTGAGCCAAAACGCCGTTTTCATCTCTTTTCTCTTCAAAATATTTGAAACCTGAGCCATAAGCTCGGCACAATCGATCGCGATTCGCTAAGCTATAAAATAATTCTTAGATTAAATTTAAAGCGATGAAATCAACTGCGCGCGAGCGTTCAATAACATCAGTCCGTTCATCCCGTCCCGGTAGTCTGAGTGAAAACGCCGTTTTCATCTCTTTTCTCTTCAAAATATTTGAAATCTGAGCCATCAGCTCGGCACAATCAATCGCCCATCGCTAAGCTATCGAATAATTCTTAGATTAAATTTAAAGCGATGAAATCAACCACGCGCGTGCCTTCAACAACATTAGTCCGTTCATACCGTCCCGATAGTCTGAGCCAAAACGCCGTTTTCATCTCTTTTCTCGTTGAAAATATTTGAAATGTGCGTTATAAGCTCGACACGGTCGATCGCGGAATTCTAGACTGTAAAATAATTCTTAGGTTCAATTTAAAGCGATTAAATCAAGGACGCGCGTGCGTTTAATAACATCAGTCCGTTCATACCGTCCCGATAGTCTGAGCCAAAACGTCGTTTTCATTTCTTTTTTTTTTCAAAATGTTAAAAATCTGTGCCATAAACTTGACACGGTCGATCGCGATTCGCTAAGCTATAAAATAATTCTTAGATTAAATTTAAAGCGATGAAATCAACTACGCGCGTGCGTTCAATAACATCAGTCCGTTCATCCCGTCCTGGTAGTCTGAGTGAAAACGCCGTTTTCATCTCTTTTCTCGTTGAAAATATTTGAAATGTGCGTTATAAGCTCGACACGGTCGATCGCGCATAGCTAAACTATAAAATACTTCTTAGATTAAATTGAAAGCGATGAAATCAAGTACGCGCGTGCGTTCAATAATATCAATCCGTTCATCCCGTCCCGGTAGTCAGAGTGAAAACGCCGTTTTCATCTCTTTTCTCGTTGAAAATATTTGAAATCTGCGTTATAAGCTCGACACGGTCGATCGCGCATAGCTAAACTATAAAATAATTCTTAGATTAAATTGAAAGCGATGAAATCAAGTACGCGCGTGCGTTCAATAATATCAGTCCGTTCATCCCGTCCCGGTAGTCTGAGCCACAACGCCGTTTTCATCTCTTTTCTCTTCAAAATATTTGAAACCTGAGCCATAAGCTCGGCACAATCGATCGCGATTCGCTAAGCTATAAAATAATTCTTAGATTAAATTTAAAGCGATGAAATCAACTGCGCGCGAGCGTTCAATAACATCAGTCCGTTCATCCCGTCCCGGTAGTCTGAGCCAAAACGCCGTTTTCATCTCTTTTCTCTTCAAAATATTTGAAACCTGAGCCATAAGTTCGGCACAATCGATCGCGATTCGCTAAGCTATAAAATAATTCTTAGATTAAATTTAAAGCGATGAAATCAACTGCGCGCGAGCGTTCAATAACATCAGTCCGATCATCCCGTGTCGGTAGTCTGAGTGAAAACACCGTTTTCATCTCTTTTCTCTTCAAAATATTTGAAACCTGAGCCATGAGCTCGGCACAATCGATCGCGATTCGCTAAGCTATAAAATAATTCTTAGATTAAATTTAAAGCGATGAAATCAACTGCGCGCGAGCGTTCAATAACATCAGTCCGTTCATCCCGTCCCGGTAGTCTGAGTGAAAACGCCGTTTTCATCTCTTTTCTCTTGAAAATATTTGAAATCTGAGCCATCAGCTCGGCACAATCAATCGCCCATCGCTAAGCTATCGAATAATTCTTAGATTAAATTTAAAGCGATGAAATCAACCACGCGCGTGCCTTCAACAACATTAGTCCGTTCATACCGTCCCGATAGTCTGAGCCAAAACGCCGTTTTCATCTCTTTTCTCGTTGAAAATATTTGAAATGTGCGTTATAAGCTCGACACGGTCGATCGCGGAATTCTAGACTGTAAAATAATTCTTAGGTTCAATTTAAAGCGATTAAATCAAGGACGCGCGTGCGTTTAATAACATCAGTCCGTTCATACCGTCCCGATAGTCTGAGTGAAAACGCCGTTTTCATCTCTTTTCTCTTCAAAATATTTGAAATCTGAGCCATAAGCTCGGCACAATCGACCGCGCATCGCTAAGCTATAAAATAATTCTTAGATTAAATTTAAAGCGATGAAATCAACTACGCGAGTGCGTTCAATAACATCAGTCCGTTCATCCCGTCCCGGTAGTCTGAGTGAAAACGCCGTTTTCATCTCTTTTCTCGTTGAAAATATTTGAAATGTGCGTTATAAGCTCGACACGGTCGATCGCGCATAGCTAAACTATAAAATACTTCTTAGATTAAATTGAAAGCGATGAAATCAAGTACGCGCGTGCGTTCAATAATATCAATCCGTTCATCCCGTCCCGGTAGTCTGAGTGAAAACGCCGTTTTCATCTGTTTTCTCTTCAAAATATTTGAAATCTGAGCCATAAGCTCGGCACAATCGACCGCGCATCGCTAAGCTATAAAATAATTCTTAGATTAAATTTAAAGCGATGAAATCAACTACGCGCGTGCGTTCAATAACATCAGTCCGTTCATCCCGTCCTGGTAGTCTGAGTGAAAACGCCGTTTTCATCTCTTTTCTCGTTGAAAATATTTGAAATGTGCGTTATAAGCTCGACACGGTCGATCGCGCATAGCTAAACTATAAAATACTTCTTAGATTAAATTGAAAGCGATGAAATCAAGTACGCGCGTGCGTTCAATAATATCAATCCGTTCATCCCGTCCCGGTAGTCTGAGTGAAAACGCCGTTTTCATCTGTTTTCTCTTCAAAATATTTGAAATCTGAGCCATAAGCTCGGCACAATCGATCGCGCATCACTAAGCTATAAAATAATTCTTAGATTAAATTTAAAGCGATGAAATCAACTACGCGCGTGCGTTCAATAACATCAGTCCGTTCATCCCGTCCCGGTAGTCTGAGCCAAAACGCCGTTTTCATCTCTTTTCGCTTCAAAATATTTGAAACCTGAGCCATAAGCTCGGCACAATCGATCGCGATTCGCTAAGCCATAAAATAATTCTTAGATTAAATTTAAAGCGATGAAATCAACTGCGCGCGAGCGTTCAATAACATCAGTCCGATCATCCCGTGCCGGTAGTCTGAGTGAAAACGCCGTTTTCATCTCTTTTTTCTTCAAAATATTTGAAAGCTGAGCCATAAGCTCGGCACAATCGATCGCGCATCGCTAAGCTATAAAATAATTCTTAGATTAAATTTAAAGCGATGAAATCAACCACGCGCGTGCGTTCAATAACATCAGTCCGTTCATCCCGCCCCGGTAGTCTGAGGGAAAACGCCGTTTTCATCTCTTTTCTCGTTGAAAATATTTGAAATGTGCGTTATAAGCTCGATACGGTCGATCGCGCATTTCTAGACTGTAAAATAATTCTTAGGTTCAATTTAAAGCGATGAAATCAAGGACGCGCGTGCGTTCAATAATATCAGTCCGTTCATCCCGTCCCGGTAGTCTGAGTGAAAACGCCGTTTTCATCTCTTTTCTCTTCAAAATATTTGAAATCTGAGCCATCAGCTCGGCACAATCAATCGCGCATCGCTAAGCTATCGAATAATTCTTAGATTAAATTTAAAGCGATGAAATCAACCACGCGCGTGCGTTCAACAACATCAGTCCGTTCATACCGTCCCGATAGTCTGAGCCAAAACGCCGTTTTCATCTCTTTTCTCGTTGAAAATATTTGAAATGTGCGTTATAAGCTCGACACGGTCGATCGCGGAATTCTAGACTGTAAAATAATTCTTAGGTTCAATTTAAAGCGATTAAATCAAGGACGCGCGTGCGTTTAATAACATCAGTCCGTTCATACCGTCCCGATAGTCTGAGCCAAAACGTCGTTTTCATTTCTTTTTTTTTTCAAAATGTTAAAAATCTGTGCCATAAACTTGACACGGTCGATCGTGATTCGCTAAGCTATAAAATAATTCTTAGATTAAATTTAAAGCGATGAAATCAACTACGCGCGTGCGTTCAATAACATCAGTCCGTTCATCCCGTCCCGGTAGTCTGAGTGAAAACGCCGTTTTCATCTCTTTTCTCGGTGAAAATATTTGAAATGTGCGTTATAAGCTCGACACGGTCGATCGCGCATAGCTAAACTATAAAATAATTCTTAGATTAAATTGAAAGCGATGAAATCAAGTACGCGCGTGCGTTCAATAATATCAGTCCGTTCATCCCGTCCCGGTAGTCTGAGCCAAAACGCCGTTTTCATCTCTTTTCTCTTCAAAATATTTGAAACCTGAGCCATAAGCTCGGCACAATCGATCGCGATTCGCTAAGCTATAAAATAATTCTTAGATTAAATTTAAAGCGATGAAATCAACTGCGCGCGAGCGTTCAATAACATCAGTCCGTTCATCCCGTCCCGGTAGTCTGAGTGAAAACGCCGTTTTCATCTCTTTTCTCTTCAAAATATTTGAAATCTGAGCCATCAGCTCGGCACAATCAATCGCCCATCGCTAAGCTATCGAATAATTCTTAGATTAAATTTAAAGCGATGAAATCAACCACGCGCGTGCCTTCAACAACATTAGTCCGTTCATACCGTCCCGATAGTCTGAGCCAAAACGCCGTTTTCATCTCTTTTCTCGTTGAAAATATTTGAAATGTGCGTTATAAGCTCGACACGGTCGATCGCGGAATTCTAGACTGTAAAATAATTCTTAGGTTCAATTTAAAGCGATTAAATCAAGGACGCGCGTGCGTTTAATAACATCAGTCCGTTCATACCGTCCCGATAGTCTGAGCCAAAACGTCGTTTTCATTTCTTTTTTTTTTCAAAATGTTAAAAATCTGTGCCATAAACTTGACACGGTCGATCGCGATTCGCTAAGCTATAAAATAATTCTTAGATTAAATTTAAAGCGATGAAATCAACTACGCGCGTGCGTTCAATAACATCAGTCCGTTCATCCCGTCCTGGTAGTCTGAGTGAAAACGCCGTTTTCATCTCTTTTCTCGTTGAAAATATTTGAAATGTGCGTTATAAGCTCGACACGGTCGATCGCGCATAGCTAAACTATAAAATACTTCTTAGATTAAATTGAAAGCGATGAAATCAAGTACGCGCGTGCGTTCAATAATATCAATCCGTTCATCCCGTCCCGGTAGTCAGAGTGAAAACGCCGTTTTCATCTCTTTTCTCGTTGAAAATATTTGAAATCTGCGTTATAAGCTCGACACGGTCGATCGCGCATAGCTAAACTATAAAATAATTCTTAGATTAAATTGAAAGCGATGAAATCAAGTACGCGCGTGCGTTCAATAATATCAGTCCGTTCATCCCGTCCCGGTAGTCTGAGCCACAACGCCGTTTTCATCTCTTTTCTCTTCAAAATATTTGAAACCTGAGCCATAAGCTCGGCACAATCGATCGCGATTCGCTAAGCTATAAAATAATTCTTAGATTAAATTTAAAGCGATGAAATCAACTGCGCGCGAGCGTTCAATAACATCAGTCCGTTCATCCCGTCCCGGTAGTCTGAGCCAAAACGCCGTTTTCATCTCTTTTCTCTTCAAAATATTTGAAACCTGAGCCATAAGTTCGGCACAATCGATCGCGATTCGCTAAGCTATAAAATAATTCTTAGATTAAATTTAAAGCGATGAAATCAACTGCGCGCGAGCGTTCAATAACATCAGTCCGATCATCCCGTGTCGGTAGTCTGAGTGAAAACACCGTTTTCATCTCTTTTCTCTTCAAAATATTTGAAACCTGAGCCATGAGCTCGGCACAATCGATCGCGATTCGCTAAGCTATAAAATAATTCTTAGATTAAATTTAAAGCGATGAAATCAACTGCGCGCGAGCGTTCAATAACATCAGTCCGTTCATCCCGTCCCGGTAGTCTGAGTGAAAACGCCGTTTTCATCTCTTTTCTCTTGAAAATATTTGAAATCTGAGCCATCAGCTCGGCACAATCAATCGCCCATCGCTAAGCTATCGAATAATTCTTAGATTAAATTTAAAGCGATGAAATCAACCACGCGCGTGCCTTCAACAACATTAGTCCGTTCATACCGTCCCGATAGTCTGAGCCAAAACGCCGTTTTCATCTCTTTTCTCGTTGAAAATATTTGAAATGTGCGTTATAAGCTCGACACGGTCGATCGCGGAATTCTAGACTGTAAAATAATTCTTAGGTTCAATTTAAAGCGATTAAATCAAGGACGCGCGTGCGTTTAATAACATCAGTCCGTTCATACCGTCCCGATAGTCTGAGCCAAAACGTCGTTTTCATTTCTTTTTTTTTTCAAAATGTTAAAAATCTGTGCCATAAACTTGACACGGTCGATCGCGATTCGCTAAGCTATAAAATAATTCTTAGATTAAATTTAAAGCGATGAAATCAACTACGCGCGTGCGTTCAATAACATCAGTCCGTTCATCCCGTCCTGGTAGTCTGAGTGAAAACGCCGTTTTCATCTCTTTTCTCGTTGAAAATATTTGAAATGTGCGTTATAAGCTCGACACGGTCGATCGCGCATAGCTAAACTATAAAATACTTCTTAGATTAAATTGAAAGCGATGAAATCAAGTACGCGCGTGCGTTCAATAATATCAATCCGTTCATCCCGTCCCGGTAGTCAGAGTGAAAACGCCGTTTTCATCTCTTTTCTCGTTGAAAATATTTGAAATCTGCGTTATAAGCTCGACACGGTCGATCGCGCATAGCTAAACTATAAAATAATTCTTAGATTAAATTGAAAGCGATGAAATCAAGTACGCGCGTGCGTTCAATAATATCAGTCCGTTCATCCCGTCCCGGTAGTCTGAGCCACAACGCCGTTTTCATCTCTTTTCTCTTCAAAATATTTGAAACCTGAGCCATAAGCTCGGCACAATCGATCGCGATTCGCTAAGCTATAAAATAATTCTTAGATTAAATTTAAAGCGATGAAATCAACTGCGCGCGAGCGTTCAATAACATCAGTCCGTTCATCCCGTCCCGGTAGTCTGAGCCAAAACGCCGTTTTCATCTCTTTTCTCTTCAAAATATTTGAAACCTGAGCCATAAGTTCGGCACAATCGATCGCGATTCGCTAAGCTATAAAATAATTCTTAGATTAAATTTAAAGCGATGAAATCAACTGCGCGCGAGCGTTCAATAACATCAGTCCGATCATCCCGTGTCGGTAGTCTGAGTGAAAACACCGTTTTCATCTCTTTTCTCTTCAAAATATTTGAAACCTGAGCCATGAGCTCGGCACAATCGATCGCGATTCGCTAAGCTATAAAATAATTCTTAGATTAAATTTAAAGCGATGAAATCAACTACGCGCGTGCGTTCAATAACACCAGTCCGTTCATCCCGTCCCGGTAGTCTGAGTGAAAACGCCGTTTTCATCTCTTTTCTCGTTGAAAATATTTGAAATGTGCGTTATAAGCTCGACACGGTCGATCGCGCATTTCTAGACAGCAAAATAATTCTTAGGTTCAATGTAAAGCGATGAAATCAAGGACGCGCGTGCGTTCAATAATATCAGTCCGTTCATCCCGTACCGGTAGTCAGAGTGAAAACGCCGTTTTCATCTCTTTTCTCGTTGAAAATATTTGAAATCTGCGTTATAAGCTCGACACGGTCGATCGCGCATAGCTAAACTATAAAATAATTCTTAGATTAAATTGAAAGCGATGAAATCAAGTACGCGCGTGCGTTCAATAATATCAGTCCGTTCATCCCGTCCCGGTAGTCTGAGCCAAAACGCCGTTTTCATCTCTTTTCTCTTCAAAATATTTGAAACCTGAGCCATAAGCTCGGCACAATCGATCGCGATTCGCTAAGCTATAAAATAATTCTTAGATTAAATTTAAAGCGATGAAATCAACTGCGCGCGAGCGTTCAAGAACATCAGTCCGTTCATCCCGTCCCGGTAGTCTGAGTGAAAACGCCGTTTTCATCTCTTTTCTCTTCAAAATATTTGAAATCTGAGCCATCAGCTCGGCACAATCAATCGCCCATCGCTAAGCTATCGAATAATTCTTAGATTAAATTTAAAGCGATGAAATCAACCACGCGCGTGCCTTCAACAACATTAGTCCGTTCATACCGTCCCGATAGTCTGAGCCAAAACGCCGTTTTCATCTCTTTTCTCGTTGAAAATATTTGAAATGTGCGTTATAAGCTCGACACGGTCGATCGCGGAATTCTAGACTGTAAAATAATTCTTAGGTTCAATTTAAAGCGATTAAATCAAGGACGCGCGTGCGTTTAATAACATCAGTCCGTTCATACCGTCCCGATAGTCTGAGTGAAAACGCCGTTTTCATCTCTTTTCTCTTCAAAATATTTGAAATCTGAGCCATAAGCTCGGCACAATCGACCGCGCATCGCTAAGCTATAAAATAATTCTTAGATTAAATTTAAAGCGATGAAATCAACTACGCGAGTGCGTTCAATAACATCAGTCCGTTCATCCCGTCCCGGTAGTCTGAGTGAAAACGCCGTTTTCATCTCTTTTCTCTTCAAAATATTTGAAAGCTGAGCCATAAGCTCGGCACAATCGATCGCGCATCGCTAAGCTACCGTATAATCCTTAGATTAAATTTAAAACGATGAAATCAACCACGCGCGTGCGTTCAATAACATCAGTCCGTTCATACCGTCCCAATAGTCTGAGCCAAAACGCCGTTTTAATCTCTTTTCTCTTCAAAATATTTGAAATGTGCGTTATAAGCTCGACACGGTCGACGGCGCATTTCTAGACTGTAAAATAATTCTTAGGTTCAATTTAAAGCGATGAAATCAAGGACGCGCGTGCGTTCAATAACATCAGTCCGATCATCCCGTGCCGGTAGTCTGAGTGAAAACACCGTTTTCATCTCTTTTCTCTTCAAAATATTTGAAACCTGAGCCATAAGCTCGGCACAATCGATCGCGATTCGCTAAGCTATAAAATAATTCTTAGATTAAATTTAAAGCGATGAAATCAACTACGCGCGTGCGTTCAATAACATCAGTCCGTTCATCCCGTCCCGGTAGTCTGAGTGAAAACGCCGTTTTCATCTCTTTTCTCGTTGAAAATATTTGAAATGTGCGTTATAAGCTCGACACGGTCGATCGCGCATTTCTAGACAGCAAAATAATTCTTAGGTTCAATGTAAAGCGATGAAATCAAGGACGCGCGTGCGTTCAATAATATCAGTCCGTTCATCCCGTCCCGGTAGTCTGAATGAAAACGCCGTTTTCATCTCTTTTCTCTTCAAAATATTTGAAATCTGAGCCATCAGCTCGGCACAATCAATCGCGCATCGCTAAGCTATAAAATAATTCTTAGATTAAATTTAAAGCGATGAAATCAACTACGCGCGAGCGTTCAATAACATCAGTCCGTTCATCCCGTCCCGGTAGTCTGAGTGAAAACGCCGTTTTCATCTCTTTTCTCTTCAAAATATTTGAAATCTGAGCCATCAGCTCGGCATAATCAATCGCGCATCGCTAAGCTATCGAATAATTCTTAGATTAAATTTAAAGCGATGAAATCAACCACGCGCGTGCGTTCAATAACATCAGTCCGTTCATCCCGTCCCGGTAGTCTGAGGGAAAACGCCGTTTTCATCTCTTTTCTCGTTGAAAATATATGAAATGTGCGTTATAAGCTCGACACGGTCGATCGCGCATTTCTAGACTGTAAAATAATTCTTAGGTTCAATTTAAAGCGATGAAATCAAGGACGCGCATGCGTTCAATAATATCAGTCCGTTCATCCCGTCCCGGTAGTCTGAGTGAAAACGCCGTTTTCATCTCTTTTCTCTTCAAAATATTTGAAATCTGAGCCATAAGCTCGGCACAATCGATCGCGCATCGCTAAGCTATAAAATAATTCTTAGATTAAATTTAAAGCGATGAAATCAACTACGCGCGAGCGTTCAATAACATCAGTCCGTTCATCCCGTCCCGGTAGTCTGAGGGAAAACGCCGTTTTCATCTCTTTTCTCTTCAAAATATTTGAAATCTGAGCCATCAGCTCGGCACAATCAATCGCGCATCGCTAAGCTATAAAATAATTCTTAGATTAAATTTAAAGCGAAGAAATCAACCATGCGCGTGCGTTCAATAACATCAGTCCGTTCATCCCGTCCCGGTAGTCTGAGGGAAAACGCCGTTTTCATCTCATTTCTCGTTGAAAATATTTGAAATGTGCGTTATAAGCTCGATACGGTCGATCGCGCATTTCTAGACTGTAAAATAATTCTTAGGTTCAATTTAAAGCGATGAAATCAAGGACGCGCGTGCGTTCAATAATATCAGTCCGTTCATCCCGTCCCGGTAGTCTGAGTGAAAACGCCGTTTTCATCTCTTTTCTCTTCAAAATATTTGAAATCTGATCCATAAGCTCGGCACAATCGATCGCGCATCGCTAAGCTATAAAATAATTCTTAGATTAAATTTAAAGCAATGAAATCAACTACGCGCGTGCGTTCAATAACATCAGTCCGTTCATCCCGTCCCGGTAGTCTGAGTGAAAACGCCGTTTTCATCTCTTTTCTCTTCAAAATATTTGAAATCTGAGCCATCAGCTCGGCACAATCAATCGCGCAACGCTAAGCTATCGAATAATTCTTAGATTAAATTTAAAGCGATTAAATCAACCACGCGCGTGCGTTCAATAACATCAGTCCGTTCATCCCGTCCCGGTAGTCTGAGGGAAAACGCCGTTTTCATCTCTTTTCTCGTTGAAAATATATGAAATGTGCGTTATAAGCTCGACACGGTCGATCGCGCATTTCTAGACTGTAAAATAATTCTTAGGTTCAATTTAAAGCGATGAAATCAAGGGCGCGCGTCCGTTCAATGATATCAGTCCGTGCATCGCGTCCCGGTAGTCTGAGTGAAAACGCCGTTTTCATCTGTTTTCTCTTCAAAATATTTGAAATCTGAGCCATAAGCTCGGCACAATCGATCGCGCATCACTAAGCTATAAAATAATTCTTAGATTAAATTTAAAGCGATGAAATCAACTACGCGCGTGCGTTCAATAACATCAGTCCGTTCATCCCGTCCCGGTAGTCTGAGCCAAAACGCCGTTTTCATCTCTTTTCTCTTCAAAATATTTGAAACCTGAGCCATAAGCTCGGCACAATCGATCGCGATTCGCTAAGCCATAAAATAATTCTTAGATTAAATTTAAAGCGATGAAATCAACTGCGCGCGAGCGTTCAATAACATCAGTCCGATCATCCCGTGCCGGTAGTCTGAGTGAAAACGCCGTTTTCATCTCTTTTTTCTTCAAAATATTTGAAAGCTGAGCCATAAGCTCGGCACAATCGATCGCGCATCGCTAAGCTATAAAATAATTCTTAGATTAAATTTAAAGCGATGAAATCAACCACGCGCGTGCGTTCAATAACATCAGTCCGTTCATCCCGCCCCGGTAGTCTGAGGGAAAACGCCGTTTTCATCTCTTTTCTCGTTGAAAATATTTGAAATGTGCGTTATAAGCTCGATACGGTCGATCGCGCATTTCTAGACTGTAAAATAATTCTTAGGTTCAATTTAAAGCGATGAAATCAAGGACGCGCGTGCGTTTAATAACATCAGTCCGTTCATACCGTCCCGATAGTCTGAGCCAAAACGTCGTTTTCATTTCTTTTTTTTTTCAAAATGTTAAAAATCTGTGCCATAAACTTGACACGGTCGATCGTGATTCGCTAAGCTATAAAATAATTCTTAGATTAAATTTAAAGCGATGAAATCAACTACGCGCGTGCGTTCAATAACATCAGTCCGTTCATCCCGTCCCGGTAGTCTGAGTGAAAACGCCGTTTTCATCTCTTTTCTCGGTGAAAATATTTGAAATGTGCGTTATAAGCTCGACACGGTCGATCGCGCATAGCTAAACTATAAAATAATTCTTAGATTAAATTGAAAGCGATGAAATCAAGTACGCGCGTGCGTTCAATAATATCAGTCCGTTCATCCCGTCCCGGTAGTCAGAGTGAAAACGCCGTTTTCATCTCTTTTCTCGTTGAAAATATTTGAAATCTGCGTTATAAGCTCGACACGGTCGATCGCGCATAGCTAAACTATAAAATAATTCTTAGATTAAATTGAAAGCGATGAAATCAAGTACGCGCGTGCGTTCAATAATATCAGTCCGTTCATCCCGTCCCGGTAGTCTGAGCCAAAACGCCGTTTTCATCTCTTTTCTCTTCAAAATATTTGAAACCTGAGCCATAAGCTCGGCACAATCGATCGCGATTCGCTAAGCTATAAAATAATTCTTAGATTAAATTTAAAGCGATGAAATCAACTGCGCGCGAGCGTTCAATAACATCAGTCCGTTCATCCCGTCCCGGTAGTCTGAGTGAAAACGCCGTTTTCATCTCTTTTCTCTTCAAAATATTTGAAATCTGAGCCATCAGCTCGGCACAATCAATCGCCCATCGCTAAGCTATCGAATAATTCTTAGATTAAATTTAAAGCGATGAAATCAACCACGCGCGTGCCTTCAACAACATTAGTCCGTTCATACCGTCCCGATAGTCTGAGCCAAAACGCCGTTTTCATCTCTTTTCTCGTTGAAAATATTTGAAATGTGCGTTATAAGCTCGACACGGTCGATCGCGGAATTCTAGACTGTAAAATAATTCTTAGGTTCAATTTAAAGCGATTAAATCAAGGACGCGCGTGCGTTTAATAACATCAGCCCGTTCATACCGTCCCGATAGTCTGAGCCAAAACGTCGTTTTCATTTCTTTTTTTTTTCAAAATGTTAAAAATCTGTGCCATAAACTTGACACGGTCGATCGCGATTCGCTAAGCTATAAAATAATTCTTAGATTAAATTTAAAGCGATGAAATCAACTACGCGCGTGCGTTCAATAACATCAGTCCGTTCATCCCGTCCTGGTAGTCTGAGTGAAAACGCCGTTTTCATCTCTTTTCTCGTTGAAAATATTTGAAATGTGCGTTATAAGCTCGACACGGTCGATCGCGCATAGCTAAACTATAAAATAATTCTTAGATTAAATTGAAAGCGATGAAATCAAGTACGCGCGTGCGTTCAATAATATCAATCCGTTCATCCCGTCCCGGTAGTCAGAGTGAAAACGCCGTTTTCATCTCTTTTCTCGTTGAAAATATTTGAAATCTGCGTTATAAGCTCGACACGGTCGATCGCGCATAGCTAAACTATAAAATAATTCTTAGATTAAATTGAAAGCGATGAAATCAAGTACGCGCGTGTGTTCAATAATATCAGTCCGTTCATCCCGTCCCGGTAGTCTGGGGGAAAACCCCGGTTTCATCTCTTTTCTCTTCAAAATATTTGAAATCTGAGCCATCAGCTCGGCACAATCAATCGCGCATCGCTAAGCTATAAAATAATTCTTAGATTAAATTTAAAGCGATGAAATCAACCACGCGCGTGCGTTCAATAACATCAGTCCGTTCATCCCGCCCCGGTAGTCTGAGGGAAAACGCCGTTTTCATCTCTTTTCTCGTTGAAAATATTTGAAATGTGCGTTATAAGCTCGATACGGCCGATCGCGCATTTCTAGACTGTAAAATAATTCTTAGGTTCAATTTAAAGCGATGAAATCAAGGACGCGCATGCGTTCAATAATATCAGTCCGTTCATCCCGTCCCGGTAGTCTGAGTGAAAACGCCGTTTTCATCTCTTTTCTCTTCAAAATATTTGAAATCTGAGCCATAAGCTCGGCACAATCGACCGCGCATCGCTAAGCTATAAAATAATTCTTAGATTAAATTTAAAGCGATGAAATCAACTACGCGCGTGCGTTCAATAACATCAGTCCGTTCATCCCGTCCCGGTAGTCTGAGTGAAAACGCCGTTTTCATCTCTTTTCTCTTCAAAATATTTGAAATCTGAGCCATCAGCTCGGCACAATCAATCGCGCATCGCTAAGCTATCGAATAATTCTTAGATTAAATTTAAAGCGATGAAATCAACCACGCGCGTGCGTTCAATAACATCAGTCCGTTCATCCCGTCCCGGTAGTCTGAGGGAAAACGCCGTTTTCATCTCTTTTCTCGTTGAAAATATATGAAATGTGCGTTATAAGCTCGACACGGTCGATCGCGCATTTCTAGACTGTAAAATAATTCTTAGGTTCAATTTAAAGCGATGAAATCAAGGACGCGCATGCGTTCAATAATATCAGTCCGTTCATCCCGTCCCGGTAGTCTGAGTGAAAACGCCGTTTTCATCTCTTTTCTCTTCAAAATATTTGAAATCTGAGCCATAAGCTCGGCACAATCGATCGCGCATCGCTAAGCTATAAAATAATTCTTAGATTAAATTTAAAGCGATGAAATCAACTACGCGCGTGCGTTCAATAACATCAGTCCGTTCATCCCGTCCCGGTAGTCTGAGTGAAAACGCCGTTTTCATCTCTTTTCTCTTCAAAATATTTGAAATCTGAGCCATCAGCTCGGCACAATCAATCGCGCATCGCTAAGCTATCGAATAATTCTTAGATTAAATTTAAAGCGATGAAATCAACCACGCGCGTGCGTTCAATAACATCAGTCCGTTCATCCCGTCCCGGTAGTCTGAGGGAAAACGCCGTTTTCATCTCTTTTCTCGTTGAAAATATATGAAATGTGCGTTATAAGCTCGACACGGTCGATCGCGCATTTCTAGACTGTAAAATAATTCTTAGGTTCAATTTAAAGCGATGAAATCAAGGACGCGCATGCGTTCAATAATATCAGTCCGTTCATCCCGTCCCGGTAGTCTGAGTGAAAACGCCGTTTTCATCTCTTTTCTCTTCAAAATATTTGAAATCTGAGCCATAAGCTCGGCACAATCGATCGCGCATCGCTAAGCTATAAAATAATTCTTAGATTAAATTTAAAGCGATGAAATCAACTACGCGCGTGCGTTCAATAACATCAGTCCGTTCATCCCGTCCCGGTAGTCTGAGTGAAAACGCCGTTTTCATCTCTTTTCTCTTCAAAATATTTGAAAGCTGAGCCATAAGCTCGGCACAATCGATCGCGCATCGCTAAGCTATCGAATAATTCTTAGATTAAATTTAAAACGATGGAATCAACCACGCGCGTGCGTTCAATAACATCAGTCCATTCATCCCGTCCCGGTAGTCTGAGGGAAAACGCCGTTTTCATCTCTTTTCTCTTCAAAATATTTGAAATCTGAGCCATCAGCTCGGCACAATCAATCGCGCATCGCTAAGCTATCGAATAATTCTTAGATTAAATTTAAAGCGATGAAATCAACCACGCGCGTGCGTTCAATAACATCAGTCCGTTCATCCCGTCCCGGTAGTCTGAGGGAAAACGCCGTTTTCATCTCTTTTCTCGTTGAAAATATATGAAATGTGCGTTATAAGCTCGACACGGTCGATCGCGCATTTCTAGACTGTAAAATAATTCTTAGGTTCAATTTAAAGCGATGAAATCAAGGACGCGCATGCGTTCAATAATATCAGTCCGTTCATCCCGTCCCGGTAGTCTGAGTGAAAACGCCGTTTTCATCTCTTTTCTCTTCAAAATATTTGAAATCTGAGCCATAAGCTCGGCACAATCGATCGCGCATAGCTAAGCTATAAAATAATTCTTAGATTAAATTTAAAGCGATGAAATCAACTACGCGCGTGCGTTCAATAACATCAGTCCGTTCATCCCGTCCCGGTAGTCTGAGTGAAAACGCCGTTTTCATCTCTTTTCTCTTCAAAATATTTGAAAGCTGAGCCATAAGCTCGGCACAATCGATCGCGCATCGCTAAGCTATCGAATAATTCTTAGATTAAATTTAAAACGATGGAATCAACCACGCGCGTGCGTTCAATAACATCAGTCCATTCATCCCGTCCCGGTAGTCTGAGGGAAAACGCCGTTTTCATCTCTTTTCTCGTTGAAAATATATGAAATGTGCGTTATAAGCTCGACACGGTCGATCGCGCATTTCTAGACTGTAAAATAATTCTTAGGTTCAATTTAAAGCGATGAAATCAAGGACGCGCGTGCGTTCAATAACATCAGTCCGTTCATCCCGTCCCGGTAGTCTGGGGGAAAACCCCGGTTTCATCTCTTTTCTCTTCAAAATATTTGAAATCTGAGCCATCAGCTCGGCACAATCAATCGCGCATCGCTAAGCTATAAAATAATTCTTAGATTAAATTTAAAGCGATGAAATCAACCACGCGCGTGCGTTCAATAACATCAGTCCGTTCATCCCGCCCCGGTAGTCTGAGGGAAAACGCCGTTTTCATCTCTTTTCTCGTTGAAAATATTTGAAATGTGCGTTATAAGCTCGACACGGTCGATCGCGGAATTCTAGACTGTAAAATAATTCTTAGGTTCAATTTAAAGCGATTAAATCAAGGACGCGCGTGCGTTTAATAACATCAGTCCGTTCATACCGTCCCGATAGTCTGAGCCAAAACGTCGTTTTCATTTCTTTTTTTTTTCAAAATGTTAAAAATCTGTGCCATAAACTTGACACGGTCGATCGCGATTCGCTAAGCTATAAAATAATTCTTAGATTAAATTTAAAGCGATGAAATCAACTACGCGCGTGCGTTCAATAACATCAGTCCGTTCATCCCGTCCTGGTAGTCTGAGTGAAAACGCCGTTTTCATCTCTTTTCTCGTTGAAAATATTTGAAATGTGCGTTATAAGCTCGACACGGTCGATCGCGCATAGCTAAACTATAAAATAATTCTTAGATTAAATTGAAAGCGATGAAATCAAGTACGCGCGTGCGTTCAATAACATCAGTCCGTTCATCCCGTCCCGGTAGTCTGAGTGAAAACGCCGTTTTCATCTCTTTTCTCTTCAAAATATTTGAAATCTGAGCCATCAGCTCGGCACAATCAATCGCGCAACGCTAAGCTATCGAATAATTCTTAGATTAAATTTAAAGCGATGAAATCAACCACGCGCGTGCGTTCAATAACATCAGTCCGTTCATCCCGTCCCGGTAGTCTGAGGGAAAACGCCGTTTTCATCTCTTTTCTCGTTGAAAATATATGAAATGTGCGTTATAAGCTCGACACGGTCGATCGCGCATTTCCAGACTGTAAAATAATTCTTAGGTTCAATTTAAAGCGATGAAATCAAGGGCGCGCGTCCGTTCAATGATATCAGTCCGTGCATCGCGTCCCGGTAGTCTGAGTGAAAACGCCGTTTTCATCTGTTTTCTCTTCAAAATATTTGAAATCTGAGCCATAAGCTCGGCACAATCGATCGCGCATCACTAAGCTATAAAATAATTCTTAGATTAAATTTAAAGCGATGAAATCAACTACGCGCGTGCGTTCAATAACATCAGTCCGTTCATCCCGTCCCGGTAGTCTGAGTGAAAACGCCGTTTTCATCTCTTTTTTCTTCAAAATATTTGAAAGCTGAGCCATAAGCTCGGCACAATCGATCGCGCATCGCTAAGCTATAAAATAATTCTTAGATTAAATTTAAAGCGATGAAATCAACCACGCGCGTGCGTTCAATAACATCAGTCCGTTCATCCCGCCCCGGTAGTCTGAGGGAAAACGCCGTTTTCATCTCTTTTCTCGTTGAAAATATTTGAAATGTGCGTTATAAGCTCGATACGGTCGATCGCGCATTTCTAGACTGTAAAATAATTCTTAGGTTCAATTTAAAGCGATGAAATCAAGGACGCGCGTGCGTTCAATAATATCAGTCCGTTCATCCCGTCCCGGTAGTCTGAGTGAAAACGCCGTTTTCATCTCTTTTCTCTTCAAAATATTTGAAATCTGAGCCATCAGCTCGGCACAATCAATCGCGCATCGCTAAGCTATCGAATAATTCTTAGATTAAATTTAAAGCGATGAAATCAACCACGCGCGTGCGTTCAACAACATCAGTCCGTTCATACCGTCCCGATAGTCTGAGCCAAAACGCCGTTTTCATCTCTTTTCTCGTTGAAAATATTTGAAATGTGCGTTATAAGCTCGACACGGTCGATCGCGGAATTCTAGACTGTAAAATAATTCTTAGGTTCAATTTAAAGCGATTAAATCAAGGACGCGCGTGCGTTTAATAACATCAGTCCGTTCATACCGTCCCGATAGTCTGAGCCAAAACGTCGTTTTCATTTCTTTTTTTTTTCAAAATGTTAAAAATCTGTGCCATAAACTTGACACGGTCGATCGTGATTCGCTAAGCTATAAAATAATTCTTAGATTAAATTTAAAGCGATGAAATCAACTACGCGCGTGCGTTCAATAACATCAGTCCGTTCATCCCGTCCCGGTAGTCTGAGTGAAAACGCCGTTTTCATCTCTTTTCTCGGTGAAAATATTTGAAATGTGCGTTATAAGCTCGACACGGTCGATCGCGCATAGCTAAACTATAAAATAATTCTTAGATTAAATTGAAAGCGATGAAATCAAGTACGCGCGTGCGTTCAATAATATCAATCCGTTCATCCCGTCCCGGTAGTCAGAGTGAAAACGCCGTTTTCATCTCTTTTCTCGTTGAAAATATTTGAAATCTGCGTTATAAGCTCGACACGGTCGATCGCGCATAGCTAAACTATAAAATAATTCTTAGATTAAATTGAAAGCGATGAAATCAAGTACGCGCGTGCGTTCAATAATATCAGTCCGTTCATCCCGTCCCGGTAGTCTGAGCCACAACGCCGTTTTCATCTCTTTTCTCTTCAAAATATTTGAAACCTGAGCCATAAGTTCGGCACAATCGATCGCGATTCGCTAAGCTATAAAATAATTCTTAGATTAAATTTAAAGCGATGAAATCAACTGCGCGCGAGCGTTCAATAACATCAGTCCGATCATCCCGTGTCGGTGGTCTGAGTGAAAACACCGTTTTCATCTCTTTTCTCTTCAAAATATTTGAAACCTGAGCCATGAGCTCGGCACAATCGATCGCGATTCGCTAAGCTATAAAATAATTCTTAGATTAAATTTAAAGCGATGAAATCAACTACGCGCGTGCGTTCAATAACACCAGTCCGTTCATCCCGTCCCGGTAGTCTGAGTGAAAACGCCGTTTTCATCTCTTTTCTCGTTGAAAATATTTGAAATGTGCGTTAGAAGCTCGACACGGTCGATCGCGCATTTCTAGACAGCAAAATAATTCTTAGGTTCAATGTAAAGCGATGAAATCAAGGACGCGCGTGCGTTCAATAACATCAGTCCGTTCATACCGTCCCGATAGTCTGAGCCAAAACGCCGTTTTCATCTCTTTTCTCGTTGAAAATATTTGAAATGTGCGTTATAAGCTCGACACGGTCGATCGCGGAATTCTAGACTGTAAAATAATTCTTAGGTTCAATTTAAAGCGATTAAATCAAGGACGCGCGTGCGTTTAATAACATCAGTCCGTTCATACCGTCCCGATAGTCTGAGCCAAAACGTCGTTTTCATTTCTTTTTTTTTTCAAAATGTTAAAAATCTGTGCCATAAACTTGACACGGTCGATCGTGATTCGCTAAGCTATAAAATAATTCTTAGATTAAATTTAAAGCGATGAAATCAACTGCGCGCGAGCGTTCAATAACATCAGTCCGTTCATCCCGTCCCGGTAGTCTGAGTGAAAACGCCGTTTTCATCTCTTTTCTCTTCAAAATATTTGAAATCTGAGCCATCAGCTCGGCACAATCAATCGCCCATCGCTAAGCTATCGAATAATTCTTAGATTAAATTTAAAGCGATGAAATCAACCACGCGCGTGCCTTCAAGAACATTAGTCCGTTCATACCGTCCCGATAGTCTGAGCCAAAACGCCGTTTTCATCTCTTTTCTCGTTGAAAATATATGAAATGTGCGTTATAAGCTCGACACGGTCGATCGCGCATTTCTAGACTGTAAAATAATTCTTAGGTTCAATTTAAAGCGATGAAATCAAGGACGCGCGTGCGTTCAATAACATCAGTCCGTTCATCCCGTCCCGGTAGTCTGGGGGAAAACGCCGTTTTCATCTCTTTTTTCTTCAAAATATTTGAAAGCTGAGCCATCAGCTCGGCACAATCAATCGCGCATCGCTAAGCTATAAAATAATTCTTAGATTAAATTTAAAGCGATGAAATCAACCACGCGCGTGCGTTCAATAACATCAGTCCGTTCATCCCGCCCCGGTAGTCTGAGGGAAAACGCCGTTTTCATCTCTTTTCTCGTTGAAAATATTTGAAATGTGCGTTATAAGCTCGATACGGTCGATCGCGCATTTCTAGACTGTAAAATAATTCTTAGGTTCAATTTAAAGCGATGAAATCAAGGACGCGCGTGCGTTCAATAATATCAGTCCGTTCATCCCGTCCCGGTAGTCTGAGTGAAAACGCCGTTTTCATCTCTTTTCTCTTCAAAATATTTGAAATCTGAGCCATCAGCTCGGCACAATCAATCGCGCATCGCTAAGCTATCGAATAATTCTTAGATTAAATTTAAAGCGATGAAATCAACCACGCGCGTGCGTTCAACAACATCAGTCCGTTCATACCGTCCCGATAGTCTGAGCCAAAACGCCGTTTTCATCTCTTTTCTCGTTGAAAATATTTGAAATGTGCGTTATAAGCTCGACACGGTCGATCGCGGAATTCTAGACTGTAAAATAATTCTTAGGTTCAATTTAAAGCGATTAAATCAAGGACGCGCGTGCGTTTAATAACATCAGTCCGTTCATACCGTCCCGATAGTCTGAGCCAAAACGTCGTTTTCATTTCTTTTTTTTTTCAAAATGTTAAAAATCTGTGCCATAAACTTGACACGGTCGATCGTGATTCGCTAAGCTATAAAATAATTCTTAGATTAAATTTAAAGCGATGAAATCAACTACGCGCGTGCGTTCAATAACATCAGTCCGTTCATCCCGTCCCGGTAGTCTGAGTGAAAACGCCGTTTTCATCTCTTTTCTCGGTGAAAATATTTGAAATGTGCGTTATAAGCTCGACACGGTCGATCGCGCATTTCTAGACTGTAAAATAATTCTTAGGTTCAATTTAAAGCGATGAAATCAAGGACGCGCATGCGTTCAATAATATCAGTCCGTTCATCCCGTCCCGGTAGTCTGAGTGAAAACGCCGTTTTCATCTCTTTTCTCTTCAAAATATTTGAAATCTGAGCCATAAGCTCGGCACAATCGATCGCGCATCGCTAAGCTATAAAATAATTCTTAGATTAAATTTAAAGCGATGAAATCAACTACGCGCGTGCGTTCAATAACATCAGTCCGTTCATCCCGTCCCGGTAGTCTGAGTGAAAACGCCGTTTTCATCTCTTTTCTCTTCAAAATATTTGAAAGCTGAGCCATAAGCTCGGCACAATCGATCGCGCATCGCTAAGCTATCGAATAATTCTTAGATTAAATTTAAAACGATGGAATCAACCACGCGCGTGCGTTCAATAACATCAGTCCATTCATCCCGTCCCGGTAGTCTGAGGGAAAACGCCGTTTTCATCTCTTTTCTCGTTGAAAATATATGAAATGTGCGTTATAAGCTCGACACGGTCGATCGCGCATTTCTAGACTGTAAAATAATTCTTAGGTTCAATTTAAAGCGATGAAATCAAGGACGCGCGTGCGTTCAATAACATCAGTCCGTTCATCCCGTCCCGGTAGTCTGGGGGAAAACCCCGGTTTCATCTCTTTTCTCTTCAAAATATTTGAAATCTGAGCCATCAGCTCGGCACAATCAATCGCGCATCGCTAAGCTATAAAATAATTCTTAGATTAAATTTAAAGCGATGAAATCAACCACGCGCGTGC
Organism: Cryptus armator; assembly: GCA_963971235.1. Taxonomy (NCBI): domain Eukaryota; kingdom Metazoa; phylum Arthropoda; class Insecta; order Hymenoptera; family Ichneumonidae; genus Cryptus; species Cryptus armator. The sequence goes on from CAXARG010000174.1 coordinate 5,774,838, forward strand.
GTTCAATAACATCAGTCCGTTCATCCCGCCCCGGTAGTCTGAGGGAAAACGCCGTTTTCATCTCTTTTCTCTTCAAAATATTTGAAATCTGAGCCATCAGCTCGGCACAATCAATCGCGCATCGCTAAGCTATCGAATAATTCTTAGATTAAATTTAAAGCGATGAAATCAACCACGCGCGTGCGTTCAATAACATCAGTCCGTTCATCCCGTCCCGGTAGTCTGAGGGAAAACGCCGTTTTCATCTCTTTTCTCGTTGAAAATATATGAAATGTGCGTTATAAGCTCGACACGGTCGATCGCGCATTTCTAGACTGTAAAATAATTCTTAGGTTCAATTTAAAGCGATGAAATCAAGGACGCGCATGCGTTCAATAATATCAGTCCGTTCATCCCGTCCCGGTAGTCTGAGTGAAAACGCCGTTTTCATCTCTTTTCTCTTCAAAATATTTGAAATCTGAGCCATAAGCTCGGCACAATCGATCGCGCATCGCTAAGCTATAAAATAATTCTTAGATTAAATTTAAAGCGATGAAATCAACTACGCGCGTGCGTTCAATAACATCAGTCCGTTCATCCCGTCCCGGTAGTCTGAGTGAAAACGCCGTTTTCATCTCTTTTCTCTTCAAAATATTTGAAAGCTGAGCCATAAGCTCGGCACAATCGATCGCGCATCGCTAAGCTATCGAATAATTCTTAGATTAAATTTAAAACGATGGAATCAACCACGCGCGTGCGTTCAATAACATCAGTCCATTCATCCCGTCCCGGTAGTCTGAGGGAAAACGCCGTTTTCATCTCTTTTCTCGTTGAAAATATATGAAATGTGCGTTATAAGCTCGACACGGTCGATCGCGCATTTCTAGACTGTAAAATAATTCTTAGGTTCAATTTAAAGCGATGAAATCAAGGACGCGCGTGCGTTCAATAACATCAGTCCGTTCATCCCGTCCCGGTAGTCTGGGGGAAAACCCCGGTTTCATCTCTTTTCTCTTCAAAATATTTGAAATCTGAGCCATCAGCTCGGCACAATCAATCGCGCATCGCTAAGCTATAAAATAATTCTTAGATTAAATTTAAAGCGATGAAATCAACCACGCGCGTGCGTTCAATAACATCAGTCCGTTCATCCCGCCCCGGTAGTCTGAGGGAAAACGCCGTTTTCATCTCTTTTCTCGTTGAAAATATTTGAAATGTGCGTTATAAGCTCGACACGGTCGATCGCGGAATTCTAGACTGTAAAATAATTCTTAGGTTCAATTTAAAGCGATTAAATCAAGGACGCGCGTGCGTTTAATAACATCAGTCCGTTCATACCGTCCCGATAGTCTGAGCCAAAACGTCGTTTTCATTTCTTTTTTTTTTCAAAATGTTAAAAATCTGTGCCATAAACTTGACACGGTCGATCGCGATTCGCTAAGCTATAAAATAATTCTTAGATTAAATTTAAAGCGATGAAATCAACTACGCGCGTGCGTTCAATAACATCAGTCCGTTCATCCCGTCCTGGTAGTCTGAGTGAAAACGCCGTTTTCATCTCTTTTCTCGTTGAAAATATTTGAAATGTGCGTTATAAGCTCGACACGGTCGATCGCGCATAGCTAAACTATAAAATAATTCTTAGATTAAATTGAAAGCGATGAAATCAAGTACGCGCGTGCGTTCAATAACATCAGTCCGTTCATCCCGTCCCGGTAGTCTGAGTGAAAACGCCGTTTTCATCTCTTTTCTCTTCAAAATATTTGAAATCTGAGCCATCAGCTCGGCACAATCAATCGCGCAACGCTAAGCTATCGAATAATTCTTAGATTAAATTTAAAGCGATGAAATCAACCACGCGCGTGCGTTCAATAACATCAGTCCGTTCATCCCGTCCCGGTAGTCTGAGGGAAAACGCCGTTTTCATCTCTTTTCTCGTTGAAAATATATGAAATGTGCGTTATAAGCTCGACACGGTCGATCGCGCATTTCTAGACTGTAAAATAATTCTTAGGTTCAATTTAAAGCGATGAAATCAAGGGCGCGCGTCCGTTCAATGATATCAGTCCGTGCATCGCGTCCCGGTAGTCTGAGTGAAAACGCCGTTTTCATCTGTTTTCTCTTCAAAATATTTGAAATCTGAGCCATAAGCTCGGCACAATCGATCGCGCATCACTAAGCTATAAAATAATTCTTAGATTAAATTTAAAGCGATGAAATCAACTACGCGCGTGCGTTCAATAACATCAGTCCGTTCATCCCGTCCCGGTAGTCTGAGTGAAAACGCCGTTTTCATCTCTTTTTTCTTCAAAATATTTGAAAGCTGAGCCATAAGCTCGGCACAATCGATCGCGCATCGCTAAGCTATAAAATAATTCTTAGATTAAATTTAAAGCGATGAAATCAACCACGCGCGTGCGTTCAATAACATCAGTCCGTTCATCCCGCCCCGGTAGTCTGAGGGAAAACGCCGTTTTCATCTCTTTTCTCGTTGAAAATATTTGAAATGTGCGTTATAAGCTCGATACGGTCGATCGCGCATTTCTAGACTGTAAAATAATTCTTAGGTTCAATTTAAAGCGATGAAATCAAGGACGCGCGTGCGTTCAATAATATCAGTCCGTTCATCCCGTCCCGGTAGTCTGAGTGAAAACGCCGTTTTCATCTCTTTTCTCTTCAAAATATTTGAAATCTGAGCCATCAGCTCGGCACAATCAATCGCGCATCGCTAAGCTATCGAATAATTCTTAGATTAAATTTAAAGCGATGAAATCAACCACGCGCGTGCGTTCAACAACATCAGTCCGTTCATACCGTCCCGATAGTCTGAGCCAAAACGCCGTTTTCATCTCTTTTCTCGTTGAAAATATTTGAAATGTGCGTTATAAGCTCGACACGGTCGATCGCGGAATTCTAGACTGTAAAATAATTCTTAGGTTCAATTTAAAGCGATTAAATCAAGGACGCGCGTGCGTTTAATAACATCAGTCCGTTCATACCGTCCCGATAGTCTGAGCCAAAACGTCGTTTTCATTTCTTTTTTTTTTCAAAATGTTAAAAATCTGTGCCATAAACTTGACACGGTCGATCGTGATTCGCTAAGCTATAAAATAATTCTTAGATTAAATTTAAAGCGATGAAATCAACTACGCGCGTGCGTTCAATAACATCAGTCCGTTCATCCCGTCCCGGTAGTCTGAGTGAAAACGCCGTTTTCATCTCTTTTCTCGGTGAAAATATTTGAAATGTGCGTTATAAGCTCGACACGGTCGATCGCGCATTTCTAGACTGTAAAATAATTCTTAGGTTCAATTTAAAGCGATGAAATCAAGGACGCGCATGCGTTCAATAATATCAGTCCGTTCATCCCGTCCCGGTAGTCTGAGTGAAAACGCCGTTTTCATCTCTTTTCTCTTCAAAATATTTGAAATCTGAGCCATAAGCTCGGCACAATCGATCGCGCATCGCTAAGCTATAAAATAATTCTTAGATTAAATTTAAAGCGATGAAATCAACTACGCGCGTGCGTTCAATAACATCAGTCCGTTCATCCCGTCCCGGTAGTCTGAGTGAAAACGCCGTTTTCATCTCTTTTCTCTTCAAAATATTTGAAAGCTGAGCCATAAGCTCGGCACAATCGATCGCGCATCGCTAAGCTATCGAATAATTCTTAGATTAAATTTAAAACGATGGAATCAACCACGCGCGTGCGTTCAATAACATCAGTCCATTCATCCCGTCCCGGTAGTCTGAGGGAAAACGCCGTTTTCATCTCTTTTCTCGTTGAAAATATATGAAATGTGCGTTATAAGCTCGACACGGTCGATCGCGCATTTCTAGACTGTAAAATAATTCTTAGGTTCAATTTAAAGCGATGAAATCAAGGACGCGCGTGCGTTCAATAACATCAGTCCGTTCATCCCGTCCCGGTAGTCTGGGGGAAAACCCCGGTTTCATCTCTTTTCTCTTCAAAATATTTGAAATCTGAGCCATCAGCTCGGCACAATCAATCGCGCATCGCTAAGCTATAAAATAATTCTTAGATTAAATTTAAAGCGATGAAATCAACCACGCGCGTGCGTTCAATAACATCAGTCCGTTCATCCCGCCCCGGTAGTCTGAGGGAAAACGCCGTTTTCATCTCTTTTCTCTTCAAAATATTTGAAATCTGAGCCATCAGCTCGGCACAATCAATCGCGCAACGCTAAGCTATCGAATAATTCTTAGATTAAATTTAAAGCGATGAAATCAACCACGCGCGTGCGTTCAATAACATCAGTCCGTTCATCCCGTCCCGGTAGTCTGAGGGAAAACGCCGTTTTCATCTCTTTTCTCGTTGAAAATATATGAAATGTGCGTTATAAGCTCGACACGGTCGATCGCGCATTTCCAGACTGTAAAATAATTCTTAGGTTCAATTTAAAGCGATGAAATCAAGGGCGCGCGTCCGTTCAATGATATCAGTCCGTGCATCGCGTCCCGGTAGTCTGAGTGAAAACGCCGTTTTCATCTGTTTTCTCTTCAAAATATTTGAAATCTGAGCCATAAGCTCGGCACAATCGATCGCGCATCACTAAGCTATAAAATAATTCTTAGATTAAATTTAAAGCGATGAAATCAACTACGCGCGTGCGTTCAATAACATCAGTCCGTTCATCCCGTCCCGGTAGTCTGAGTGAAAACGCCGTTTTCATCTCTTTTTTCTTCAAAATATTTGAAAGCTGAGCCATAACCTCGGCACAATCGATCGCGCATCGCTAAGCTATAAAATAATTCTTAGATTAAATTTAAAGCGATGAAATCAACCACGCGCGTGCGTTCAATAACATCAGTCCGTTCATCCCGCCCCGGTAGTCTGAGGGAAAACGCCGTTTTCATCTCTTTTCTCGTTGAAAATATTTGAAATGTGCGTTATAAGCTCGATACGGTCGATCGCGCATTTCTAGACTGTAAAATAATTCTTAGGTTCAATTTAAAGCGATGAAATCAAGGACGCGCGTGCGTTCAATAATATCAGTCCGTTCATCCCGTCCCGGTAGTCTGAGTGAAAACGCCGTTTTCATCTCTTTTCTCTTCAAAATATTTGAAATCTGAGCCATCAGCTCGGCACAATCAATCGCGCATCGCTAAGCTATCGAATAATTCTTAGATTAAATTTAAAGCGATGAAATCAACCACGCGCGTGCGTTCAACAACATCAGTCCGTTCATACCGTCCCGATAGTCTGAGCCAAAACGCCGTTTTCATCTCTTTTCTCGTTGAAAATATTTGAAATGTGCGTTATAAGCTCGACACGGTCGATCGCGGAATTCTAGACTGTAAAATAATTCTTAGGTTCAATTTAAAGCGATTAAATCAAGGACGCGCGTGCGTTTAATAACATCAGTCCGTTCATACCGTCCCGATAGTCTGAGCCAAAACGTCGTTTTCATTTCTTTTTTTTTTCAAAATGTTAAAAATCTGTGCCATAAACTTGACACGGTCGATCGCGATTCGCTAAGCTATAAAATAATTCTTAGATTAAATTTAAAGCGATGAAATCAACTACGCGCGTGCGTTCAATAACATCAGTCCGTTCATCCCGTCCTGGTAGTCTGAGTGAAAACGCCGTTTTCATCTCTTTTCTCGGTGAAAATATTTGAAATGTGCGTTATAAGCTCGACACGGTCGATCGCGCATAGCTAAACTATAAAATAATTCTTAGATTAAATTGACAGCGATGAAATCAAGTACGCGCGTGCGTTCAATAATATCAGTCCGTTCATCCCGTCCCGGTAGTCAGAGTGAAAACGCCGTTTTCATCTCTTTTCTCGTTGAAAATATTTGAAATCTGCGTTATAAGCTCGACACGGTCGATCGCGCATAGCTAAACTATAAAATAATTCTTAGATTAAATTGAAAGCGATGAAATCAAGTACGCGCGTGCGTTCAATAATATCAGTCCGTTCATCCCGTCCCGGTAGTCTGAGCCAAAACGCCGTTTTCATCTCTTTTCTCTTCAAAATATTTGAAACCTGAGCCATAAGCTCGACACAATCGATCGCGATTCGCTAAGCTATAAAATAATTCTTAGATTAAATTTAAAGCGATGAAATCAACTGCGCGCGAGCGTTCAATAACATCAGTCCGTTCATCCCGTCCCGGTAGTCTGAGTGAAAACGCCGTTTTCATCTCTTTTCTCTTCAAAATATTTGAAATCTGAGCCATCAGCTCGGCACAATCAATCGCCCATCGCTAAGCTATCGAATAATTCTTAGATTAAATTTAAAGCGATGAAATCAACCACGCGCGTGCCTTCAACAACATTAGTCCGTTCATACCGTCCCGATAGTCTGAGCCAAAACGCCGTTTTCATCTCTTTTCTCGTTGAAAATATTTGAAATGTGCGTTATAAGCTCGACACGGTCGATCGCGGAATTCCAGACTGTAAAATAATTCTTAGGTTCAATTTAAAGCGATTAAATCAAGGACGCGCGTGCGTTTAATAACATCAGTCCGTTCATACCGTCCCGATAGTCTGAGCCAAAACGTCGTTTTCATTTCATTTTTTTTTCAAAATGTTAAAAATCTGTGCCATAAACTTGACACGGTCGATCGCGATTCGCTAAGCTATAAAATAATTCTTAGATTAAATTTAAAGCGATGAAATCAACTACGCGCGTGCGTTCAATAACATCAGTCCGTTCATCCCGTCCTGGTAGTCTGAGTGAAAACGCCGTTTTCATCTCTTTTCTCGTTGAAAATATTTGAAATGTGCGTTATAAGCTCGACACGGTCGATCGCGCATAGCTAAACTATAAAATAATTCTTAGATTAAATTGAAAGCGATGAAATCAAGTACGCGCGTGCGTTCAATAATATCAATCCGTTCATCCCGTCCCGGTAGTCAGAGTGAAAACGCCGTTTTCATCTCTTTTCTCGTTGAAAATATTTGAAATCTGCGTTATAAGCTCGACACGGTCGATCGCGCATAGCTAAACTATAAAATAATTCTTAGATTAAATTGAAAGCGATGAAATCAAGTACGCGCGTGCGTTCAATAATATCAGTCCGTTCATCCCGTCCCGGTAGTCTGAGCCACAACGCCGTTTTCATCTCTTTTCTCTTCAAAATATTTGAAACCTGAGCCATAAGCTCGGCACAATCGATCGCGATTCGCTAAGCTATAAAATAATTCTTAGATTAAATTTAAAGCGATGAAATCAACTGCGCGCGAGCGTTCAATAACATCAGTCCGTTCATCCCGTCCCGGTAGTCTGAGCCAAAACGCCGTTTTCATCTCTTTTCTCTTCAAAATATTTGAAACCTGAGCCATAAGTTCGGCACAATCGATCGCGATTCGCTAAGCTATAAAATAATTCTTAGATTAAATTTAAAGCGATGAAATCAACTGCGCGCGAGCGTTCAATAACATCAGTCCGATCATCCCGTGTCGGTGGTCTGAGTGAAAACACCGTTTTCATCTCTTTTCTCTTCAAAATATTTGAAACCTGAGCCATGAGCTCGGCACAATCGATCGCGATTCGCTAAGCTATAAAATAATTCTTAGATTAAATTTAAAGCGATGAAATCAACTACGCGCGTGCGTTCAATAACACCAGTCCGTTCATCCCGTCCCGGTAGTCTGAGTGAAAACGCCGTTTTCATCTCTTTTCTCGTTGAAAATATTTGAAATGTGCGTTAGAAGCTCGACACGGTCGATCGCGCATTTCTAGACAGCAAAATAATTCTTAGGTTCAATGTAAAGCGATGAAATCAAGGACGCGCGTGCGTTCAATAACATCAGTCCGTTCATACCGTCCCGATAGTCTGAGCCAAAACGCCGTTTTCATCTCTTTTCTCGTTGAAAATATTTGAAATGTGCGTTATAAGCTCGACACGGTCGATCGCGGAATTCTAGACTGTAAAATAATTCTTAGGTTCAATTTAAAGCGATTAAATCAAGGACGCGCGTGCGTTTAATAACATCAGTCCGTTCATACCGTCCCGATAGTCTGAGCCAAAACGTCGTTTTCATTTCTTTTTTTTTTCAAAATGTTAAAAATCTGTGCCATAAACTTGACACGGTCGATCGTGATTCGCTAAGCTATAAAATAATTCTTAGATTAAATTTAAAGCGATGAAATCAACTACGCGCGTGCGTTCAATAACATCAGTCCGTTCATCCCGTCCCGGTAGTCTGAGTGAAAACGCCGTTTTCATCTCTTTTCTCGGTGAAAATATTTGAAATGTGCGTTATAAGCTCGACACGGTCGATCGCGCATAGCTAAACTATAAAATAATTCTTAGATTAAATTGAAAGCGATGAAATCAAGTACGCGCGTGCGTTCAATAATATCAGTCCGTTCATCCCGTCCCGGTAGTCAGAGTGAAAACGCCGTTTTCATCTCTTTTCTCGTTGAAAATATTTGAAATCTGCGTTATAAGCTCGACACGGTCGATCGCGCATAGCTAAACTATAAAATAATTCTTAGATTAAATTGAAAGCGATGAAATCAAGTACGCGCGTGCGTTCAATAATATCAGTCCGTTCATCCCGTCCCGGTAGTCTGAGCCAAAACGCCGTTTTCATCTCTTTTCTCTTCAAAATATTTGAAACCTGAGCCATAAGCTCGGCACAATCGATCGCGATTCGCTAAGCTATAAAATAATTCTTAGATTAAATTTAAAGCGATGAAATCAACTGCGCGCGAGCGTTCAATAACATCAGTCCGTTCATCCCGTCCCGGTAGTCTGAGTGAAAACGCCGTTTTCATCTCTTTTCTCTTCAAAATATTTGAAATCTGAGCCATCAGCTCGGCACAATCAATCGCCCATCGCTAAGCTATCGAATAATTCTTAGATTAAATTTAAAGCGATGAAATCAACCACGCGCGTGCCTTCAACAACATTAGTCCGTTCATACCGTCCCGATAGTCTGAGCCAAAACGCCGTTTTCATCTCTTTTCTCGTTGAAAATATTTGAAATCTGCGTTATAAGCTCGACACGGTCGATCGCGCATAGCTAAACTATAAAATAATTCTTAGATTAAATTGAAAGCGATGAAATCAAGTACGCGCGTGCGTTCAATAATATCAGTCCGTTCATCCCGTCCCGGTAGTCTGAGCCAAAACGCCGTTTTCATCTCTTTTCTCTTCAAAATATTTGAAACCTGAGCCATAAGCTCGGCACAATCGATCGCGATTCGCTAAGCTATAAAATAATTCTTAGATTAAATTTAAAGCGATGAAATCAACTGCGCGCGAGCGTTCAATAACATCAGTCCGTTCATCCCGTCCCGGTAGTCTGAGTGAAAACGCCGTTTTCATCTCTTTTCTCTTCAAAATATTTGAAATCTGAGCCATCAGCTCGGCACAATCAATCGCCCATCGCTAAGCTATCGAATAATTCTTAGATTAAATTTAAAGCGATGAAATCAACCACGCGCGTGCCTTCAACAACATTAGTCCGTTCATACCGTCCCGATAGTCTGAGCCAAAACGCCGTTTTCATCTCTTTTCTCGTTGAAAATATTTGAAATGTGCGTTATAAGCTCGACACGGTCGATCGCGGAATTCTAGACTGTAAAATAATTCTTAGGTTCAATTTAAAGCGATTAAATCAAGGACGCGCGTGCGTTTAATAACATCAGTCCGTTCATACCGTCCCGATAGTCTGAGCCAAAACGTCGTTTTCATTTCTTTTTTTTTTCAAAATGTTAAAAATCTGTGCCATAAACTTGACACGGTCGATCGCGATTCGCTAAGCTATAAAATAATTCTTAGATTAAATTTAAAGCGATGAAATCAACTACGCGCGTGCGTTCAATAACATCAGTCCGTTCATCCCGTCCTGGTAGTCTGAGTGAAAACGCCGTTTTCATCTCTTTTCTCGTTGAAAATATTTGAAATGTGCGTTATAAGCTCGACACGGTCGATCGCGCATAGCTAAACTATAAAATAATTCTTAGATTAAATTGAAAGCGATGAAATCAAGTACGCGCGTGCGTTCAATAATATCAATCCGTTCATCCCGTCCCGGTAGTCAGAGTGAAAACGCCGTTTTCATCTCTTTTCTCGTTGAAAATATTTGAAATCTGCGTTATAAGCTCGACACGGTCGATCGCGCATAGCTAAACTATAAAATAATTCTTAGATTAAATTGAAAGCGATGAAATCAAGTACGCGCGTGTGTTCAATAATATCAGTCCGTTCATCCCGTCCCGGTAGTCTGGGGGAAAACCCCGGTTTCATCTCTTTTCTCTTCAAAATATTTGAAATCTGAGCCATCAGCTCGGCACAATCAATCGCGCATCGCTAAGCTATAAAATAATTCTTAGATTAAATTTAAAGCGATGAAATCAACCACGCGCGTGCGTTCAATAACATCAGTCCGTTCATCCCGCCCCGGTAGTCTGAGGGAAAACGCCGTTTTCATCTCTTTTCTCGTTGAAAATATTTGAAATGTGCGTTATAAGCTCGATACGGCCGATCGCGCATTTCTAGACTGTAAAATAATTCTTAGGTTCAATTTAAAGCGATGAAATCAAGGACGCGCATGCGTTCAATAATATCAGTCCGTTCATCCCGTCCCGGTAGTCTGAGTGAAAACGCCGTTTTCATCTCTTTTCTCTTCAAAATATTTGAAATCTGAGCCATAAGCTCGGCACAATCGACCGCGCATCGCTAAGCTATAAAATAATTCTTAGATTAAATTTAAAGCGATGAAATCAACTACGCGCGTGCGTTCAATAACATCAGTCCGTTCATCCCGTCCCGGTAGTCTGAGTGAAAACGCCGTTTTCATCTCTTTTCTCTTCAAAATATTTGAAAGCTGAGCCATAAGCTCGGCACAATCGATCGCGCATCGCTAAGCTACCGTATAATCCTTAGATTAAATTTAAAACGATGAAATCAACCACCCGCGTGCGTTCAATAACATCAGTCCGGTCATACCGTCCCAATAGTCTGAGCCAAAACGCCGTTTTAATCTCTTTTCTCTTCAAAATATTTGAAATGTGCGTTATAAGCTCGACACGGTCGACGGCGCATTTCTAGACTGTAAAATAATTCTTAGGTTCAATTTAAAGCGATGAAATCAAGGACGCGCGTGCGTTCAATAACATCAGTCCGATCATCCCGTGCCGGTAGTCTGAGTGAAAACACCGTTTTCATCTCTTTTCTCTTCAAAATATTTGAAATCTGAGCCATAAGCTCGGCACAATCGATCGCGCATCGCTAAGCTATAAAATAATTCTTAGATTAAATTTAAAGCGATGAAATCAACTACGCGCGTGCGTTCAATAACATCAGTCCGTTCATCCCGTCCCGGTAGTCTGAGTGAAAACGCCGTTTTCATCTCTTTTCTCTTCAAAATATTTGAAATCTGAGCCATCAGCTCGGCACAATCAATCGCGCATCGCTAAGCTATCGAATAATTCTTAGATTAAATTTAAAGCGATGAAATCAACCACGCGCGTGCGTTCAATAACATCAGTCCGTTCATCCCGTCCCGGTAGTCTGAATGAAAACGCCGTTTTCATCTCTTTTCTCGTTGAAAATATATGAAATGTGCGTTATAAGCTCGACACGGTCGATCGCGCATTTCTAGACTGTAAAATAATTCTTAGGTTCAATTTAAAGCGATGAAATCAAGGACGCGCATGCGTTCAATAATATCAGTCCGTTCATCCCGTCCCGGTAGTCTGAGTGAAAACGCCGTTTTCATCTCTTTTCTCTTCAAAATATTTGAAATCTGAGCCATAAGCTCGGCACAATCGATCGCGCATCGCTAAGCTATAAAATAATTCTTAGATTAAATTTAAAGCGATGAAATCAACTACGCGCGTGCGTTCAATAACATCAGTCCGTTCATCCCGTCCCGGTAGTCTGAGTGAAAACGCCGTTTTCATCTCTTTTCTCTTCAAAATATTTGAAAGCTGAGCCATAAGCTCGGCACAATCGATCGCGCATCGCTAAGCTATCGAATAATTCTTAGATTAAATTTAAAACGATGGAATCAACCACGCGCGTGCGTTCAATAACATCAGTCCATTCATCCCGTCCCGGTAGTCTGAGGGAAAACGCCGTTTTCATCTCTTTTCTCGTTGAAAATATATGAAATGTGCGTTATAAGCTCGACACGGTCGATCGCGCATTTCTAGACTGTAAAATAATTCTTAGGTTCAATTTAAAGCGATGAAATCAAGGACGCGCGTGCGTTCAATAACATCAGTCCGTTCATCCCGTCCCGGTAGTCTGGGGGAAAACCCCGGTTTCATCTCTTTTCTCTTCAAAATATTTGAAATCTGAGCCATCAGCTCGGCACAATCAATCGCGCATCGCTAAGCTATAAAATAATTCTTAGATTAAATTTAAAGCGATGAAATCAACCACGCGCGTGCGTTCAATAACATCAGTCCGTTCATCCCGCCCCGGTAGTCTGAGGGAAAACGCCGTTTTCATCTCTTTTCTCTTCAAAATATTTGAAATCTGAGCCATCAGCTCGGCACAATCAATCGCGCATCGCTAAGCTATCGAATAATTCTTAGATTAAATTTAAAGCGATGAAATCAACCACGCGCGTGCGTTCAATAACATCAGTCCGTTCATCCCGTCCCGGTAGTCTGAGGGAAAACGCCGTTTTCATCTCTTTTCTCGTTGAAAATATATGAAATGTGCGTTATAAGCTCGACACGGTCGATCGCGCATTTCTAGACTGTAAAATAATTCTTAGGTTCAATTTAAAGCGATGAAATCAAGGACGCGCATGCGTTCAATAATATCAGTCCGTTCATCCCGTCCCGGTAGTCTGAGTGAAAACGCCGTTTTCATCTCTTTTCTCTTCAAAATATTTGAAATCTGAGCCATAAGCTCGGCACATTCGATCGCGCATCGCTAAGCTATAAAATAATTCTTAGATTAAATTTAAAGCGATGAAATCAACTACGCGCGTGCGTTCAATAACATCAGTCCGTTCATCCCGTCCCGGTAGTCTGAGTGAAAACGCCGTTTTCATCTCTTTTCTCTTCAAAATATTTGAAAGCTGAGCCATAAGCTCGGCACAATCGATCGCGCATCGCTAAGCTATCGAATAATTCTTAGATTAAATTTAAAACGATGGAATCAACCACGCGCGTGCGTTCAATAACATCAGTCCATTCATCCCGTCCCGGTAGTCTGAGGGAAAACGCCGTTTTCATCTCTTTTCTCGTTGAAAATATATGAAATGTGCGTTATAAGCTCGACACGGTCGATCGCGCATTTCTAGACTGTAAAATAATTCTTAGGTTCAATTTAAAGCGATGAAATCAAGGACGCGCGTGCGTTCAATAACATCAGTCCGTTCATCCCGTCCCGGTAGTCTGGGGGAAAACCCCGGTTTCATCTCTTTTCTCTTCAAAATATTTGAAATCTGAGCCATCAGCTCGGCACAATCAATCGCGCATCGCTAAGCTATAAAATAATTCTTAGATTAAATTTAAAGCGATGAAATCAACCACGCGCGTGCGTTCAATAACATCAGTCCGTTCATCCCGCCCCGGTAGTCTGAGGGAAAACGCCGTTTTCATCTCTTTTCTCTTCAAAATATTTGAAATCTGAGCCATCAGCTCGGCACAATCAATCGCGCATCGCTAAGCTATCGAATAATTCTTAGATTAAATTTAAAGCGATGAAATCAACCACGCGCGTGCGTTCAATAACATCAGTCCGTTCATCCCGTCCCGGTAGTCTGAGTGAAAACGCCGTTTTCATCTCTTTTCTCTTCAAAATATTTGAAAGCTGAGCCATAAGCTCGGCACAATCGATCGCGCATCGCTAAGCTATCGAATAATTCTTAGATTAAATTTAAAACGATGGAATCAACCACGCGCGTGCGTTCAATAACATCAGTCCATTCATCCCGTCCCGGTAGTCTGAGGGAAAACGCCGTTTTCATCTCTTTTCTCGTTGAAAATATATGAAATGTGCGTTATAAGCTCGACACGGTCGATCGCGCATTTCTAGACTGTAAAATAATTCTTAGGTTCAATTTAAAGCGATGAAATCAAGGACGCGCGTGCGTTCAATAACATCAGTCCGTTCATCCCGTCCCGGTAGTCTGGGGGAAAACCCCGGTTTCATCTCTTTTCTCTTCAAAATATTTGAAATCTGAGCCATCAGCTCGGCACAATCAATCGCGCATCGCTAAGCTATAAAATAATTCTTAGATTAAATTTAAAGCGATGAAATCAACCACGCGCGTGCGTTCAATAACATCAGTCCGTTCATCCCGCCCCGGTAGTCTGAGGGAAAACGCCGTTTTCATCTCTTTTCTCTTCAAAATATTTGAAATCTGAGCCATCAGCTCGGCACAATCAATCGCGCAACGCTAAGCTATCGAATAATTCTTAGATTAAATTTAAAGCGATGAAATCAACCACGCGCGTGCGTTCAATAACATCAGTCCGTTCATCCCGTCCCGGTAGTCTGAGGGAAAACGCCGTTTTCATCTCTTTTCTCGTTGAAAATATATGAAATGTGCGTTATAAGCTCGACACGGTCGATCGCGCATTTCCAGACTGTAAAATAATTCTTAGGTTCAATTTAAAGCGATGAAATCAAGGGCGCGCGTCCGTTCAATGATATCAGTCCGTGCATCGCGTCCCGGTAGTCTGAGTGAAAACGCCGTTTTCATCTGTTTTCTCTTCAAAATATTTGAAATCTGAGCCATAAGCTCGGCACAATCGATCGCGCATCACTAAGCTATAAAATAATTCTTAGATTAAATTTAAAGCGATGAAATCAACTACGCGCGTGCGTTCAATAACATCAGTCCGTTCATCCCGTCCCGGTAGTCTGAGTGAAAACGCCGTTTTCATCTCTTTTTTCTTCAAAATATTTGAAAGCTGAGCCATAAGCTCGGCACAATCGATCGCGCATCGCTAAGCTATAAAATAATTCTTAGATTAAATTTAAAGCGATGAAATCAACCACGCGCGTGCGTTCAATAACATCAGTCCGTTCATCCCGCCCCGGTAGTCTGAGGGAAAACGCCGTTTTCATCTCTTTTCTCGTTGAAAATATTTGAAATGTGCGTTATAAGCTCGATACGGTCGATCGCGCATTTCTAGACTGTAAAATAATTCTTAGGTTCAATTTAAAGCGATGAAATCAAGGACGCGCGTGCGTTCAATAATATCAGTCCGTTCATCCCGTCCCGGTAGTCTGAGTGAAAACGCCGTTTTCATCTCTTTTCTCTTCAAAATATTTGAAATCTGAGCCATCAGCTCGGCACAATCAATCGCGCATCGCTAAGCTATCGAATAATTCTTAGATTAAATTTAAAGCGATGAAATCAACCACGCGCGTGCGTTCAACAACATCAGTCCGTTCATACCGTCCCGATAGTCTGAGCCAAAACGCCGTTTTCATCTCTTTTCTCGTTGAAAATATTTGAAATGTGCGTTATAAGCTCGACACGGTCGATCGCGGAATTCTAGACTGTAAAATAATTCTTAGGTTCAATTTAAAGCGATTAAATCAAGGACGCGCGTGCGTTTAATAACATCAGTCCGTTCATACCGTCCCGATAGTCTGAGCCAAAACGTCGTTTTCATTTCTTTTTTTTTTCAAAATGTTAAAAATCTGTGCCATAAACTTGACACGGTCGATCGTGATTCGCTAAGCTATAAAATAATTCTTAGATTAAATTTAAAGCGATGAAATCAACTACGCGCGTGCGTTCAATAACATCAGTCCGTTCATCCCGTCCCGGTAGTCTGAGTGAAAACGCCGTTTTCATCTCTTTTCTCGGTGAAAATATTTGAAATGTGCGTTATAAGCTCGACACGGTCGATCGCGCATAGCTAAACTATAAAATAATTCTTAGATTAAATTGACAGCGATGAAATCAAGTACGCGCGTGCGTTCAATAATATCAGTCCGTTCATCCCGTCCCGGTAGTCAGAGTGAAAACGCCGTTTTCATCTCTTTTCTCGTTGAAAATATTTGAAATCTGCGTTATAAGCTCGACACGGTCGATCGCGCATAGCTAAACTATAAAATAATTCTTAGATTAAATTGAAAGCGATGAAATCAAGTACGCGCGTGCGTTCAATAATATCAGTCCGTTCATCCCGTCCCGGTAGTCTGAGCCAAAACGCCGTTTTCATCTCTTTTCTCTTCAAAATATTTGAAACCTGAGCCATAAGCTCGACACAATCGATCGCGATTCGCTAAGCTATAAAATAATTCTTAGATTAAATTTAAAGCGATGAAATCAACTGCGCGCGAGCGTTCAATAACATCAGTCCGTTCATCCCGTCCCGGTAGTCTGAGTGAAAACGCCGTTTTCATCTCTTTTCTCTTCAAAATATTTGAAATCTGAGCCATCAGCTCGGCACAATCAATCGCCCATCGCTAAGCTATCGAATAATTCTTAGATTAAATTTAAAGCGATGAAATCAACCACGCGCGTGCCTTCAACAACATTAGTCCGTTCATACCGTCCCGATAGTCTGAGCCAAAACGCCGTTTTCATCTCTTTTCTCGTTGAAAATATTTGAAATGTGCGTTATAAGCTCGACACGGTCGATCGCGGAATTCCAGACTGTAAAATAATTCTTAGGTTCAATTTAAAGCGATTAAATCAAGGACGCGCGTGCGTTTAATAACATCAGTCCGTTCATACCGTCCCGATAGTCTGAGCCAAAACGTCGTTTTCATTTCATTTTTTTTTCAAAATGTTAAAAATCTGTGCCATAAACTTGACACGGTCGATCGCGATTCGCTAAGCTATAAAATAATTCTTAGATTAAATTTAAAGCGATGAAATCAACTACGCGCGTGCGTTCAATAACATCAGTCCGTTCATCCCGTCCTGGTAGTCTGAGTGAAAACGCCGTTTTCATCTCTTTTCTCGTTGAAAATATTTGAAATGTGCGTTATAAGCTCGACACGGTCGATCGCGCATAGCTAAACTATAAAATAATTCTTAGATTAAATTGAAAGCGATGAAATCAAGTACGCGCGTGCGTTCAATAATATCAATCCGTTCATCCCGTCCCGGTAGTCAGAGTGAAAACGCCGTTTTCATCTCTTTTCTCGTTGAAAATATTTGAAATCTGCGTTATAAGCTCGACACGGTCGATCGCGCATAGCTAAACTATAAAATAATTCTTAGATTAAATTGAAAGCGATGAAATCAAGTACGCGCGTGCGTTCAATAATATCAGTCCGTTCATCCCGTCCCGGTAGTCTGAGCCACAACGCCGTTTTCATCTCTTTTCTCTTCAAAATATTTGAAACCTGAGCCATAAGCTCGGCACAATCGATCGCGATTCGCTAAGCTATAAAATAATTCTTAGATTAAATTTAAAGCGATGAAATCAACTGCGCGCGAGCGTTCAATAACATCAGTCCGTTCATCCCGTCCCGGTAGTCTGAGCCAAAACGCCGTTTTCATCTCTTTTCTCTTCAAAATATTTGAAACCTGAGCCATAAGTTCGGCACAATCGATCGCGATTCGCTAAGCTATAAAATAATTCTTAGATTAAATTTAAAGCGATGAAATCAACTGCGCGCGAGCGTTCAATAACATCAGTCCGATCATCCCGTGTCGGTGGTCTGAGTGAAAACACCGTTTTCATCTCTTTTCTCTTCAAAATATTTGAAACCTGAGCCATGAGCTCGGCACAATCGATCGCGATTCGCTAAGCTATAAAATAATTCTTAGATTAAATTTAAAGCGATGAAATCAACTACGCGCGTGCGTTCAATAACACCAGTCCGTTCATCCCGTCCCGGTAGTCTGAGTGAAAACGCCGTTTTCATCTCTTTTCTCGTTGAAAATATTTGAAATGTGCGTTAGAAGCTCGACACGGTCGATCGCGCATTTCTAGACAGCAAAATAATTCTTAGGTTCAATGTAAAGCGATGAAATCAAGGACGCGCGTGCGTTCAATAACATCAGTCCGTTCATACCGTCCCGATAGTCTGAGCCAAAACGCCGTTTTCATCTCTTTTCTCGTTGAAAATATTTGAAATGTGCGTTATAAGCTCGACACGGTCGATCGCGGAATTCTAGACTGTAAAATAATTCTTAGGTTCAATTTAAAGCGATTAAATCAAGGACGCGCGTGCGTTTAATAACATCAGTCCGTTCATACCGTCCCGATAGTCTGAGCCAAAACGTCGTTTTCATTTCTTTTTTTTTTCAAAATGTTAAAAATCTGTGCCATAAACTTGACACGGTCGATCGTGATTCGCTAAGCTATAAAATAATTCTTAGATTAAATTTAAAGCGATGAAATCAACTACGCGCGTGCGTTCAATAACATCAGTCCGTTCATCCCGTCCCGGTAGTCTGAGTGAAAACGCCGTTTTCATCTCTTTTCTCGGTGAAAATATTTGAAATGTGCGTTATAAGCTCGACACGGTCGATCGCGCATAGCTAAACTATAAAATAATTCTTAGATTAAATTGAAAGCGATGAAATCAAGTACGCGCGTGCGTTCAATAATATCAGTCCGTTCATCCCGTCCCGGTAGTCAGAGTGAAAACGCCGTTTTCATCTCTTTTCTCGTTGAAAATATTTGAAATCTGCGTTATAAGCTCGACACGGTCGATCGCGCATAGCTAAACTATAAAATAATTCTTAGATTAAATTGAAAGCGATGAAATCAAGTACGCGCGTGCGTTCAATAATATCAGTCCGTTCATCCCGTCCCGGTAGTCTGAGCCAAAACGCCGTTTTCATCTCTTTTCTCTTCAAAATATTTGAAACCTGAGCCATAAGCTCGGCACAATCGATCGCGATTCGCTAAGCTATAAAATAATTCTTAGATTAAATTTAAAGCGATGAAATCAACTGCGCGCGAGCGTTCAATAACATCAGTCCGTTCATCCCGTCCCGGTAGTCTGAGTGAAAACGCCGTTTTCATCTCTTTTCTCTTCAAAATATTTGAAATCTGAGCCATCAGCTCGGCACAATCAATCGCCCATCGCTAAGCTATCGAATAATTCTTAGATTAAATTTAAAGCGATGAAATCAACCACGCGCGTGCCTTCAACAACATTAGTCCGTTCATACCGTCCCGATAGTCTGAGCCAAAACGCCGTTTTCATCTCTTTTCTCGTTGAAAATATTTGAAATCTGCGTTATAAGCTCGACACGGTCGATCGCGCATAGCTAAACTATAAAATAATTCTTAGATTAAATTGAAAGCGATGAAATCAAGTACGCGCGTGCGTTCAATAATATCAGTCCGTTCATCCCGTCCCGGTAGTCTGAGCCAAAACGCCGTTTTCATCTCTTTTCTCTTCAAAATATTTGAAACCTGAGCCATAAGCTCGGCACAATCGATCGCGATTCGCTAAGCTATAAAATAATTCTTAGATTAAATTTAAAGCGATGAAATCAACTGCGCGCGAGCGTTCAATAACATCAGTCCGTTCATCCCGTCCCGGTAGTCTGAGTGAAAACGCCGTTTTCATCTCTTTTCTCTTCAAAATATTTGAAATCTGAGCCATCAGCTCGGCACAATCAATCGCCCATCGCTAAGCTATCGAATAATTCTTAGATTAAATTTAAAGCGATGAAATCAACCACGCGCGTGCCTTCAACAACATTAGTCCGTTCATACCGTCCCGATAGTCTGAGCCAAAACGCCGTTTTCATCTCTTTTCTCGTTGAAAATATTTGAAATGTGCGTTATAAGCTCGACACGGTCGATCGCGGAATTCTAGACTGTAAAATAATTCTTAGGTTCAATTTAAAGCGATTAAATCAAGGACGCGCGTGCGTTTAATAACATCAGTCCGTTCATACCGTCCCGATAGTCTGAGCCAAAACGTCGTTTTCATTTCTTTTTTTTTTCAAAATGTTAAAAATCTGTGCCATAAACTTGACACGGTCGATCGCGATTCGCTAAGCTATAAAATAATTCTTAGATTAAATTTAAAGCGATGAAATCAACTACGCGCGTGCGTTCAATAACATCAGTCCGTTCATCCCGTCCTGGTAGTCTGAGTGAAAACGCCGTTTTCATCTCTTTTCTCGTTGAAAATATTTGAAATGTGCGTTATAAGCTCGACACGGTCGATCGCGCATAGCTAAACTATAAAATAATTCTTAGATTAAATTGAAAGCGATGAAATCAAGTACGCGCGTGCGTTCAATAATATCAATCCGTTCATCCCGTCCCGGTAGTCAGAGTGAAAACGCCGTTTTCATCTCTTTTCTCGTTGAAAATATTTGAAATCTGCGTTATAAGCTCGACACGGTCGATCGCGCATAGCTAAACTATAAAATAATTCTTAGATTAAATTGAAAGCGATGAAATCAAGTACGCGCGTGTGTTCAATAATATCAGTCCGTTCATCCCGTCCCGGTAGTCTGGGGGAAAACCCCGGTTTCATCTCTTTTCTCTTCAAAATATTTGAAATCTGAGCCATCAGCTCGGCACAATCAATCGCGCATCGCTAAGCTATAAAATAATTCTTAGATTAAATTTAAAGCGATGAAATCAACCACGCGCGTGCGTTCAATAACATCAGTCCGTTCATCCCGCCCCGGTAGTCTGAGGGAAAACGCCGTTTTCATCTCTTTTCTCGTTGAAAATATTTGAAATGTGCGTTATAAGCTCGATACGGCCGATCGCGCATTTCTAGACTGTAAAATAATTCTTAGGTTCAATTTAAAGCGATGAAATCAAGGACGCGCATGCGTTCAATAATATCAGTCCGTTCATCCCGTCCCGGTAGTCTGAGTGAAAACGCCGTTTTCATCTCTTTTCTCTTCAAAATATTTGAAATCTGAGCCATAAGCTCGGCACAATCGACCGCGCATCGCTAAGCTATAAAATAATTCTTAGATTAAATTTAAAGCGATGAAATCAACTACGCGCGTGCGTTCAATAACATCAGTCCGTTCATCCCGTCCCGGTAGTCTGAGTGAAAACGCCGTTTTCATCTCTTTTCTCTTCAAAATATTTGAAAGCTGAGCCATAAGCTCGGCACAATCGATCGCGCATCGCTAAGCTACCGTATAATCCTTAGATTAAATTTAAAACGATGAAATCAACCACCCGCGTGCGTTCAATAACATCAGTCCGGTCATACCGTCCCAATAGTCTGAGCCAAAACGCCGTTTTAATCTCTTTTCTCTTCAAAATATTTGAAATGTGCGTTATAAGCTCGACACGGTCGACGGCGCATTTCTAGACTGTAAAATAATTCTTAGGTTCAATTTAAAGCGATGAAATCAAGGACGCGCGTGCGTTCAATAACATCAGTCCGATCATCCCGTGCCGGTAGTCTGAGTGAAAACACCGTTTTCATCTCTTTTCTCTTCAAAATATTTGAAATCTGAGCCATAAGCTCGGCACAATCGATCGCGCATCGCTAAGCTATAAAATAATTCTTAGATTAAATTTAAAGCGATGAAATCAACTACGCGCGTGCGTTCAATAACATCAGTCCGTTCATCCCGTCCCGGTAGTCTGAGTGAAAACGCCGTTTTCATCTCTTTTCTCTTCAAAATATTTGAAATCTGAGCCATCAGCTCGGCACAATCAATCGCGCATCGCTAAGCTATCGAATAATTCTTAGATTAAATTTAAAGCGATGAAATCAACCACGCGCGTGCGTTCAATAACATCAGTCCGTTCATCCCGTCCCGGTAGTCTGAATGAAAACGCCGTTTTCATCTCTTTTCTCGTTGAAAATATATGAAATGTGCGTTATAAGCTCGACACGGTCGATCGCGCATTTCTAGACTGTAAAATAATTCTTAGGTTCAATTTAAAGCGATGAAATCAAGGACGCGCATGCGTTCAATAATATCAGTCCGTTCATCCCGTCCCGGTAGTCTGAGTGAAAACGCCGTTTTCATCTCTTTTCTCTTCAAAATATTTGAAATCTGAGCCATAAGCTCGGCACAATCGATCGCGCATCGCTAAGCTATAAAATAATTCTTAGATTAAATTTAAAGCGATGAAATCAACTACGCGCGTGCGTTCAATAACATCAGTCCGTTCATCCCGTCCCGGTAGTCTGAGTGAAAACGCCGTTTTCATCTCTTTTCTCTTCAAAATATTTGAAAGCTGAGCCATAAGCTCGGCACAATCGATCGCGCATCGCTAAGCTATCGAATAATTCTTAGATTAAATTTAAAACGATGGAATCAACCACGCGCGTGCGTTCAATAACATCAGTCCATTCATCCCGTCCCGGTAGTCTGAGGGAAAACGCCGTTTTCATCTCTTTTCTCGTTGAAAATATATGAAATGTGCGTTATAAGCTCGACACGGTCGATCGCGCATTTCTAGACTGTAAAATAATTCTTAGGTTCAATTTAAAGCGATGAAATCAAGGACGCGCGTGCGTTCAATAACATCAGTCCGTTCATCCCGTCCCGGTAGTCTGGGGGAAAACCCCGGTTTCATCTCTTTTCTCTTCAAAATATTTCAAATCTGAGCCATCAGCTCGGCACAATCAATCGCGCATCGCTAAGCTATAAAATAATTCTTAGATTAAATTTAAAGCGATGAAATCAACCACGCGCGTGCGTTCAATAACATCAGTCCGTTCATCCCGCCCCGGTAGTCTGAGGGAAAACGCCGTTTTCATCTCTTTTCTCTTCAAAATATTTGAAATCTGAGCCATCAGCTCGGCACAATCAATCGCGCATCGCTAAGCTATCGAATAATTCTTAGATTAAATTTAAAGCGATGAAATCAACCACGCGCGTGCGTTCAATAACATCAGTCCGTTCATCCCGTCCCGGTAGTCTGAGGGAAAACGCCGTTTTCATCTCTTTTCTCGTTGAAAATATATGAAATGTGCGTTATAAGCTCGACACGGTCGATCGCGCATTTCTAGACTGTAAAATAATTCTTAGGTTCAATTTAAAGCGATGAAATCAAGGACGCGCATGCGTTCAATAATATCAGTCCGTTCATCCCGTCCCGGTAGTCTGAGTGAAAACGCCGTTTTCATCTCTTTTCTCTTCAAAATATTTGAAATCTGAGCCATAAGCTCGGCACAATCGATCGCGCATCGCTAAGCTATAAAATAATTCTTAGATTAAATTTAAAGCGATGAAATCAACTACGCGCGTGCGTTCAATAACATCAGTCCGTTCATCCCGTCCCGGTAGTCTGAGTGAAAACGCCGTTTTCATCTCTTTTCTCTTCAAAATATTTGAAAGCTGAGCCATAAGCTCGGCACAATCGATCGCGCATCGCTAAGCTATCGAATAATTCTTAGATTAAATTTAAAACGATGGAATCAACCACGCGCGTGCGTTCAATAACATCAGTCCATTCATCCCGTCCCGGTAGTCTGAGGGAAAACGCCGTTTTCATCTCTTTTCTCGTTGAAAATATATGAAATGTGCGTTATAAGCTCGACACGGTCGATCGCGCATTTCTAGACTGTAAAATAATTCTTAGGTTCAATTTAAAGCGATGAAATCAAGGACGCGCGTGCGTTCAATAACATCAGTCCGTTCATCCCGTCCCGGTAGTCTGGGGGAAAACCCCGGTTTCATCTCTTTTCTCTTCAAAATATTTGAAATCTGAGCCATCAGCTCGGCACAATCAATCGCGCATCGCTAAGCTATAAAATAATTCTTAGATTAAATTTAAAGCGATGAAATCAACCACGCGCGTGCGTTCAATAACATCAGTCCGTTCATCCCGCCCCGGTAGTCTGAGGGAAAACGCCGTTTTCATCTCTTTTCTCTTCAAAATATTTGAAATCTGAGCCATCAGCTCGGCACAATCAATCGCGCATCGCTAAGCTATCGAATAATTCTTAGATTAAATTTAAAGCGATGAAATCAACCACGCGCGTGCGTTCAATAACATCAGTCCGTTCATCCCGTCCCGGTAGTCTGAGGGAAAACGCCGTTTTCATCTCTTTTCTCGTTGAAAATATATGAAATGTGCGTTATAAGCTCGACACGGTCGATCGCGCATTTCTAGACTGTAAAATAATTCTTAGGTTCAATTTAAAGCGATGAAATCAAGGACGCGCATGCGTTCAATAATATCAGTCCGTTCATCCCGTCCCGGTAGTCTGAGTGAAAACGCCGTTTTCATCTCTTTTCTCTTCAAAATATTTGAAATCTGAGCCATAAGCTCGGCACAATCGATCGCGCATCGCTAAGCTATAAAATAATTCTTAGATTAAATTTAAAGCGATGAAATCAACTACGCGCGTGCGTTCAATAACATCAGTCCGTTCATCCCGTCCCGGTAGTCTGAGTGAAAACGCCGTTTTCATCTCTTTTCTCTTCAAAATATTTGAAAGCTGAGCCATAAGCTCGGCACAATCGATCGCGCATCGCTAAGCTATCGAATAATTCTTAGATTAAATTTAAAACGATGGAATCAACCACGCGCGTGCGTTCAATAACATCAGTCCATTCATCCCGTCCCGGTAGTCTGAGGGAAAACGCCGTTTTCATCTCTTTTCTCGTTGAAAATATATGAAATGTGCGTTATAAGCTCGACACGGTCGATCGCGCATTTCTAGACTGTAAAATAATTCTTAGGTTCAATTTAAAGCGATGAAATCAAGGACGCGCGTGCGTTCAATAACATCAGTCCGTTCATCCCGTCCCGGTAGTCTGGGGGAAAACCCCGGTTTCATCTCTTTTCTCTTCAAAATATTTGAAATCTGAGCCATCAGCTCGGCACAATCAATCGCGCATCGCTAAGCTATAAAATAATTCTTAGATTAAATTTAAAGCGATGAAATCAACCACGCGCGTGCGTTCAATAACATCAGTCCGTTCATCCCGCCCCGGTAGTCTGAGGGAAAACGCCGTTTTCATCTCTTTTCTCGTTGAAAATATTTGAAATGTGCGTTATAAGCTCGACACGGTCGATCGCGGAATTCTAGACTGTAAAATAATTCTTAGGTTCAATTTAAAGCGATTAAATCAAGGACGCGCGTGCGTTTAATAACATCAGTCCGTTCATACCGTCCCGATAGTCTGAGCCAAAACGTCGTTTTCATTTCTTTTTTTTTTCAAAATGTTAAAAATCTGTGCCATAAACTTGACACGGTCGATCGCGATTCGCTAAGCTATAAAATAATTCTTAGATTAAATTTAAAGCGATGAAATCAACTACGCGCGTGCATTCAATAACATCAGTCCGTTCATCCCGTCCTGGTAGTCTGAGTGAAAACGCCGTTTTCATCTCTTTTCTCGTTGAAAATATTTGAAATGTGCGTTATAAGCTCGACACGGTCGATCGCGCATAGCTAAACTATAAAATAATTCTTAGATTAAATTGAAAGCGATGAAATCAAGTACGCGCGTGCGTTCAATAACATCAGTCCGTTCATCCCGTCCCGGTAGTCTGAGTGAAAACGCCGTTTTCATCTCTTTTCTCTTCAAAATATTTGAAATCTGAGCCATCAGCTCGGCACAATCAATCGCGCAACGCTAAGCTATCGAATAATTCTTAGATTAAATTTAAAGCGATGAAATCAACCACGCGCGTGCGTTCAATAACATCAGTCCGTTCATCCCGTCCCGGTAGTCTGAGGGAAAACGCCGTTTTCATCTCTTTTCTCGTTGAAAATATATGAAATGTGCGTTATAAGCTCGACACGGTCGATCGCGCATTTCTAGACTGTAAAATAATTCTTAGGTTCAATTTAAAGCGATGAAATCAAGGGCGCGCGTCCGTTCAATGATATCAGTCCGTGCATCGCGTCCCGGTAGTCTGAGTGAAAACGCCGTTTTCATCTGTTTTCTCTTCAAAATATTTGAAATCTGAGCCATAAGCTCGGCACAATCGATCGCGCATCACTAAGCTATAAAATAATTCTTAGATTAAATTTAAAGCGATGAAATCAACTACGCGCGTGCGTTCAATAACATCAGTCCGTTCATCCCGTCCCGGTAGTCTGAGTGAAAACGCCGTTTTCATCTCTTTTTTCTTCAAAATATTTGAAAGCTGAGCCATAAGCTCGGCACAATCGATCGCGCATCGCTAAGCTATAAAATAATTCTTAGATTAAATTTAAAGCGATGAAATCAACCACGCGCGTGCGTTCAATAACATCAGTCCGTTCATCCCGCCCCGGTAGTCTGAGGGAAAACGCCGTTTTCATCTCTTTTCTCGTTGAAAATATTTGAAATGTGCGTTATAAGCTCGATACGGTCGATCGCGCATTTCTAGACTGTAAAATAATTCTTAGGTTCAATTTAAAGCGATGAAATCAAGGACGCGCGTGCGTTCAATAATATCAGTCCGTTCATCCCGTCCCGGTAGTCTGAGTGAAAACGCCGTTTTCATCTCTTTTCTCTTCAAAATATTTGAAATCTGAGCCATCAGCTCGGCACAATCAATCGCGCATCGCTAAGCTATCGAATAATTCTTAGATTAAATTTAAAGCGATGAAATCAACCACGCGCGTGCGTTCAACAACATCAGTCCGTTCATACCGTCCCGATAGTCTGAGCCAAAACGCCGTTTTCATCTCTTTTCTCGTTGAAAATATTTGAAATGTGCGTTATAAGCTCGACACGGTCGATCGCGGAATTCTAGACTGTAAAATAATTCTTAGGTTCAATTTAAAGCGATTAAATCAAGGACGCGCGTGCGTTTAATAACATCAGTCCGTTCATACCGTCCCGATAGTCTGAGCCAAAACGTCGTTTTCATTTCTTTTTTTTTTCAAAATGTTAAAAATCTGTGCCATAAACTTGACACGGTCGATCGTGATTCGCTAAGCTATAAAATAATTCTTAGATTAAATTTAAAGCGATGAAATCAACTACGCGCGTGCGTTCAATAACATCAGTCCGTTCATCCCGTCCCGGTAGTCTGAGTGAAAACGCCGTTTTCATCTCTTTTCTCGGTGAAAATATTTGAAATGTGCGTTATAAGCTCGACACGGTCGATCGCGCATTTCTAGACTGTAAAATAATTCTTAGGTTCAATTTAAAGCGATGAAATCAAGGACGCGCATGCGTTCAATAATATCAGTCCGTTCATCCCGTCCCGGTAGTCTGAGTGAAAACGCCGTTTTCATCTCTTTTCTCTTCAAAATATTTGAAATCTGAGCCATAAGCTCGGCACAATCGATCGCGCATCGCTAAGCTATAAAATAATTCTTAGATTAAATTTAAAGCGATGAAATCAACTACGCGCGTGCGTTCAATAACATCAGTCCGTTCATCCCGTCCCGGTAGTCTGAGTGAAAACGCCGTTTTCATCTCTTTTCTCTTCAAAATATTTGAAAGCTGAGCCATAAGCTCGGCACAATCGATCGCGCATCGCTAAGCTATCGAATAATTCTTAGATTAAATTTAAAACGATGGAATCAACCACGCGCGTGCGTTCAATAACATCAGTCCATTCATCCCGTCCCGGTAGTCTGAGGGAAAACGCCGTTTTCATCTCTTTTCTCGTTGAAAATATATGAAATGTGCGTTATAAGCTCGACACGGTCGATCGCGCATTTCTAGACTGTAAAATAATTCTTAGGTTCAATTTAAAGCGATGAAATCAAGGACGCGCGTGCGTTCAATAACATCAGTCCGTTCATCCCGTCCCGGTAGTCTGGGGGAAAACCCCGGTTTCATCTCTTTTCTCTTCAAAATATTTGAAATCTGAGCCATCAGCTCGGCACAATCAATCGCGCATCGCTAAGCTATAAAATAATTCTTAGATTAAATTTAAAGCGATGAAATCAACCACGCGCGTGCGTTCAATAACATCAGTCCGTTCATCCCGCCCCGGTAGTCTGAGGGAAAACGCCGTTTTCATCTCTTTTCTCTTCAAAATATTTGAAATCTGAGCCATCAGCTCGGCACAATCAATCGCGCATCGCTAAGCTATCGAATAATTCTTAGATTAAATTTAAAGCGATGAAATCAACCACGCGCGTGCGTTCAATAACATCAGTCCGTTCATCCCGTCCCGGTAGTCTGAGGGAAAACGCCGTTTTCATCTCTTTTCTCGTTGAAAATATATGAAATGTGCGTTATAAGCTCGACACGGTCGATCGCGCATTTCTAGACTGTAAAATAATTCTTAGGTTCAATTTAAAGCGATGAAATCAAGGACGCGCATGCGTTCAATAATATCAGTCCGTTCATCCCGTCCCGGTAGTCTGAGTGAAAACGCCGTTTTCATCTCTTTTCTCTTCAAAATATTTGAAATCTGAGCCATAAGCTCGGCACAATCGATCGCGCATCGCTAAGCTATAAAATAATTCTTAGATTAAATTTAAAGCGATGAAATCAACTACGCGCGTGCGTTCAATAACATCAGTCCGTTCATCCCGTCCCGGTAGTCTGAGTGAAAACGCCGTTTTCATCTCTTTTCTCTTCAAAATATTTGAAAGCTGAGCCATAAGCTCGGCACAATCGATCGCGCATCGCTAAGCTATCGAATAATTCTTAGATTAAATTTAAAACGATGGAATCAACCACGCGCGTGCGTTCAATAACATCAGTCCATTCATCCCGTCCCGGTAGTCTGAGGGAAAACGCCGTTTTCATCTCTTTTCTCGTTGAAAATATATGAAATGTGCGTTATAAGCTCGACACGGTCGATCGCGCATTTCTAGACTGTAAAATAATTCTTAGGTTCAATTTAAAGCGATGAAATCAAGGACGCGCGTGCGTTCAATAACATCAGTCCGTTCATCCCGTCCCGGTAGTCTGGGGGAAAACCCCGGTTTCATCTCTTTTCTCTTCAAAATATTTGAAATCTGAGCCATCAGCTCGGCACAATCAATCGCGCATCGCTAAGCTATAAAATAATTCTTAGATTAAATTTAAAGCGATGAAATCAACCACGCGCGTGCGTTCAATAACATCAGTCCGTTCATCCCGCCCCGGTAGTCTGAGGGAAAACGCCGTTTTCATCTCTTTTCTCGTTGAAAATATTTGAAATGTGCGTTATAAGCTCGACACGGTCGATCGCGGAATTCTAGACTGTAAAATAATTCTTAGGTTCAATTTAAAGCGATTAAATCAAGGACGCGCGTGCGTTTAATAACATCAGTCCGTTCATACCGTCCCGATAGTCTGAGCCAAAACGTCGTTTTCATTTCTTTTTTTTTTCAAAATGTTAAAAATCTGTGCCATAAACTTGACACGGTCGATCGCGATTCGCTAAGCTATAAAATAATTCTTAGATTAAATTTAAAGCGATGAAATCAACTACGCGCGTGCGTTCAATAACATCAGTCCGTTCATCCCGTCCTGGTAGTCTGAGTGAAAACGCCGTTTTCATCTCTTTTCTCGTTGAAAATATTTGAAATGTGCGTTATAAGCTCGACACGGTCGATCGCGCATAGCTAAACTATAAAATAATTCTTAGATTAAATTGAAAGCGATGAAATCAAGTACGCGCGTGCGTTCAATAACATCAGTCCGTTCATCCCGTCCCGGTAGTCTGAGTGAAAACGCCGTTTTCATCTCTTTTCTCTTCAAAATATTTGAAATCTGAGCCATCAGCTCGGCACAATCAATCGCGCAACGCTAAGCTATCGAATAATTCTTAGATTAAATTTAAAGCGATGAAATCAACCACGCGCGTGCGTTCAATAACATCAGTCCGTTCATCCCGTCCCGGTAGTCTGAGGGAAAACGCCGTTTTCATCTCTTTTCTCGTTGAAAATATATGAAATGTGCGTTATAAGCTCGACACGGTCGATCGCGCATTTCTAGACTGTAAAATAATTCTTAGGTTCAATTTAAAGCGATGAAATCAAGGGCGCGCGTCCGTTCAATGATATCAGTCCGTGCATCGCGTCCCGGTAGTCTGAGTGAAAACGCCGTTTTCATCTGTTTTCTCTTCAAAATATTTGAAATCTGAGCCATAAGCTCGGCACAATCGATCGCGCATCACTAAGCTATAAAATAATTCTTAGATTAAATTTAAAGCGATGAAATCAACTACGCGCGTGCGTTCAATAACATCAGTCCGTTCATCCCGTCCCGGTAGTCTGAGTGAAAACGCCGTTTTCATCTCTTTTTTCTTCAAAATATTTGAAAGCTGAGCCATAAGCTCGGCACAATCGATCGCGCATCGCTAAGCTATAAAATAATTCTTAGATTAAATTTAAAGCGATGAAATCAACCACGCGCGTGCGTTCAATAACATCAGTCCGTTCATCCCGCCCCGGTAGTCTGAGGGAAAACGCCGTTTTCATCTCTTTTCTCGTTGAAAATATTTGAAATGTGCGTTATAAGCTCGATACGGTCGATCGCGCATTTCTAGACTGTAAAATAATTCTTAGGTTCAATTTAAAGCGATGAAATCAAGGACGCGCGTGCGTTCAATAATATCAGTCCGTTCATCCCGTCCCGGTAGTCTGAGTGAAAACGCCGTTTTCATCTCTTTTCTCTTCAAAATATTTGAAATCTGAGCCATCAGCTCGGCACAATCAATCGCGCATCGCTAAGCTATCGAATAATTCTTAGATTAAATTTAAAGCGATGAAATCAACCACGCGCGTGCGTTCAACAACATCAGTCCGTTCATACCGTCCCGATAGTCTGAGCCAAAACGCCGTTTTCATCTCTTTTCTCGTTGAAAATATTTGAAATGTGCGTTATAAGCTCGACACGGTCGATCGCGGAATTCTAGACTGTAAAATAATTCTTAGGTTCAATTTAAAGCGATTAAATCAAGGACGCGCGTGCGTTTAATAACATCAGTCCGTTCATACCGTCCCGATAGTCTGAGCCAAAACGTCGTTTTCATTTCTTTTTTTTTTCAAAATGTTAAAAATCTGTGCCATAAACTTGACACGGTCGATCGTGATTCGCTAAGCTATAAAATAATTCTTAGATTAAATTTAAAGCGATGAAATCAACTACGCGCGTGCGTTCAATAACATCAGTCCGTTCATCCCGTCCCGGTAGTCTGAGTGAAAACGCCGTTTTCATCTCTTTTCTCGGTGAAAATATTTGAAATGTGCGTTATAAGCTCGACACGGTCGATCGCGCATTTCTAGACTGTAAAATAATTCTTAGGTTCAATTTAAAGCGATGAAATCAAGGACGCGCATGCGTTCAATAATATCAGTCCGTTCATCCCGTCCCGGTAGTCTGAGTGAAAACGCCGTTTTCATCTCTTTTCTCTTCAAAATATTTGAAATCTGAGCCATAAGCTCGGCACAATCGATCGCGCATCGCTAAGCTATAAAATAATTCTTAGATTAAATTTAAAGCGATGAAATCAACTACGCGCGTGCGTTCAATAACATCAGTCCGTTCATCCCGTCCCGGTAGTCTGAGTGAAAACGCCGTTTTCATCTCTTTTCTCTTCAAAATATTTGAAAGCTGAGCCATAAGCTCGGCACAATCGATCGCGCATCGCTAAGCTATCGAATAATTCTTAGATTAAATTTAAAACGATGGAATCAACCACGCGCGTGCGTTCAATAACATCAGTCCATTCATCCCGTCCCGGTAGTCTGAGGGAAAACGCCGTTTTCATCTCTTTTCTCGTTGAAAATATATGAAATGTGCGTTATAAGCTCGACACGGTCGATCGCGCATTTCTAGACTGTAAAATAATTCTTAGGTTCAATTTAAAGCGATGAAATCAAGGACGCGCGTGCGTTCAATAACATCAGTCCGTTCATCCCGTCCCGGTAGTCTGGGGGAAAACCCCGGTTTCATCTCTTTTCTCTTCAAAATATTTGAAATCTGAGCCATCAGCTCGGCACAATCAATCGCGCATCGCTAAGCTATAAAATAATTCTTAGATTAAATTTAAAGCGATGAAATCAACCACGCGCGTGCGTTCAATAACATCAGTCCGTTCATCCCGCCCCGGTAGTCTGAGGGAAAACGCCGTTTTCATCTCTTTTCTCTTCAAAATATTTGAAATCTGAGCCATCAGCTCGGCACAATCAATCGCGCATCGCTAAGCTATCGAATAATTCTTAGATTAAATTTAAAGCGATGAAATCAACCACGCGCGTGCGTTCAATAACATCAGTCCGTTCATCCCGTCCCGGTAGTCTGAGGGAAAACGCCGTTTTCATCTCTTTTCTCGTTGAAAATATATGAAATGTGCGTTATAAGCTCGACACGGTCGATCGCGCATTTCTAGACTGTAAAATAATTCTTAGGTTCAATTTAAAGCGATGAAATCAAGGACGCGCATGCGTTCAATAATATCAGTCCGTTCATCCCGTCCCGGTAGTCTGAGTGAAAACGCCGTTTTCATCTCTTTTCTCTTCAAAATATTTGAAATCTGAGCCATAAGCTCGGCACAATCGATCGCGCATCGCTAAGCTATAAAATAATTCTTAGATTAAATTTAAAGCGATGAAATCAACTACGCGCGTGCGTTCAATAACATCAGTCCGTTCATCCCGTCCCGGTAGTCTGAGTGAAAACGCCGTTTTCATCTCTTTTCTCTTCAAAATATTTGAAAGCTGAGCCATAAGCTCGGCACAATCGATCGCGCATCGCTAAGCTATCGAATAATTCTTAGATTAAATTTAAAACGATGGAATCAACCACGCGCGTGCGTTCAATAACATCAGTCCATTCATCCCGTCCCGGTAGTCTGAGGGAAAACGCCGTTTTCATCTCTTTTCTCGTTGAAAATATATGAAATGTGCGTTATAAGCTCGACACGGTCGATCGCGCATTTCTAGACTGTAAAATAATTCTTAGGTTCAATTTAAAGCGATGAAATCAAGGACGCGCGTGCGTTCAATAACATCAGTCCGTTCATCCCGTCCCGGTAGTCTGGGGGAAAACCCCGGTTTCATCTCTTTTCTCTTCAAAATATTTGAAATCTGAGCCATCAGCTCGGCACAATCAATCGCGCATCGCTAAGCTATAAAATAATTCTTAGATTAAATTTAAAGCGATGAAATCAACCACGCGCGTGCGTTCAATAACATCAGTCCGTTCATCCCGCCCCGGTAGTCTGAGGGAAAACGCCGTTTTCATCTCTTTTCTCGTTGAAAATATTTGAAATGTGCGTTATAAGCTCGACACGGTCGATCGCGGAATTCTAGACTGTAAAATAATTCTTAGGTTCAATTTAAAGCGATTAAATCAAGGACGCGCGTGCGTTTAATAACATCAGTCCGTTCATACCGTCCCGATAGTCTGAGCCAAAACGTCGTTTTCATTTCTTTTTTTTTTCAAAATGTTAAAAATCTGTGCCATAAACTTGACACGGTCGATCGCGATTCGCTAAGCTATAAAATAATTCTTAGATTAAATTTAAAGCGATGAAATCAACTACGCGCGTGCGTTCAATAACATCAGTCCGTTCATCCCGTCCTGGTAGTCTGAGTGAAAACGCCGTTTTCATCTCTTTTCTCGTTGAAAATATTTGAAATGTGCGTTATAAGCTCGACACGGTCGATCGCGCATAGCTAAACTATAAAATAATTCTTAGATTAAATTGAAAGCGATGAAATCAAGTACGCGCGTGCGTTCAATAACATCAGTCCGTTCATCCCGTCCCGGTAGTCTGAGTGAAAACGCCGTTTTCATCTCTTTTCTCTTCAAAATATTTGAAATCTGAGCCATCAGCTCGGCACAATCAATCGCGCAACGCTAAGCTATCGAATAATTCTTAGATTAAATTTAAAGCGATGAAATCAACCACGCGCGTGCGTTCAATAACATCAGTCCGTTCATCCCGTCCCGGTAGTCTGAGGGAAAACGCCGTTTTCATCTCTTTTCTCGTTGAAAATATATGAAATGTGCGTTATAAGCTCGACACGGTCGATCGCGCATTTCTAGACTGTAAAATAATTCTTAGGTTCAATTTAAAGCGATGAAATCAAGGGCGCGCGTCCGTTCAATGATATCAGTCCGTGCATCGCGTCCCGGTAGTCTGAGTGAAAACGCCGTTTTCATCTGTTTTCTCTTCAAAATATTTGAAATCTGAGCCATAAGCTCGGCACAATCGATCGCGCATCACTAAGCTATAAAATAATTCTTAGATTAAATTTAAAGCGATGAAATCAACTACGCGCGTGCGTTCAATAACATCAGTCCGTTCATCCCGTCCCGGTAGTCTGAGTGAAAACGCCGTTTTCATCTCTTTTTTCTTCAAAATATTTGAAAGCTGAGCCATAAGCTCGGCACAATCGATCGCGCATCGCTAAGCTATAAAATAATTCTTAGATTAAATTTAAAGCGATGAAATCAACCACGCGCGTGCGTTCAATAACATCAGTCCGTTCATCCCGCCCCGGTAGTCTGAGGGAAAACGCCGTTTTCATCTCTTTTCTCGTTGAAAATATTTGAAATGTGCGTTATAAGCTCGATACGGTCGATCGCGCATTTCTAGACTGTAAAATAATTCTTAGGTTCAATTTAAAGCGATGAAATCAAGGACGCGCGTGCGTTCAATAATATCAGTCCGTTCATCCCGTCCCGGTAGTCTGAGTGAAAACGCCGTTTTCATCTCTTTTCTCTTCAAAATATTTGAAATCTGAGCCATCAGCTCGGCACAATCAATCGCGCATCGCTAAGCTATCGAATAATTCTTAGATTAAATTTAAAGCGATGAAATCAACCACGCGCGTGCGTTCAACAACATCAGTCCGTTCATACCGTCCCGATAGTCTGAGCCAAAACGCCGTTTTCATCTCTTTTCTCGTTGAAAATATTTGAAATGTGCGTTATAAGCTCGACACGGTCGATCGCGGAATTCTAGACTGTAAAATAATTCTTAGGTTCAATTTAAAGCGATTAAATCAAGGACGCGCGTGCGTTTAATAACATCAGTCCGTTCATACCGTCCCGATAGTCTGAGCCAAAACGTCGTTTTCATTTCTTTTTTTTTTCAAAATGTTAAAAATCTGTGCCATAAACTTGACACGGTCGATCGTGATTCGCTAAGCTATAAAATAATTCTTAGATTAAATTTAAAGCGATGAAATCAACTACGCGCGTGCGTTCAATAACATCAGTCCGTTCATCCCGTCCCGGTAGTCTGAGTGAAAACGCCGTTTTCATCTCTTTTCTCGGTGAAAATATTTGAAATGTGCGTTATAAGCTCGACACGGTCGATCGCGCATAGCTAAACTATAAAATAATTCTTAGATTAAATTGACAGCGATGAAATCAAGTACGCGCGTGCGTTCAATAATATCAGTCCGTTCATCCCGTCCCGGTAGTCAGAGTGAAAACGCCATTTTCATCTCTTTTCTCGTTGAAAATATTTGAAATCTGCGTTATAAGCTCGACACGGTCGATCGCGCATAGCTAAACTATAAAATAATTCTTAGATTAAATTGAAAGCGATGAAATCAAGTACGCGCGTGCGTTCAATAATATCAGTCCGTTCATCCCGTCCCGGTAGTCTGAGCCAAAACGCCGTTTTCATCTCTTTTCTCTTCAAAATATTTGAAACCTGAGCCATAAGCTCGGCACAATCGATCGCGATTCGCTAAGCTATAAAATAATTCTTAGATTAAATTTAAAGCGATGAAATCAACTGCGCGCGAGCGTTCAATAACATCAGTCCGTTCATCCCGTCCCGGTAGTCTGAGTGAAAACGCCGTTTTCATCTCTTTTCTCTTCAAAATATTTGAAATCTGAGCCATCAGCTCGGCACAATCAATCGCCCATCGCTAAGCTATCGAATAATTCTTAGATTAAATTTAAAGCGATGAAATCAACCACGCGCGTGCCTTCAACAACATTAGTCCGTTCATACCGTCCCGATAGTCTGAGCCAAAACGCCGTTTTCATCTCTTTTCTCGTTGAAAATATTTGAAATGTGCGTTATAAGCTCGACACGGTCGATCGCGGAATTCCAGACTGTAAAATAATTCTTAGGTTCAATTTAAAGCGATTAAATCAAGGACGCGCGTGCGTTTAATAACATCAGTCCGTTCATACCGTCCCGATAGTCTGAGCCAAAACGTCGTTTTCATTTCATTTTTTTTTCAAAATGTTAAAAATCTGTGCCATAAACTTGACACGGTCGATCGCGATTCGCTAAGCTATAAAATAATTCTTAGATTAAATTTAAAGCGATGAAATCAACTACGCGCGTGCGTTCAATAACATCAGTCCGTTCATCCCGTCCTGGTAGTCTGAGTGAAAACGCCGTTTTCATCTCTTTTCTCGTTGAAAATATTTGAAATGTGCGTTATAAGCTCGACACGGTCGATCGCGCATAGCTAAACTATAAAATAATTCTTAGATTAAATTGAAAGCGATGAAATCAAGTACGCGCGTGCGTTCAATAATATCAATCCGTTCATCCCGTCCCGGTAGTCTGAGGGAAAACGCCGTTTTCATCTCTTTTCTCGTTGAAAATATATGAAATGTGCGTTATAAGCTCGACACGGTCGATCGCGCATTTCTAGACTGTAAAATAATTCTTAGGTTCAATTTAAAGCGATGAAATCAAGGGCGCGCGTCCGTTCAATGATATCAGTCCGTGCATCGCGTCCCGGTAGTCTGAGTGAAAACGCCGTTTTCATCTGTTTTCTCTTCAAAATATTTGAAATCTGAGCCATAAGCTCGGCACAATCGATCGCGCATCACTAAGCTATAAAATAATTCTTAGATTAAATTTAAAGCGATGAAATCAACTACGCGCGTGCGTTCAATAACATCAGTCCGTTCATCCCGTCCCGGTAGTCTGAGTGAAAACGCCGTTTTCATCTCTTTTTTCTTCAAAATATTTGAAAGCTGAGCCATAAGCTCGGCACAATCGATCGCGCATCGCTAAGCTATAAAATAATTCTTAGATTAAATTTAAAGCGATGAAATCAACCACGCGCGTGCGTTCAATAACATCAGTCCGTTCATCCCGCCCCGGTAGTCTGAGGGAAAACGCCGTTTTCATCTCTTTTCTCGTTGAAAATATTTGAAATGTGCGTTATAAGCTCGATACGGTCGATCGCGCATTTCTAGACTGTAAAATAATTCTTAGGTTCAATTTAAAGCGATGAAATCAAGGACGCGCGTGCGTTCAATAATATCAGTCCGTTCATCCCGTCCCGGTAGTCTGAGTGAAAACGCCGTTTTCATCTCTTTTCTCTTCAAAATATTTGAAATCTGAGCCATCAGCTCGGCACAATCAATCGCGCATCGCTAAGCTATCGAATAATTCTTAGATTAAATTTAAAGCGATGAAATCAACCACGCGCGTGCGTTCAACAACATCAGTCCGTTCATACCGTCCCGATAGTCTGAGCCAAAACGCCGTTTTCATCTCTTTTCTCGTTGAAAATATTTGAAATGTGCGTTATAAGCTCGACACGGTCGATCGCGGAATTCTAGACTGTAAAATAATTCTTAGGTTCAATTTAAAGCGATTAAATCAAGGACGCGCGTGCGTTTAATAACATCAGTCCGTTCATACCGTCCCGATAGTCTGAGCCAAAACGTCGTTTTCATTTCTTTTTTTTTTCAAAATGTTAAAAATCTGTGCCATAAACTTGACACGGTCGATCGTGATTCGCTAAGCTATAAAATAATTCTTAGATTAAATTTAAAGCGATGAAATCAACTACGCGCGTGCGTTCAATAACATCAGTCCGTTCATCCCGTCCCGGTAGTCTGAGTGAAAACGCCGTTTTCATCTCTTTTCTCGGTGAAAATATTTGAAATGTGCGTTATAAGCTCGACACGGTCGATCGCGCATTTCTAGACTGTAAAATAATTCTTAGGTTCAATTTAAAGCGATGAAATCAAGGACGCGCATGCGTTCAATAATATCAGTCCGTTCATCCCGTCCCGGTAGTCTGAGTGAAAACGCCGTTTTCATCTCTTTTCTCTTCAAAATATTTGAAATCTGAGCCATAAGCTCGGCACAATCGATCGCGCATCGCTAAGCTATAAAATAATTCTTAGATTAAATTTAAAGCGATGAAATCAACTACGCGCGTGCGTTCAATAACATCAGTCCGTTCATCCCGTCCCGGTAGTCTGAGTGAAAACGCCGTTTTCATCTCTTTTCTCTTCAAAATATTTGAAAGCTGAGCCATAAGCTCGGCACAATCGATCGCGCATCGCTAAGCTATCGAATAATTCTTAGATTAAATTTAAAACGATGGAATCAACCACGCGCGTGCGTTCAATAACATCAGTCCATTCATCCCGTCCCGGTAGTCTGAGGGAAAACGCCGTTTTCATCTCTTTTCTCGTTGAAAATATATGAAATGTGCGTTATAAGCTCGACACGGTCGATCGCGCATTTCTAGACTGTAAAATAATTCTTAGGTTCAATTTAAAGCGATGAAATCAAGGACGCGCGTGCGTTCAATAACATCAGTCCGTTCATCCCGTCCCGGTAGTCTGGGGGAAAACCCCGGTTTCATCTCTTTTCTCTTCAAAATATTTGAAATCTGAGCCATCAGCTCGGCACAATCAATCGCGCATCGCTAAGCTATAAAATAATTCTTAGATTAAATTTAAAGCGATGAAATCAACCACGCGCGTGCGTTCAATAACATCAGTCCGTTCATCCCGCCCCGGTAGTCTGAGGGAAAACGCCGTTTTCATCTCTTTTCTCTTCAAAATATTTGAAATCTGAGCCATCAGCTCGGCACAATCAATCGCGCATCGCTAAGCTATCGAATAATTCTTAGATTAAATTTAAAGCGATGAAATCAACCACGCGCGTGCGTTCAATAACATCAGTCCGTTCATCCCGTCCCGGTAGTCTGAGGGAAAACGCCGTTTTCATCTCTTTTCTCGTTGAAAATATATGAAATGTGCGTTATAAGCTCGACACGGTCGATCGCGCATTTCTAGACTGTAAAATAATTCTTAGGTTCAATTTAAAGCGATGAAATCAAGGACGCGCATGCGTTCAATAATATCAGTCCGTTCATCCCGTCCCGGTAGTCTGAGTGAAAACGCCGTTTTCATCTCTTTTCTCTTCAAAATATTTGAAATCTGAGCCATAAGCTCGGCACAATCGATCGCGCATCGCTAAGCTATAAAATAATTCTTAGATTAAATTTAAAGCGATGAAATCAACTACGCGCGTGCGTTCAATAACATCAGTCCGTTCATCCCGTCCCGGTAGTCTGAGTGAAAACGCCGTTTTCATCTCTTTTCTCTTCAAAATATTTGAAAGCTGAGCCATAAGCTCGGCACAATCGATCGCGCATCGCTAAGCTATCGAATAATTCTTAGATTAAATTTAAAACGATGGAATCAACCACGCGCGTGCGTTCAATAACATCAGTCCATTCATCCCGTCCCGGTAGTCTGAGGGAAAACGCCGTTTTCATCTCTTTTCTCGTTGAAAATATATGAAATGTGCGTTATAAGCTCGACACGGTCGATCGCGCATTTCTAGACTGTAAAATAATTCTTAGGTTCAATTTAAAGCGATGAAATCAAGGACGCGCGTGCGTTCAATAACATCAGTCCGTTCATCCCGTCCCGGTAGTCTGGGGGAAAACCCCGGTTTCATCTCTTTTCTCTTCAAAATATTTGAAATCTGAGCCATCAGCTCGGCACAATCAATCGCGCATCGCTAAGCTATAAAATAATTCTTAGATTAAATTTAAAGCGATGAAATCAACCACGCGCGTGCGTTCAATAACATCAGTCCGTTCATCCCGCCCCGGTAGTCTGAGGGAAAACGCCGTTTTCATCTCTTTTCTCGTTGAAAATATTTGAAATGTGCGTTATAAGCTCGACACGGTCGATCGCGGAATTCTAGACTGTAAAATAATTCTTAGGTTCAATTTAAAGCGATTAAATCAAGGACGCGCGTGCGTTTAATAACATCAGTCCGTTCATACCGTCCCGATAGTCTGAGCCAAAACGTCGTTTTCATTTCTTTTTTTTTTCAAAATGTTAAAAATCTGTGCCATAAACTTGACACGGTCGATCGCGATTCGCTAAGCTATAAAATAATTCTTAGATTAAATTTAAAGCGATGAAATCAACTACGCGCGTGCGTTCAATAACATCAGTCCGTTCATCCCGTCCTGGTAGTCTGAGTGAAAACGCCGTTTTCATCTCTTTTCTCGTTGAAAATATTTGAAATGTGCGTTATAAGCTCGACACGGTCGATCGCGCATAGCTAAACTATAAAATAATTCTTAGATTAAATTGAAAGCGATGAAATCAAGTACGCGCGTGCGTTCAATAACATCAGTCCGTTCATCCCGTCCCGGTAGTCTGAGTGAAAACGCCGTTTTCATCTCTTTTCTCTTCAAAATATTTGAAATCTGAGCCATCAGCTCGGCACAATCAATCGCGCAACGCTAAGCTATCGAATAATTCTTAGATTAAATTTAAAGCGATGAAATCAACCACGCGCGTGCGTTCAATAACATCAGTCCGTTCATCCCGTCCCGGTAGTCTGAGGGAAAACGCCGTTTTCATCTCTTTTCTCGTTGAAAATATATGAAATGTGCGTTATAAGCTCGACACGGTCGATCGCGCATTTCTAGACTGTAAAATAATTCTTAGGTTCAATTTAAAGCGATGAAATCAAGGGCGCGCGTCCGTTCAATGATATCAGTCCGTGCATCGCGTCCCGGTAGTCTGAGTGAAAACGCCGTTTTCATCTGTTTTCTCTTCAAAATATTTGAAATCTGAGCCATAAGCTCGGCACAATCGATCGCGCATCACTAAGCTATAAAATAATTCTTAGATTAAATTTAAAGCGATGAAATCAACTACGCGCGTGCGTTCAATAACATCAGTCCGTTCATCCCGTCCCGGTAGTCTGAGTGAAAACGCCGTTTTCATCTCTTTTTTCTTCAAAATATTTGAAAGCTGAGCCATAAGCTCGGCACAATCGATCGCGCATCGCTAAGCTATAAAATAATTCTTAGATTAAATTTAAAGCGATGAAATCAACCACGCGCGTGCGTTCAATAACATCAGTCCGTTCATCCCGCCCCGGTAGTCTGAGGGAAAACGCCGTTTTCATCTCTTTTCTCGTTGAAAATATTTGAAATGTGCGTTATAAGCTCGATACGGTCGATCGCGCATTTCTAGACTGTAAAATAATTCTTAGGTTCAATTTAAAGCGATGAAATCAAGGACGCGCGTGCGTTCAATAATATCAGTCCGTTCATCCCGTCCCGGTAGTCTGAGTGAAAACGCCGTTTTCATCTCTTTTCTCTTCAAAATATTTGAAATCTGAGCCATCAGCTCGGCACAATCAATCGCGCATCGCTAAGCTATCGAATAATTCTTAGATTAAATTTAAAGCGATGAAATCAACCACGCGCGTGCGTTCAACAACATCAGTCCGTTCATACCGTCCCGATAGTCTGAGCCAAAACGCCGTTTTCATCTCTTTTCTCGTTGAAAATATTTGAAATGTGCGTTATAAGCTCGACACGGTCGATCGCGGAATTCTAGACTGTAAAATAATTCTTAGGTTCAATTTAAAGCGATTAAATCAAGGACGCGCGTGCGTTTAATAACATCAGTCCGTTCATACCGTCCCGATAGTCTGAGCCAAAACGTCGTTTTCATTTCTTTTTTTTTTCAAAATGTTAAAAATCTGTGCCATAAACTTGACACGGTCGATCGTGATTCGCTAAGCTATAAAATAATTCTTAGATTAAATTTAAAGCGATGAAATCAACTACGCGCGTGCGTTCAATAACATCAGTCCGTTCATCCCGTCCCGGTAGTCTGAGTGAAAACGCCGTTTTCATCTCTTTTCTCGGTGAAAATATTTGAAATGTGCGTTATAAGCTCGACACGGTCGATCGCGCATTTCTAGACTGTAAAATAATTCTTAGGTTCAATTTAAAGCGATGAAATCAAGGACGCGCATGCGTTCAATAATATCAGTCCGTTCATCCCGTCCCGGTAGTCTGAGTGAAAACGCCGTTTTCATCTCTTTTCTCTTCAAAATATTTGAAATCTGAGCCATAAGCTCGGCACAATCGATCGCGCATCGCTAAGCTATAAAATAATTCTTAGATTAAATTTAAAGCGATGAAATCAACTACGCGCGTGCGTTCAATAACATCAGTCCGTTCATCCCGTCCCGGTAGTCTGAGTGAAAACGCCGTTTTCATCTCTTTTCTCTTCAAAATATTTGAAAGCTGAGCCATAAGCTCGGCACAATCGATCGCGCATCGCTAAGCTATCGAATAATTCTTAGATTAAATTTAAAACGATGGAATCAACCACGCGCGTGCGTTCAATAACATCAGTCCATTCATCCCGTCCCGGTAGTCTGAGGGAAAACGCCGTTTTCATCTCTTTTCTCGTTGAAAATATATGAAATGTGCGTTATAAGCTCGACACGGTCGATCGCGCATTTCTAGACTGTAAAATAATTCTTAGGTTCAATTTAAAGCGATGAAATCAAGGACGCGCGTGCGTTCAATAACATCAGTCCGTTCATCCCGTCCCGGTAGTCTGGGGGAAAACCCCGGTTTCATCTCTTTTCTCTTCAAAATATTTGAAATCTGAGCCATCAGCTCGGCACAATCAATCGCGCATCGCTAAGCTATAAAATAATTCTTAGATTAAATTTAAAGCGATGAAATCAACCACGCGCGTGCGTTCAATAACATCAGTCCGTTCATCCCGCCCCGGTAGTCTGAGGGAAAACGCCGTTTTCATCTCTTTTCTCTTCAAAATATTTGAAATCTGAGCCATCAGCTCGGCACAATCAATCGCGCATCGCTAAGCTATCGAATAATTCTTAGATTAAATTTAAAGCGATGAAATCAACCACGCGCGTGCGTTCAATAACATCAGTCCGTTCATCCCGTCCCGGTAGTCTGAGGGAAAACGCCGTTTTCATCTCTTTTCTCGTTGAAAATATATGAAATGTGCGTTATAAGCTCGACACGGTCGATCGCGCATTTCTAGACTGTAAAATAATTCTTAGGTTCAATTTAAAGCGATGAAATCAAGGACGCGCATGCGTTCAATAATATCAGTCCGTTCATCCCGTCCCGGTAGTCTGAGTGAAAACGCCGTTTTCATCTCTTTTCTCTTCAAAATATTTGAAATCTGAGCCATAAGCTCGGCACAATCGATCGCGCATCGCTAAGCTATAAAATAATTCTTAGATTAAATTTAAAGCGATGAAATCAACTACGCGCGTGCGTTCAATAACATCAGTCCGTTCATCCCGTCCCGGTAGTCTGAGTGAAAACGCCGTTTTCATCTCTTTTCTCTTCAAAATATTTGAAAGCTGAGCCATAAGCTCGGCACAATCGATCGCGCATCGCTAAGCTATCGAATAATTCTTAGATTAAATTTAAAACGATGGAATCAACCACGCGCGTGCGTTCAATAACATCAGTCCATTCATCCCGTCCCGGTAGTCTGAGGGAAAACGCCGTTTTCATCTCTTTTCTCGTTGAAAATATATGAAATGTGCGTTATAAGCTCGACACGGTCGATCGCGCATTTCTAGACTGTAAAATAATTCTTAGGTTCAATTTAAAGCGATGAAATCAAGGACGCGCGTGCGTTCAATAACATCAGTCCGTTCATCCCGTCCCGGTAGTCTGGGGGAAAACCCCGGTTTCATCTCTTTTCTCTTCAAAATATTTGAAATCTGAGCCATCAGCTCGGCACAATCAATCGCGCATCGCTAAGCTATAAAATAATTCTTAGATTAAATTTAAAGCGATGAAATCAACCACGCGCGTGCGTTCAATAACATCAGTCCGTTCATCCCGCCCCGGTAGTCTGAGGGAAAACGCCGTTTTCATCTCTTTTCTCGTTGAAAATATTTGAAATGTGCGTTATAAGCTCGACACGGTCGATCGCGGAATTCTAGACTGTAAAATAATTCTTAGGTTCAATTTAAAGCGATTAAATCAAGGACGCGCGTGCGTTTAATAACATCAGTCCGTTCATACCGTCCCGATAGTCTGAGCCAAAACGTCGTTTTCATTTCTTTTTTTTTTCAAAATGTTAAAAATCTGTGCCATAAACTTGACACGGTCGATCGCGATTCGCTAAGCTATAAAATAATTCTTAGATTAAATTTAAAGCGATGAAATCAACTACGCGCGTGCGTTCAATAACATCAGTCCGTTCATCCCGTCCTGGTAGTCTGAGTGAAAACGCCGTTTTCATCTCTTTTCTCGTTGAAAATATTTGAAATGTGCGTTATAAGCTCGACACGGTCGATCGC
This sequence comes from Cryptus armator, assembly GCA_963971235.1. Lineage (NCBI taxonomy): Eukaryota > Metazoa > Arthropoda > Insecta > Hymenoptera > Ichneumonidae > Cryptus > Cryptus armator. The sequence continues at coordinate 5,818,868 of CAXARG010000174.1, forward strand.
GCATAGCTAAACTATAAAATAATTCTTAGATTAAATTGAAAGCGATGAAATCAAGTACGCGCGTGCGTTCAATAACATCAGTCCGTTCATCCCGTCCCGGTAGTCTGAGTGAAAACGCCGTTTTCATCTCTTTTCTCTTCAAAATATTTGAAATCTGAGCCATCAGCTCGGCACAATCAATCGCGCAACGCTAAGCTATCGAATAATTCTTAGATTAAATTTAAAGCGATGAAATCAACCACGCGCGTGCGTTCAATAACATCAGTCCGTTCATCCCGTCCCGGTAGTCTGAGGGAAAACGCCGTTTTCATCTCTTTTCTCGTTGAAAATATATGAAATGTGCGTTATAAGCTCGACACGGTCGATCGCGCATTTCTAGACTGTAAAATAATTCTTAGGTTCAATTTAAAGCGATGAAATCAAGGGCGCGCGTCCGTTCAATGATATCAGTCCGTGCATCGCGTCCCGGTAGTCTGAGTGAAAACGCCGTTTTCATCTGTTTTCTCTTCAAAATATTTGAAATCTGAGCCATAAGCTCGGCACAATCGATCGCGCATCACTAAGCTATAAAATAATTCTTAGATTAAATTTAAAGCGATGAAATCAACTACGCGCGTGCGTTCAATAACATCAGTCCGTTCATCCCGTCCCGGTAGTCTGAGTGAAAACGCCGTTTTCATCTCTTTTTTCTTCAAAATATTTGAAAGCTGAGCCATAAGCTCGGCACAATCGATCGCGCATCGCTAAGCTATAAAATAATTCTTAGATTAAATTTAAAGCGATGAAATCAACCACGCGCGTGCGTTCAATAACATCAGTCCGTTCATCCCGCCCCGGTAGTCTGAGGGAAAACGCCGTTTTCATCTCTTTTCTCGTTGAAAATATTTGAAATGTGCGTTATAAGCTCGATACGGTCGATCGCGCATTTCTAGACTGTAAAATAATTCTTAGGTTCAATTTAAAGCGATGAAATCAAGGACGCGCGTGCGTTCAATAATATCAGTCCGTTCATCCCGTCCCGGTAGTCTGAGTGAAAACGCCGTTTTCATCTCTTTTCTCTTCAAAATATTTGAAATCTGAGCCATCAGCTCGGCACAATCAATCGCGCATCGCTAAGCTATCGAATAATTCTTAGATTAAATTTAAAGCGATGAAATCAACCACGCGCGTGCGTTCAACAACATCAGTCCGTTCATACCGTCCCGATAGTCTGAGCCAAAACGCCGTTTTCATCTCTTTTCTCGTTGAAAATATTTGAAATGTGCGTTATAAGCTCGACACGGTCGATCGCGGAATTCTAGACTGTAAAATAATTCTTAGGTTCAATTTAAAGCGATTAAATCAAGGACGCGCGTGCGTTTAATAACATCAGTCCGTTCATACCGTCCCGATAGTCTGAGCCAAAACGTCGTTTTCATTTCTTTTTTTTTTCAAAATGTTAAAAATCTGTGCCATAAACTTGACACGGTCGATCGTGATTCGCTAAGCTATAAAATAATTCTTAGATTAAATTTAAAGCGATGAAATCAACTACGCGCGTGCGTTCAATAACATCAGTCCGTTCATCCCGTCCCGGTAGTCTGAGTGAAAACGCCGTTTTCATCTCTTTTCTCGGTGAAAATATTTGAAATGTGCGTTATAAGCTCGACACGGTCGATCGCGCATAGCTAAACTATAAAATAATTCTTAGATTAAATTGACAGCGATGAAATCAAGTACGCGCGTGCGTTCAATAATATCAGTCCGTTCATCCCGTCCCGGTAGTCAGAGTGAAAACGCCATTTTCATCTCTTTTCTCGTTGAAAATATTTGAAATCTGCGTTATAAGCTCGACACGGTCGATCGCGCATAGCTAAACTATAAAATAATTCTTAGATTAAATTGAAAGCGATGAAATCAAGTACGCGCGTGCGTTCAATAATATCAGTCCGTTCATCCCGTCCCGGTAGTCTGAGCCAAAACGCCGTTTTCATCTCTTTTCTCTTCAAAATATTTGAAACCTGAGCCATAAGCTCGGCACAATCGATCGCGATTCGCTAAGCTATAAAATAATTCTTAGATTAAATTTAAAGCGATGAAATCAACTGCGCGCGAGCGTTCAATAACATCAGTCCGTTCATCCCGTCCCGGTAGTCTGAGTGAAAACGCCGTTTTCATCTCTTTTCTCTTCAAAATATTTGAAATCTGAGCCATCAGCTCGGCACAATCAATCGCCCATCGCTAAGCTATCGAATAATTCTTAGATTAAATTTAAAGCGATGAAATCAACCACGCGCGTGCCTTCAACAACATTAGTCCGTTCATACCGTCCCGATAGTCTGAGCCAAAACGCCGTTTTCATCTCTTTTCTCGTTGAAAATATTTGAAATGTGCGTTATAAGCTCGACACGGTCGATCGCGGAATTCCAGACTGTAAAATAATTCTTAGGTTCAATTTAAAGCGATTAAATCAAGGACGCGCGTGCGTTTAATAACATCAGTCCGTTCATACCGTCCCGATAGTCTGAGCCAAAACGTCGTTTTCATTTCATTTTTTTTTCAAAATGTTAAAAATCTGTGCCATAAACTTGACACGGTCGATCGCGATTCGCTAAGCTATAAAATAATTCTTAGATTAAATTTAAAGCGATGAAATCAACTACGCGCGTGCGTTCAATAACATCAGTCCGTTCATCCCGTCCTGGTAGTCTGAGTGAAAACGCCGTTTTCATCTCTTTTCTCGTTGAAAATATTTGAAATGTGCGTTATAAGCTCGACACGGTCGATCGCGCATAGCTAAACTATAAAATAATTCTTAGATTAAATTGAAAGCGATGAAATCAAGTACGCGCGTGCGTTCAATAATATCAATCCGTTCATCCCGTCCCGGTAGTCAGAGTGAAAACGCCGTTTTCATCTCTTTTCTCGTTGAAAATATTTGAAATCTGCGTTATAAGCTCGACACGGTCGATCGCGCATAGCTAAACTATAAAATAATTCTTAGATTAAATTGAAAGCGATGAAATCAAGTACGCGCGTGCGTTCAATAATATCAGTCCGTTCATCCCGTCCCGGTAGTCTGAGCCACAACGCCGTTTTCATCTCTTTTCTCTTCAAAATATTTGAAACCTGAGCCATAAGCTCGGCACAATCGATCGCGATTCGCTAAGCTATAAAATAATTCTTAGATTAAATTTAAAGCGATGAAATCAACTGCGCGCGAGCGTTCAATAACATCAGTCCGTTCATCCCGTCCCGGTAGTCTGAGCCAAAACGCCGTTTTCATCTCTTTTCTCTTCAAAATATTTGAAACCTGAGCCATAAGTTCGGCACAATCGATCGCGATTCGCTAAGCTATAAAATAATTCTTAGATTAAATTTAAAGCGATGAAATCAACTGCGCGCGAGCGTTCAATAACATCAGTCCGATCATCCCGTGTCGGTGGTCTGAGTGAAAACACCGTTTTCATCTCTTTTCTCTTCAAAATATTTGAAACCTGAGCCATGAGCTCGGCACAATCGATCGCGATTCGCTAAGCTATAAAATAATTCTTAGATTAAATTTAAAGCGATGAAATCAACTACGCGCGTGCGTTCAATAACACCAGTCCGTTCATCCCGTCCCGGTAGTCTGAGTGAAAACGCCGTTTTCATCTCTTTTCTCGTTGAAAATATTTGAAATGTGCGTTATAAGCTCGACACGGTCGATCGCGCATTTCTAGACAGCAAAATAATTCTTAGGTTCAATGTAAAGCGATGAAATCAAGGACGCGCGTGCGTTCAATAACATCAGTCCGTTCATACCGTCCCGATAGTCTGAGCCAAAACGCCGTTTTCATCTCTTTTCTCGTTGAAAATATTTGAAATGTGCGTTATAAGCTCGACACGGTCGATCGCGGAATTCTAGACTGTAAAATAATTCTTAGGTTCAATTTAAAGCGATTAAATCAAGGACGCGCGTGCGTTTAATAACATCAGTCCGTTCATACCGTCCCGATAGTCTGAGCCAAAACGTCGTTTTCATTTCTTTTTTTTTTCAAAATGTTAAAAATCTGTGCCATAAACTTGACACGGTCGATCGTGATTCGCTAAGCTATAAAATAATTCTTAGATTAAATTTAAAGCGATGAAATCAACTACGCGCGTGCGTTCAATAACATCAGTCCGTTCATCCCGTCCCGGTAGTCTGAGTGAAAACGCCGTTTTCATCTCTTTTCTCGGTGAAAATATTTGAAATGTGCGTTATAAGCTCGACACGGTCGATCGCGCATAGCTAAACTATAAAATAATTCTTAGATTAAATTGAAAGCGATGAAATCAAGTACGCGCGTGCGTTCAATAATATCAGTCCGTTCATCCCGTCCCGGTAGTCAGAGTGAAAACGCCGTTTTCATCTCTTTTCTCGTTGAAAATATTTGAAATCTGCGTTATAAGCTCGACACGGTCGATCGCGCATAGCTAAACTATAAAATAATTCTTAGATTAAATTGAAAGCGATGAAATCAAGTACGCGCGTGCGTTCAATAATATCAGTCCGTTCATCCCGTCCCGGTAGTCTGAGCCAAAACGCCGTTTTCATCTCTTTTCTCTTCAAAATATTTGAAACCTGAGCCATAAGCTCGGCACAATCGATCGCGATTCGCTAAGCTATAAAATAATTCTTAGATTAAATTTAAAGCGATGAAATCAACTGCGCGCGAGCGTTCAATAACATCAGTCCGTTCATCCCGTCCCGGTAGTCTGAGTGAAAACGCCGTTTTCATCTCTTTTCTCTTCAAAATATTTGAAATCTGAGCCATCAGCTCGGCACAATCAATCGCCCATCGCTAAGCTATCGAATAATTCTTAGATTAAATTTAAAGCGATGAAATCAACCACGCGCGTGCCTTCAACAACATTAGTCCGTTCATACCGTCCCGATAGTCTGAGCCAAAACGCCGTTTTCATCTCTTTTCTCGTTGAAAATATTTGAAATGTGCGTTATAAGCTCGACACGGTCGATCGCGGAATTCTAGACTGTAAAATAATTCTTAGGTTCAATTTAAAGCGATTAAATCAAGGACGCGCGTGCGTTTAATAACATCAGTCCGTTCATACCGTCCCGATAGTCTGAGCCAAAACGTCGTTTTCATTTCTTTTTTTTTTCAAAATGTTAAAAATCTGTGCCATAAACTTGACACGGTCGATCGCGATTCGCTAAGCTATAAAATAATTCTTAGATTAAATTTAAAGCGATGAAATCAACTACGCGCGTGCGTTCAATAACATCAGTCCGTTCATCCCGTCCTGGTAGTCTGAGTGAAAACGCCGTTTTCATCTCTTTTCTCGTTGAAAATATTTGAAATGTGCGTTATAAGCTCGACACGGTCGATCGCGCATAGCTAAACTATAAAATAATTCTTAGATTAAATTGAAAGCGATGAAATCAAGTACGCGCGTGCGTTCAATAATATCAATCCGTTCATCCCGTCCCGGTAGTCAGAGTGAAAACGCCGTTTTCATCTCTTTTCTCGTTGAAAATATTTGAAATCTGCGTTATAAGCTCGACACGGTCGATCGCGCATAGCTAAACTATAAAATAATTCTTAGATTAAATTGAAAGCGATGAAATCAAGTACGCGCGTGCGTTCAATAATATCAGTCCGTTCATCCCGTCCCGGTAGTCTGAGCCACAACGCCGTTTTCATCTCTTTTCTCTTCAAAATATTTGAAACCTGAGCCATAAGCTCGGCACAATCGATCGCGATTCGCTAAGCTATAAAATAATTCTTAGATTAAATTGAAAGCGATGAAATCAAGTACGCGCGTGCGTTCAATAATATCAGTCCGTTCATCCCGTCCCGGTAGTCTGAGCCACAACGCCGTTTTCATCTCTTTTCTCTTCAAAATATTTGAAACCTGAGCCATAAGCTCGGCCCAATCGATCGCGATTCGCTAAGCTATAAAATAATTCTTAGATTAAATTTAAAGCGATGAAATCAACTGCGCGCGAGCGTTCAATAACATCAGTCCGTTCATCCCGTCCCGGTAGTCTGAGCCAAAACGCCGTTTTCATCTCTTTTCTCTTCAAAATATTTGAAACCTGAGCCATAAGTTCGGCACAATCGATCGCGATTCGCTAAGCTATAAAATAATTCTTAGATTAAATTTAAAGCGATGAAATCAACTGCGCGCGAGCGTTCAATAACATCAGTCCGATCATCCCGTGTCGGTGGTCTGAGTGAAAACACCGTTTTCATCTCTTTTCTCTTCAAAATATTTGAAACCTGAGCCATGAGCTCGGCACAATCGATCGCGATTCGCTAAGCTATAAAATAATTCTTAGATTAAATTTAAAGCGATGAAATCAACTACGCGCGTGCGTTCAATAACACCAGTCCGTTCATCCCGTCCCGGTAGTCTGAGTGAAAACGCCGTTTTCATCTCTTTTCTCGTTGAAAATATTTGAAATGTGCGTTATAAGCTCGACACGGTCGATCGCGCATTTCTAGACAGCAAAATAATTCTTAGGTTCAATGTAAAGCGATGAAATCAAGGACGCGCGTGCGTTCAATAATATCAGTCCGTTCATCCCGTCCCGGTAGTCAGAGTGAAAACGCCGTTTTCATCTCTTTTCTCGTTGAAAATATTTGAAATCTGCGTTATAAGCTCGACACGGTCGATCGCGCATAGCTAAACTATAAAATAATTCTTAGATTAAATTGAAAGCGATGAAATCAAGTACGCGCGTGCGTTCAATAATATCAGTCCGTTCATCCCGTCCCGGTAGTCTGAGCCAAAACGCCGTTTTCATCTCTTTTCTCTTCAAAATATTTGAAACCTGAGCCATAAGCTCGGCACAATCGATCGCGATTCGCTAAGCTATAAAATAATTCTTAGATTAAATTTAAAGCGATGAAATCAACTGCGCGCGAGCGTTCAATAACATCAGTCCGTTCATCCCGTCCCGGTAGTCTGAGTGAAAACGCCGTTTTCATCTCTTTCTCTTCAAAATATTTGAAATCTGAGCCATCAGCTCGGCACAATCAATCGCCCATCGCTAAGCTATCGAATAATTCTTAGATTAAATTTAAAGCGATGAAATCAACCACGCGCGTGCCTTCAACAACATTAGTCCGTTCATACCGTCCCGATAGTCTGAGCCAAAACGCCGTTTTCATCTCTTTTCTCGTTGAAAATATTTGAAATGTGCGTTATAAGCTCGACACGGTCGATCGCGGAATTCTAGACTGTAAAATAATTCTTAGGTTCAATTTAAAGCGATTAAATCAAGGACGCGCGTGCGTTTAATAACATCAGTCCGTTCATACCGTCCCGATAGTCTGAGCCAAAACGTCGTTTTCATTTCTTTTTTTTTTCAAAATGTTAAAAATCTGTGCCATAAACTTGACACGGTCGATCGTGATTCGCTAAGCTATAAAATAATTCTTAGATTAAATTTAAAGCGATGAAATCAACTACGCGCGTGCGTTCAATAACATCAGTCCGTTCATCCCGTCCCGGTAGTCTGAGTGAAAACGCCGTTTTCATCTCTTTTCTCGGTGAAAATATTTGAAATGTGCGTTATAAGCTCGACACGGTCGATCGCGCATTTCTAGACTGTAAAATAATTCTTAGGTTCAATTTAAAGCGATGAAATCAAGGACGCGCATGCGTTCAATAATATCAGTCCGTTCATCCCGTCCCGGTAGTCTGAGTGAAAACGCCGTTTTCATCTCTTTTCTCTTCAAAATATTTGAAATCTGAGCCATAAGCTCGGCACAATCGATCGCGCATCGCTAAGCTATAAAATAATTCTTAGATTAAATTTAAAGCGATGAAATCAACCACGCGCGTGCGTTCAATAACATCAGTCCATTCATCCCGTCCCGGTAGTCTGAGGGAAAACGCCGTTTTCATCTCTTTTCTCGTTGAAAATATATGAAATGTGCGTTATAAGCTCGACACGGTCGATCGCGCATTTCTAGACTGTAAAATAATTCTTAGGTTCAATTTAAAGCGATGAAATCAAGGACGCGCGTGCGTTCAATAACATCAGTCCGTTCATCCCGTCCCGGTAGTCTGGGGGAAAACCCCGGTTTCATCTCTTTTCTCTTCAAAATATTTGAAATCTGAGCCATCAGCTCGGCACAATCAATCGCGCATCGCTAAGCTATAAAATAATTCTTAGATTAAATTTAAAGCGATGAAATCAACCACGCGCGTGCGTTCAATAACATCAGTCCGTTCATCCCGCCCCGGTAGTCTGAGGGAAAACGCCGTTTTCATCTCTTTTCTCTTCAAAATATTTGAAATCTGAGCCATCAGCTCGGCACAATCAATCGCGCATCGCTAAGCTATCGAATAATTCTTAGATTAAATTTAAAGCGATGAAATCAACCACGCGCGTGCGTTCAATAACATCAGTCCGTTCATCCCGTCCCGGTAGTCTGAGGGAAAACGCCGTTTTCATCTCTTTTCTCGTTGAAAATATATGAAATGTGCGTTATAAGCTCGACACGGTCGATCGCGCATTTCTAGACTGTAAAATAATTCTTAGGTTCAATTTAAAGCGATGAAATCAAGGACGCGCATGCGTTCAATAATATCAGTCCGTTCATCCCGTCCCGGTAGTCTGAGTGAAAACGCCGTTTTCATCTCTTTTCTCTTCAAAATATTTGAAATCTGAGCCATAAGCTCGGCACAATCGATCGCGCATCGCTAAGCTATAAAATAATTCTTAGATTAAATTTAAAGCGATGAAATCAACTACGCGCGTGCGTTCAATAACATCAGTCCGTTCATCCCGTCCCGGTAGTCTGAGTGAAAACGCCGTTTTCATCTCTTTTCTCTTCAAAATATTTGAAAGCTGAGCCATAAGCTCGGCACAATCGATCGCGCATCGCTAAGCTATCGAATAATTCTTAGATTAAATTTAAAACGATGGAATCAACCACGCGCGTGCGTTCAATAACATCAGTCCATTCATCCCGTCCCGGTAGTCTGAGGGAAAACGCCGTTTTCATCTCTTTTCTCGTTGAAAATATATGAAATGTGCGTTATAAGTTCGACACGGTCGATCGCGCATTTCTAGACTGTAAAATAATTCTTAGGTTCAATTTAAAGCGATGAAATCAAGGACGCGCGTGCGTTCAATAACATCAGTCCGTTCATCCCGTCCCGGTAGTCTGGGGGAAAACCCCGGTTTCATCTCTTTTCTCTTCAAAATATTTGAAATCTGAGCCATCAGCTCGGCACAATCAATCGCGCATCGCTAAGCTATAAAATAATTCTTAGATTAAATTTAAAGCGATGAAATCAACCACGCGCGTGCGTTCAATAACATCAGTCCGTTCATCCCGCCCCGGTAGTCTGAGGGAAAACGCCGTTTTCATCTCTTTTCTCGTTGAAAATATTTGAAATGTGCGTTATAAGCTCGACACGGTCGATCGCGGAATTCTAGACTGTAAAATAATTCTTAGGTTCAATTTAAAGCGATTAAATCAAGGACGCGCGTGCGTTTAATAACATCAGTCCGTTCATACCGTCCCGATAGTCTGAGCCAAAACGTCGTTTTCATTTCTTTTTTTTTTCAAAATGTTAAAAATCTGTGCCATAAACTTGACACGGTCGATCGCGATTCGCTAAGCTATAAAATAATTCTTAGATTAAATTTAAAGCGATGAAATCAACTACGCGCGTGCGTTCAATAACATCAGTCCGTTCATCCCGTCCTGGTAGTCTGAGTGAAAACGCCGTTTTCATCTCTTTTCTCGTTGAAAATATTTGAAATGTGCGTTATAAGCTCGACACGGTCGATCGCGCATAGCTAAACTATAAAATAATTCTTAGATTAAATTGAAAGCGATGAAATCAAGTACGCGCGTGCGTTCAATAACATCAGTCCGTTCATCCCGTCCCGGTAGTCTGAGTGAAAACGCCGTTTTCATCTCTTTTCTCTTCAAAATATTTGAAATCTGAGCCATCAGCTCGGCACAATCAATCGCGCAACGCTAAGCTATCGAATAATTCTTAGATTAAATTTAAAGCGATGAAATCAACCACGCGCGTGCGTTCAATAACATCAGTCCGTTCATCCCGTCCCGGTAGTCTGAGGGAAAACGCCGTTTTCATCTCTTTTCTCGTTGAAAATATATGAAATGTGCGTTATAAGCTCGACACGGTCGATCGCGCATTTCTAGACTGTAAAATAATTCTTAGGTTCAATTTAAAGCGATGAAATCAAGGGCGCGCGTCCGCTCAATGATATCAGTCCGTGCATCGCGTCCCGGTAGTCTGAGTGAAAACGCCGTTTTCATCTGTTTTCTCTTCAAAATATTTGAAATCTGAGCCATAAGCTCGGCACAATCGATCGCGCATCACTAAGCTATAAAATAATTCTTAGATTAAATTTAAAGCGATGAAATCAACTACGCGCGTGCGTTCAATAACATCAGTCCGTTCATCCCGTCCCGGTAGTCTGAGTGAAAACGCCGTTTTCATCTCTTTTTTCTTCAAAATATTTGAAAGCTGAGCCATAAGCTCGGCACAATCGATCGCGCATCGCTAAGCTATAAAATAATTCTTAGATTAAATTTAAAGCGATGAAATCAACCACGCGCGTGCGTTCAATAACATCAGTCCGTTCATCCCGCCCCGGTAGTCTGAGGGAAAACGCCGTTTTCATCTCTTTTTTCTTCAAAATATTTGAAAGCTGAGCCATAAGCTCGGCACAATCGATCGCGCATCGCTAAGCTATAAAATAATTCTTAGATTAAATTTAAAGCGATGAAATCAACCACGCGCGTGCGTTCAATAACATCAGTCCGTTCATCCCGTCCCGGTAGTCTGAGGGAAAACGCCGTTTTCATCTCTTTTCTCGTTGAAAATATATGAAATGTGCGTTATAAGCTCGACACGGTCGATCGCGCATTTCTAGACTGTAAAATAATTCTTAGGTTCAATTTAAAGCGATGAAATCAAGGACGCGCATGCGTTCAATAATATCAGTCCGTTCATCCCGTCCCGGTAGTCTGAGTGAAAACGCCGTTTTCATCTCTTTTCTCTTCAAAATATTTGAAATCTGAGCCATAAGCTCGGCACAATCGATCGCGCATCGCTAAGCTATAAAATAATTCTTAGATTAAATTTAAAGCGATGAAATCAACTACGCGCGTGCGTTCAATAACATCAGTCCGTTCATCCCGTCCCGGTAGTCTGAGTGAAAACGCCGTTTTCATCTCTTTTCTCTTCAAAATATTTGAAAGCTGAGCCATAAGCTCGGCACAATCGATCGCGCATCGCTAAGCTATCGAATAATTCTTAGATTAAATTTAAAACGATGGAATCAACCACGCGCGTGCGTTCAATAACATCAGTCCATTCATCCCGTCCCGGTAGTCTGAGGGAAAACGCCGTTTTCATCTCTTTTCTCGTTGAAAATATATGAAATGTGCGTTATAAGTTCGACACGGTCGATCGCGCATTTCTAGACTGTAAAATAATTCTTAGGTTCAATTTAAAGCGATGAAATCAAGGACGCGCGTGCGTTCAATAACATCAGTCCGTTCATCCCGTCCCGGTAGTCTGGGGGAAAACCCCGGTTTCATCTCTTTTCTCTTCAAAATATTTGAAATCTGAGCCATCAGCTCGGCACAATCAATCGCGCATCGCTAAGCTATAAAATAATTCTTAGATTAAATTTAAAGCGATGAAATCAACCACGCGCGTGCGTTCAATAACATCAGTCCGTTCATCCCGCCCCGGTAGTCTGAGGGAAAACGCCGTTTTCATCTCTTTTCTCGTTGAAAATATTTGAAATGTGCGTTATAAGCTCGACACGGTCGATCGCGGAATTCTAGACTGTAAAATAATTCTTAGGTTCAATTTAAAGCGATTAAATCAAGGACGCGCGTGCGTTTAATAACATCAGTCCGTTCATACCGTCCCGATAGTCTGAGCCAAAACGTCGTTTTCATTTCTTTTTTTTTTCAAAATGTTAAAAATCTGTGCCATAAACTTGACACGGTCGATCGCGATTCGCTAAGCTATAAAATAATTCTTAGATTAAATTTAAAGCGATGAAATCAACTACGCGCGTGCGTTCAATAACATCAGTCCGTTCATCCCGTCCTGGTAGTCTGAGTGAAAACGCCGTTTTCATCTCTTTTCTCGTTGAAAATATTTGAAATGTGCGTTATAAGCTCGACACGGTCGATCGCGCATAGCTAAACTATAAAATAATTCTTAGATTAAATTGAAAGCGATGAAATCAAGTACGCGCGTGCGTTCAATAACATCAGTCCGTTCATCCCGTCCCGGTAGTCTGAGTGAAAACGCCGTTTTCATCTCTTTTCTCTTCAAAATATTTGAAATCTGAGCCATCAGCTCGGCACAATCAATCGCGCAACGCTAAGCTATCGAATAATTCTTAGATTAAATTTAAAGCGATGAAATCAACCACGCGCGTGCGTTCAATAACATCAGTCCGTTCATCCCGTCCCGGTAGTCTGAGGGAAAACGCCGTTTTCATCTCTTTTCTCGTTGAAAATATATGAAATGTGCGTTATAAGCTCGACACGGTCGATCGCGCATTTCTAGACTGTAAAATAATTCTTAGGTTCAATTTAAAGCGATGAAATCAAGGGCGCGCGTCCGTTCAATGATATCAGTCCGTGCATCGCGTCCCGGTAGTCTGAGTGAAAACGCCGTTTTCATCTGTTTTCTCTTCAAAATATTTGAAATCTGAGCCATAAGCTCGGCACAATCGATCGCGCATCACTAAGCTATAAAATAATTCTTAGATTAAATTTAAAGCGATGAAATCAACTACGCGCGTGCGTTCAATAACATCAGTCCGTTCATCCCGTCCCGGTAGTCTGAGTGAAAACGCCGTTTTCATCTCTTTTTTCTTCAAAATATTTGAAAGCTGAGCCATAAGCTCGGCACAATCGATCGCGCATCGCTAAGCTATAAAATAATTCTTAGATTAAATTTAAAGCGATGAAATCAACCACGCGCGTGCGTTCAATAACATCAGTCCGTTCATCCCGCCCCGGTAGTCTGAGGGAAAACGCCGTTTTCATCTCTTTTCTCGTTGAAAATATTTGAAATGTGCGTTATAAGCTCGATACGGTCGATCGCGCATTTCTAGACTGTAAAATAATTCTTAGGTTCAATTTAAAGCGATGAAATCAAGGACGCGCGTGCGTTCAATAATATCAGTCCGTTCATCCCGTCCCGGTAGTCTGAGTGAAAACGCCGTTTTCATCTCTTTTCTCTTCAAAATATTTGAAATCTGAGCCATCAGCTCGGCACAATCAATCGCGCATCGCTAAGCTATCGAATAATTCTTAGATTAAATTTAAAGCGATGAAATCAACCACGCGCGTGCGTTCAACAACATCAGTCCGTTCATACCGTCCCGATAGTCTGAGCCAAAACGCCGTTTTCATCTCTTTTCTCGTTGAAAATATTTGAAATGTGCGTTATAAGCTCGACACGGTCGATCGCGGAATTCTAGACTGTAAAATAATTCTTAGGTTCAATTTAAAGCGATTAAATCAAGGACGCGCGTGCGTTTAATAACATCAGTCCGTTCATACCGTCCCGATAGTCTGAGCCAAAACGTCGTTTTCATTTCTTTTTTTTTTCAAAATGTTAAAAATCTGTGCCATAAACTTGACACGGTCGATCGTGATTCGCTAAGCTATAAAATAATTCTTAGATTAAATTTAAAGCGATGAAATCAACTACGCGCGTGCGTTCAATAACATCAGTCCGTTCATCCCGTCCCGGTAGTCTGAGTGAAAACGCCGTTTTCATCTCTTTTCTCGGTGAAAATATTTGAAATGTGCGTTATAAGCTCGACACGGTCGATCGCGCATAGCTAAACTATAAAATAATTCTTAGATTAAATTGACAGCGATGAAATCAAGTACGCGCGTGCGTTCAATAATATCAGTCCGTTCATCCCGTCCCGGTAGTCAGAGTGAAAACGCCGTTTTCATCTCTTTTCTCGTTGAAAATATTTGAAATCTGCGTTATAAGCTCGACACGGTCGATCGCGCATAGCTAAACTATAAAATAATTCTTAGATTAAATTGAAAGCGATGAAATCAAGTACGCGCGTGCGTTCAATAATATCAGTCCGTTCATCCCGTCCCGGTAGTCTGAGCCAAAACGCCGTTTTCATCTCTTTTCTCTTCAAAATATTTGAAACCTGAGCCATAAGCTCGGCACAATCGATCGCGATTCGCTAAGCTATAAAATAATTCTTAGATTAAATTTAAAGCGATGAAATCAACTGCGCGCGAGCGTTCAATAACATCAGTCCGTTCATCCCGTCCCGGTAGTCTGAGTGAAAACGCCGTTTTCATCTCTTTTCTCTTCAAAATATTTGAAATCTGAGCCATCAGCTCGGCACAATCAATCGCCCATCGCTAAGCTATCGAATAATTCTTAGATTAAATTTAAAGCGATGAAATCAACCACGCGCGTGCCTTCAACAACATTAGTCCGTTCATACCGTCCCGATAGTCTGAGCCAAAACGCCGTTTTCATCTCTTTTCTCGTTGAAAATATTTGAAATGTGCGTTATAAGCTCGACACGGTCGATCGCGGAATTCCAGACTGTAAAATAATTCTTAGGTTCAATTTAAAGCGATTAAATCAAGGACGCGCGTGCGTTTAATAACATCAGTCCGTTCATACCGTCCCGATAGTCTGAGCCAAAACGTCGTTTTCATTTCATTTTTTTTTCAAAATGTTAAAAATCTGTGCCATAAACTTGACACGGTCGATCGCGATTCGCTAAGCTATAAAATAATTCTTAGATTAAATTTAAAGCGATGAAATCAACTACGCGCGTGCGTTCAATAACATCAGTCCGTTCATCCCGTCCTGGTAGTCTGAGTGAAAACGCCGTTTTCATCTCTTTTCTCGTTGAAAATATTTGAAATGTGCGTTATAAGCTCGACACGGTCGATCGCGCATAGCTAAACTATAAAATAATTCTTAGATTAAATTGAAAGCGATGAAATCAAGTACGCGCGTGCGTTCAATAATATCAATCCGTTCATCCCGTCCCGGTAGTCAGAGTGAAAACGCCGTTTTCATCTCTTTTCTCGTTGAAAATATTTGAAATCTGCGTTATAAGCTCGACACGGTCGATCGCGCATAGCTAAACTATAAAATAATTCTTAGATTAAATTGAAAGCGATGAAATCAAGTACGCGCGTGCGTTCAATAATATCAGTCCGTTCATCCCGTCCCGGTAGTCTGAGCCACAACGCCGTTTTCATCTCTTTTCTCTTCAAAATATTTGAAACCTGAGCCATAAGCTCGGCACAATCGATCGCGATTCGCTAAGCTATAAAATAATTCTTAGATTAAATTTAAAGCGATGAAATCAACTGCGCGCGAGCGTTCAATAACATCAGTCCGTTCATCCCGTCCCGGTAGTCTGAGCCAAAACGCCGTTTTCATCTCTTTTCTCTTCAAAATATTTGAAACCTGAGCCATAAGTTCGGCACAATCGATCGCGATTCGCTAAGCTATAAAATAATTCTTAGATTAAATTTAAAGCGATGATATCAACTGCGCGCGAGCGTTCAATAACATCAGTCCGATCATCCCGTGTCGGTGGTCTGAGTGAAAACACCGTTTTCATCTCTTTTCTCTTCAAAATATTTGAAACCTGAGCCATGAGCTCGGCACAATCGATCGCGATTCGCTAAGCTATAAAATAATTCTTAGATTAAATTTAAAGCGATGAAATCAACTACGCGCGTGCGTTCAATAACACCAGTCCGTTCATCCCGTCCCGGTAGTCTGAGTGAAAACGCCGTTTTCATCTCTTTTCTCGTTGAAAATATTTGAAATGTGCGTTATAAGCTCGACACGGTCGATCGCGCATTTCTAGACAGCAAAATAATTCTTAGGTTCAATGTAAAGCGATGAAATCAAGGACGCGCGTGCGTTCAATAACATCAGTCCGTTCATACCGTCCCGATAGTCTGAGCCAAAACGCCGTTTTCATCTCTTTTCTCGTTGAAAATATTTGAAATGTGCGTTATAAGCTCGACACGGTCGATCGCGGAATTCTAGACTGTAAAATAATTCTTAGGTTCAATTTAAAGCGATTAAATCAAGGACGCGCGTGCGTTTAATAACATCAGTCCGTTCATACCGTCCCGATAGTCTGAGCCAAAACGTCGTTTTCATTTCTTTTTTTTTTCAAAATGTTAAAAATCTGTGCCATAAACTTGACACGGTCGATCGTGATTCGCTAAGCTATAAAATAATTCTTAGATTAAATTTAAAGCGATGAAATCAACTACGCGCGTGCGTTCAATAACATCAGTCCGTTCATCCCGTCCCGGTAGTCTGAGTGAAAACGCCGTTTTCATCTCTTTTCTCGGTGAAAATATTTGAAATGTGCGTTATAAGCTCGACACGGTCGATCGCGCATAGCTAAACTATAAAATAATTCTTAGATTAAATTGAAAGCGATGAAATCAAGTACGCGCGTGCGTTCAATAATATCAGTCCGTTCATCCCGTCCCGGTAGTCAGAGTGAAAACGCCGTTTTCATCTCTTTTCTCGTTGAAAATATTTGAAATCTGCGTTATAAGCTCGACACGGTCGATCGCGCATAGCTAAACTATAAAATAATTCTTAGATTAAATTGAAAGCGATGAAATCAAGTACGCGCGTGCGTTCAATAATATCAGTCCGTTCATCCCGTCCCGGTAGTCTGAGCCAAAACGCCGTTTTCATCTCTTTTCTCTTCAAAATATTTGAAACCTGAGCCATAAGCTCGGCACAATCGATCGCGATTCGCTAAGCTATAAAATAATTCTTAGATTAAATTTAAAGCGATGAAATCAACTGCGCGCGAGCGTTCAATAACATCAGTCCGTTCATCCCGTCCCGGTAGTCTGAGTGAAAACGCCGTTTTCATCTCTTTTCTCTTCAAAATATTTGAAATCTGAGCCATCAGCTCGGCACAATCAATCGCCCATCGCTAAGCTATCGAATAATTCTTAGATTAAATTTAAAGCGATGAAATCAACCACGCGCGTGCCTTCAACAACATTAGTCCGTTCATACCGTCCCGATAGTCTGAGCCAAAACGCCGTTTTCATCTCTTTTCTCGTTGAAAATATTTGAAATGTGCGTTATAAGCTCGACACGGTCGATCGCGGAATTCTAGACTGTAAAATAATTCTTAGGTTCAATTTAAAGCGATTAAATCAAGGACGCGCGTGCGTTTAATAACATCAGTCCGTTCATACCGTCCCGATAGTCTGAGCCAAAACGTCGTTTTCATTTCTTTTTTTTTTCAAAATGTTAAAAATCTGTGCCATAAACTTGACACGGTCGATCGCGATTCGCTAAGCTATAAAATAATTCTTAGATTAAATTTAAAGCGATGAAATCAACTACGCGCGTGCGTTCAATAACATCAGTCCGTTCATCCCGTCCTGGTAGTCTGAGTGAAAACGCCGTTTTCATCTCTTTTCTCGTTGAAAATATTTGAAATGTGCGTTATAAGCTCGACACGGTCGATCGCGCATAGCTAAACTATAAAATAATTCTTAGATTAAATTGAAAGCGATGAAATCAAGTACGCGCGTGCGTTCAATAATATCAATCCGTTCATCCCGTCCCGGTAGTCAGAGTGAAAACGCCGTTTTCATCTCTTTTCTCGTTGAAAATATTTGAAATCTGCGTTATAAGCTCGACACGGTCGATCGCGCATAGCTAAACTATAAAATAATTCTTAGATTAAATTGAAAGCGATGAAATCAAGTACGCGCGTGCGTTCAATAATATCAGTCCGTTCATCCCGTCCCGGTAGTCTGAGCCACAACGCCGTTTTCATCTCTTTTCTCTTCAAAATATTTGAAACCTGAGCCATAAGCTCGGCACAATCGATCGCGATTCGCTAAGCTATAAAATAATTCTTAGATTAAATTGAAAGCGATGAAATCAAGTACGCGCGTGCGTTCAATAATATCAGTCCGTTCATCCCGTCCCGGTAGTCTGAGCCACAACGCCGTTTTCATCTCTTTTCTCTTCAAAATATTTGAAACCTGAGCCATAAGCTCGGCCCAATCGATCGCGATTCGCTAAGCTATAAAATAATTCTTAGATTAAATTTAAAGCGATGAAATCAACTGCGCGCGAGCGTTCAATAACATCAGTCCGTTCATCCCGTCCCGGTAGTCTGAGCCAAAACGCCGTTTTCATCTCTTTTCTCTTCAAAATATTTGAAACCTGAGCCATAAGTTCGGCACAATCGATCGCGATTCGCTAAGCTATAAAATAATTCTTAGATTAAATTTAAAGCGATGAAATCAACTGCGCGCGAGCGTTCAATAACATCAGTCCGATCATCCCGTGTCGGTGGTCTGAGTGAAAACACCGTTTTCATCTCTTTTCTCTTCAAAATATTTGAAACCTGAGCCATGAGCTCGGCACAATCGATCGCGATTCGCTAAGCTATAAAATAATTCTTAGATTAAATTTAAAGCGATGAAATCAACTACGCGCGTGCGTTCAATAACACCAGTCCGTTCATCCCGTCCCGGTAGTCTGAGTGAAAACGCCGTTTTCATCTCTTTTCTCGTTGAAAATATTTGAAATGTGCGTTATAAGCTCGACACGGTCGATCGCGCATTTCTAGACAGCAAAATAATTCTTAGGTTCAATGTAAAGCGATGAAATCAAGGACGCGCGTGCGTTCAATAATATCAGTCCGTTCATCCCGTCCCGGTAGTCAGAGTGAAAACGCCGTTTTCATCTCTTTTCTCGTTGAAAATATTTGAAATCTGCGTTATAAGCTCGACACGGTCGATCGCGCATAGCTAAACTATAAAATAATTCTTAGATTAAATTGAAAGCGATGAAATCAAGTACGCGCGTGCGTTCAATAATATCAGTCCGTTCATCCCGTCCCGGTAGTCTGAGCCAAAACGCCGTTTTCATCTCTTTTCTCTTCAAAATATTTGAAACCTGAGCCATAAGCTCGGCACAATCGATCGCGATTCGCTAAGCTATAAAATAATTCTTAGATTAAATTTAAAGCGATGAAATCAACTGCGCGCGAGCGTTCAATAACATCAGTCCGTTCATCCCGTCCCGGTAGTCTGAGTGAAAACGCCGTTTTCATCTCTTTCTCTTCAAAATATTTGAAATCTGAGCCATCAGCTCGGCACAATCAATCGCCCATCGCTAAGCTATCGAATAATTCTTAGATTAAATTTAAAGCGATGAAATCAACCACGCGCGTGCCTTCAACAACATTAGTCCGTTCATACCGTCCCGATAGTCTGAGCCAAAACGCCGTTTTCATCTCTTTTCTCGTTGAAAATATTTGAAATGTGCGTTATAAGCTCGACACGGTCGATCGCGGAATTCTAGACTGTAAAATAATTCTTAGGTTCAATTTAAAGCGATTAAATCAAGGACGCGCGTGCGTTTAATAACATCAGTCCGTTCATACCGTCCCGATAGTCTGAGCCAAAACGTCGTTTTCATTTCTTTTTTTTTTCAAAATGTTAAAAATCTGTGCCATAAACTTGACACGGTCGATCGCGATTCGCTAAGCTATAAAATAATTCTTAGATTAAATTTAAAGCGATGAAATCAACTACGCGCGTGCGTTCAATAACATCAGTCCGTTCATCCCGTCCTGGTAGTCTGAGTGAAAACGCCGTTTTCATCTCTTTTCTCGTTGAAAATATTTGAAATGTGCGTTATAAGCTCGACACGGTCGATCGCGCATAGCTAAACTATAAAATAATTCTTAGATTAAATTGAAAGCGATGAAATCAAGTACGCGCGTGCGTTCAATAATATCAATCCGTTCATCCCGTCCCGGTAGTCAGAGTGAAAACGCCGTTTTCATCTCTTTTCTCGTTGAAAATATTTGAAATCTGCGTTATAAGCTCGACACGGTCGATCGCGCATAGCTAAACTATAAAATAATTCTTAGATTAAATTGAAAGCGATGAAATCAAGTACGCGCGTGCGTTCAATAATATCAGTCCGTTCATCCCGTCCCGGTAGTCTGAGCCACAACGCCGTTTTCATCTCTTTTCTCTTCAAAATATTTGAAACCTGAGCCATAAGCTCGGCACAATCGATCGCGATTCGCTAAGCTATAAAATAATTCTTAGATTAAATTGAAAGCGATGAAATCAAGTACGCGCGTGCGTTCAATAATATCAGTCCGTTCATCCCGTCCCGGTAGTCTGAGCCACAACGCCGTTTTCATCTCTTTTCTCTTCAAAATATTTGAAACCTGAGCCATAAGCTCGGCCCAATCGATCGCGATTCGCTAAGCTATAAAATAATTCTTAGATTAAATTTAAAGCGATGAAATCAACTGCGCGCGAGCGTTCAATAACATCAGTCCGTTCATCCCGTCCCGGTAGTCTGAGCCAAAACGCCGTTTTCATCTCTTTTCTCTTCAAAATATTTGAAACCTGAGCCATAAGTTCGGCACAATCGATCGCGATTCGCTAAGCTATAAAATAATTCTTAGATTAAATTTAAAGCGATGAAATCAACTGCGCGCGAGCGTTCAATAACATCAGTCCGATCATCCCGTGTCGGTGGTCTGAGTGAAAACACCGTTTTCATCTCTTTTCTCTTCAAAATATTTGAAACCTGAGCCATGAGCTCGGCACAATCGATCGCGATTCGCTAAGCTATAAAATAATTCTTAGATTAAATTTAAAGCGATGAAATCAACTACGCGCGTGCGTTCAATAACACCAGTCCGTTCATCCCGTCCCGGTAGTCTGAGTGAAAACGCCGTTTTCATCTCTTTTCTCGTTGAAAATATTTGAAATGTGCGTTATAAGCTCGACACGGTCGATCGCGCATTTCTAGACAGCAAAATAATTCTTAGGTTCAATGTAAAGCGATGAAATCAAGGACGCGCGTGCGTTCAATAATATCAGTCCGTTCATCCCGTCCCGGTAGTCAGAGTGAAAACGCCGTTTTCATCTCTTTTCTCGTTGAAAATATTTGAAATCTGCGTTATAAGCTCGACACGGTCGATCGCGCATAGCTAAACTATAAAATAATTCTTAGATTAAATTGAAAGCGATGAAATCAAGTACGCGCGTGCGTTCAATAATATCAGTCCGTTCATCCCGTCCCGGTAGTCTGAGCCAAAACGCCGTTTTCATCTCTTTTCTCTTCAAAATATTTGAAACCTGAGCCATAAGCTCGGCACAATCGATCGCGATTCGCTAAGCTATAAAATAATTCTTAGATTAAATTTAAAGCGATGAAATCAACTGCGCGCGAGCGTTCAATAACATCAGTCCGTTCATCCCGTCCCGGTAGTCTGAGTGAAAACGCCGTTTTCATCTCTTTCTCTTCAAAATATTTGAAATCTGAGCCATCAGCTCGGCACAATCAATCGCCCATCGCTAAGCTATCGAATAATTCTTAGATTAAATTTAAAGCGATGAAATCAACCACGCGCGTGCCTTCAACAACATTAGTCCGTTCATACCGTCCCGATAGTCTGAGCCAAAACGCCGTTTTCATCTCTTTTCTCGTTGAAAATATTTGAAATGTGCGTTATAAGCTCGACACGGTCGATCGCGGAATTCTAGACTGTAAAATAATTCTTAGGTTCAATTTAAAGCGATTAAATCAAGGACGCGCGTGCGTTTAATAACATCAGTCCGTTCATACCGTCCCGATAGTCTGAGCCAAAACGTCGTTTTCATTTCTTTTTTTTTTCAAAATGTTAAAAATCTGTGCCATAAACTTGACACGGTCGATCGCGATTCGCTAAGCTATAAAATAATTCTTAGATTAAATTTAAAGCGATGAAATCAACTACGCGCGTGCGTTCAATAACATCAGTCCGTTCATCCCGTCCTGGTAGTCTGAGTGAAAACGCCGTTTTCATCTCTTTTCTCGTTGAAAATATTTGAAATGTGCGTTATAAGCTCGACACGGTCGATCGCGCATAGCTAAACTATAAAATAATTCTTAGATTAAATTGAAAGCGATGAAATCAAGTACGCGCGTGCGTTCAATAATATCAATCCGTTCATCCCGTCCCGGTAGTCAGAGTGAAAACGCCGTTTTCATCTCTTTTCTCGTTGAAAATATTTGAAATCTGCGTTATAAGCTCGACACGGTCGATCGCGCATAGCTAAACTATAAAATAATTCTTAGATTAAATTGAAAGCGATGAAATCAAGTACGCGCGTGTGTTCAATAATATCAGTCCGTTCATCCCGTCCCGGTAGTCTGGGGGAAAACCCCGGTTTCATCTCTTTTCTCTTCAAAATATTTGAAATCTGAGCCATCAGCTCGGCACAATCAATCGCGCATCGCTAAGCTATAAAATAATTCTTAGATTAAATTTAAAGCGATGAAATCAACCACGCGCGTGCGTTCAATAACATCAGTCCGTTCATCCCGCCCCGGTAGTCTGAGGGAAAACGCCGTTTTCATCTCTTTTCTCGTTGAAAATATTTGAAATGTGCGTTATAAGCTCGATACGGTCGATCGCGCATTTCTAGACTGTAAAATAATTCTTAGGTTCAATTTAAAGCGATGAAATCAAGGACGCGCATGCGTTCAATAATATCAGTCCGTTCATCCCGTCCCGGTAGTCTGAGTGAAAACGCCGTTTTCATCTCTTTTCTCTTCAAAATATTTGAAATCTTAGCCATAAGCTCGGCACAATCGACCGCGCATCGCTAAGCTATAAAATAATTCTTAGATTAAATTTAAAGCGATGAAATCAACTACGCGCGTGCGTTCAATAACATCAGTCCGTTCATCCCGTCCCGGTAGTCTGAGTGAAAACGCCGTTTTCATCTCTTTTCTCTTCAAAATATTTGAAATCTGAGCCATCAGCTCGGCACAATCAATCGCGCATCGCTAAGCTATCGAATAATTCTTAGATTAAATTTAAAGCGATGAAATCAACCACGCGCGTGCGTTCAATAACATCAGTCCGTTCATCCCGTCCCGGTAGTCTGAGGGAAAACGCCGTTTTCATCTCTTTTCTCATTGAAAATATATGAAATGTGCGTTATAAGCTCGGCACAATCGACCGCGCATCGCTAAGCTATAAAATAATTCTTAGATTAAATTTAAAGCGATGAAATCAACTACGCGCGTGCGTTCAATAACATCAGTCCGTTCATCCCGTCCCGGTAGTCTGAGTGAAAACGCCGTTTTCATCTCTTTTCTCTTCAAAATATTTGAAAGCTGAGCCATAAGCTCGGCACAATCGATTGCGCATCGCTAAGCTACCGTATAATCCTTAGATTAAATTTAAAACGATGAAATCAACCACGCGCGTGCGTTCAATAACATCAGTCCGGTCATACCGTCCCAATAGTCTGAGCCAAAACGCCGTTTTAATCTCTTTTCTCTTCAAAATATTTGAAATGTGCGTTATAAGCTCGACACGGTCGACGGCGCATTTCTAGACTGTAAAATAATTCTTAGGTTCAATTTAAAGCGATGAAATCAAGGACGCGCGTGCGTTCAATAACATCAGTCCGATCATCCCGTGCCGGTAGTCTGAGTGAAAACACCGTTTTCATCTCTTTTCTCTTCAAAATATTTGAAACCTGAGCCATAAGCTCGGCACAATCGATCGCGATTCGCTAAGCTATAAAATAATTCTTAGATTAAATTTAAAGCGATGAAATCAACTACGCGCGTGCGTTCAATAACATCAGTCCGTTCATCCCGTCCCGGTAGTCTGAGTGAAAACGCCGTTTTCATCTCTTTTCTCGTTGAAAATATTTGAAATGTGCGTTATAAGCTCGACACGGTCGATCGCGCATGTCTAGACAGCAAAATAATTCTTAGGTTCAATGTAAAGCGATGAAATCAAGGACGCGCGTGCGTTCAATAATATCAGTCCGTTCATCCCGTCCCGGTAGTCTGAATGAAAACGCCGTTTTCATCTCTTTTCTCTTCAAAATATTTGAAATCTGAGCCATCAGCTCGGCACAATCAATCGCGCATCGCTAAGCTATAAAATAATTCTTAGATTAAATTTAAAGCGATGAAATCAACTACGCGCGAGCGTTCAATAACATCAGTCCGTTCATCCCGTCCCGGTAGTCTGAGTGAAAACGCCGTTTTCATCTCTTTTCTCTTCAAAATATTTGAAATCTGAGCCATAAGCTCGGCACAATCGATCGCGCATCGCTAAGCTATAAAATAATTCTTAGATTAAATTTAAAGCGATGAAATCAACTACGCGCGTGCGTTCAATAACATCAGTCCGTTCATCCCGTCCCGGTAGTCTGAGTGAAAACGCCGTTTTCATCTCTTTTCTCTTCAAAATATTTGAAAGCTGAGCCATAAGCTCGGCACAATCGATCGCGCATCGCTAAGCTATCGAATAATTCTTAGATTAAATTTAAAACGATGGAATCAACCACGCGCGTGCGTTCAATAACATCAGTCCATTCATCCCGTCCCGGTAGTCTGAGGGAAAACGCCGTTTTCATCTCTTTTCTCGTTGAAAATATATGAAATGTGCGTTATAAGCTCGACACGGTCGATCGCGCATTTCTAGACTGTAAAATAATTCTTAGGTTCAATTTAAAGCGATGAAATCAAGGACGCGCGTGCGTTCAATAACATCAGTCCGTTCATCCCGTCCCGGTAGTCTGGGGGAAAACCCCGGTTTCATCTCTTTTCTCTTCAAAATATTTGAAATCTGAGCCATCAGCTCGGCACAATCAATCGCGCATCGCTAAGCTATAAAATAATTCTTAGATTAAATTTAAAACGATGGAATCAACCACGCGCGTGCGTTCAATAACATCAGTCCATTCATCCCGTCCCGGTAGTCTGAGCCAAAACGCCGTTTTCATCTCTTTTCTCGTTGAAAATATATGAAATGTGCGTTATAAGCTCGACACGGTCGATCGCGCATTTCTAGACTGTAAAATAATTCTTAGGTTAAATTTAAAGCGATGAAATCAACCACGCGCGTGCGTTCAATAACATCAGTCCGTTCATCCCGTCCCGGTAGTCTGAGGGAAAACGCCGTTTTCATCTCTTTTCTCGTTGAAAATATATGAAATGTGCGTTATAAGCTCGACACGGTCGATCGCGCATTTCTAGACTGTAAAATAATTCTTAGGTTCAATTTAAAGCGATGAAATCAAGGACGCGCGTGCGTTCAATAACATCAGTCCGATCATCCCGTGCCGGTAGTCTGAGTGAAAACACCGTTTTCATCTCTTTTCTCTTCAAAATATTTGAAACCTGAGCCATAAGCTCGGCACAATCGATCGCGATTCGCTAAGCTATAAAATAATTCTTAGATTAAATTTAAAGCGATGAAATCAACTGCGCGCGAGCGTTCAATAACATCAGTCCGATCATCCCGTGCCGGTAGTCTGAGTGAAAACACCGTTTTCATCTCTTTTCTCTTCAAAATATTTGAAACCTGAGCCATGAGCTCGGCACAATCGATCGCGATTCGCTAAGCTATAAAATAATTCTTAGATTAAATTTAAAGCGATGAAATCAAGGACGCGCGTGCGTTCAATAATATCAGTCCGTTCATCCCGTCCCGGTAGTCTGAGGGAAAACGCCGTTTTCATCTCTTTTCTCGTTGAAAATATATGAAATGTGCGTTATAAGCTCGACACGGTCGATCGCGCATTTCTAGACTGTAAAATAATTCTTAGGTTCAATTTAAAGCGATGAAATCAAGGACGCGCATGCGTTCAATAATATCAGTCCGTTCATCCCGTCCCGGTAGTCTGAGTGAAAACGCCGTTTTCATCTCTTTTCTCTTCAAAATATTTGAAATCTGACCCATAAGCTCGGCACAATCGATCGCGCATCGCTAAGCTATCGAATAATTCTTAGATTAAATTTAAAACGATGGAATCAACCACGCGCGTGCGTTCAATAACATCAGTCCGTTCATACCGTCCCAATAGTCTGAGCCAAAACGCCGTTTTCATCTCTTTTCTCGTTGAAAATATTTGAAATGTGCGTTATAAGCTCGACACGGTCGACGGCGCATTTCTAGACTGTAAAATAATTCTTAGGTTCAATTTAAAGCGATGAAATCAAGGACGCGCGTGCGTTCAATAACATCAGTCCGTTCATCCCGTCCCGGTAGTCTGGGGGAAAACCCCGGTTTCATCTCTTTTCTCTTCAAAATATTTGAAATCTGAGCCATCAGCTCGGCACAATCAATCGCGCATCGCTAAGCTATAAAATAATTCTTAGATTAAATTTAAAGCGATGAAATCAACCACGCGCGTGCGTTCAATAACATCGGTCCGTTCATCCCGCCCCGGTAGTCTGAGGGAAAACGCCGTTTTCATCTCTTTTCTCGTTGAAAATATTTGAAATGTGCGTTATAAGCTCGATACGGTCGATCGCGCATTTCTAGACTGTAAAATAATTCTTAGGTTCAATTTAAAGCGATGAAATCAAGGACGCGCGTGCGTTCAATAATATCAGTCCGTTCATCCCGTCCCGGTAGTCTGAGTGAGAACGCCGTTTTCATCTCTTTTCTCTTCAAAATATTTGAAATCTGAGCCATCAGCTCGGCACAATCAATCGCGCATCGCTAAGCTATCGAATAATTCTTAGATTAAATTTAAAGCGATGAAATCAACCACGCGCGTGCGTTCAACAACATCAGTCCGTTCATACCGTCCCGATAGTCTGAGCCAAAACGCCGTTTTCATCTCTTTTCTCGTTGAAAATATTTGAAATGTGCGTTATAAGCTCGACACGGTCGATCGCGGAATTCTAGACTGTAAAATAATTCTTAGGTTCAATTTAAAGCGATTAAATCAAGGACGCGCGTGCGTTTAATAACATCAGTCCGTTCATACCGTCCCGATAGTCTGAGCCAAAACGTCGTTTTCATTTCTTTTTTTTTTCAAAATGTTAAAAATCTGTGCCATAAACTTGACACGGTCGATCGTGATTCGCTAAGCTATAAAATAATTCTTAGATTAAATTTAAAGCGATGAAATCAACTACGCGCGTGCGTTCAATAACATCAGTCCGTTCATCCCGTCCCGGTAGTCTGAGTGAAAACGCCGTTTTCATCTCTTTTCTCGTTGAAAATATTTGAAATGTGCGTTATAAGCTCGACACGGTCGATTGCGCATAGCTAAACTATAAAATAATTCTTAGATTAAATTGAAAGCGATGAAATCAAGTACGCGCGTGCGTTCAATAATATCAGTCCGTTCATCCCGTCCCGGTAGTCAGAGTGAAAACGCCGTTTTCATCTCTTTTCTCGTTGAAAATATTTGAAATCTGCGTTATAAGCTCGACACGGTCGATCGCGCATAGCTAAACTATAAAATAATTCTTAGATTAAATTGAAAGCGATGAAATCAAGTACGCGCGTGCGTTCAATAATATCAGTCCGTTCCCGGTAGTCTGAGCCAAAACGCCGTTTTCATCTCTTTTCTCTTCAAAATATTTGAAACCTGAGCCATAAGCTCGGCACAATCGATCGCGATTCGCTAAGCTATAAAATAATTCTTAGATTAAATTTAAAGCGATGAAATCAACTGCGCGCGAGCGTTCAATAACATCAGTCCGTTCATCCCGTCCCGGTAGTCTGAGCCAAAACGCCGTTTTCATCTCTTTTCTCTTCAAAATATTTGAAACCTGAGCCATAAGCTCGGCACAATCGATCGCGATTCGCTAAGCTATAAAATAATTCTTAGATTAAATTTAAAGCGATGAAATCAACTGCGCGCGAGCGTTCAATAACATCAGTCCGATCATCCCGTGCCGGTAGTCTGAGTGAAAACACCGTTTTCATCTCTTTTCTCTTCAAAATATTTGAAACCTGAGCCATGAGCTCGGCACAATCGATCGCGATTCGCTAAGCTATAAAATAATTCTTAGATTAAATTTAAAGCGATGAAATCAACTACGCGCGTGCGTTCAATAACACCAGTCCGTTCATCCCGTCCCGGTAGTCTGAGTGAAAACGCCGTTTTCATCTCTTTTCTCGTTGAAAATATTTGAAATGTGCGTTATAAGCTCGACACGGTCGATTGCGCATTTCTAGACAGCAAAATAATTCTTAGGTTCAATGTAAAGCGATGAAATCAAGGACGCGCGTGCGTTCAATAATATCAGTCCGTTCATCCCGTCCCGGTAGTCTGAATGAAAACGCCGTTTTCATCTCTTTTCTCTTAAAAATATTTGAAATCTGAGCCATCAGCTCGGCACAATCAATCGCGCATCGCTAAGCTATAAAATAATTCTTAGATTAAATTTAAAGCGATGAAATCAACTACGCGCGAGCGTTCAATAACATCAGTCCGTTCATCCCGTCCCGGTAGTCTGAGTGAAAACGCCGTTTTCATCTCTTTTCTCTTCAAAATATTTGAAATCTGAGCCATCAGCTCGGCACAATCAATCGCGCATCGCTCAGCTATCGAATAATTCTTAGATTAAATTTAAAGCGATGAAATCAACCACGCGCGTGCGTTCAATAACATCAGTCCGTTCATCCCGTCCCGGTAGTCTGAGGGAAAACGCCGTTTTCATCTCTTTTCTCGTTGAAAATATTTGAAATGTGCGTTATAAGCTCGATACGGTCGATCGCGCATTTCTAGACTGTAAAATAATTCTTAGGTTCAATTTAAAGCGATGAAATCAAGGACGCGCATGCGTTCAATAATATCAGTCCGTTCATCCCGTCCCGGTAGTCTGAGTGAAAACGCCGTTTTCATCTCTTTTCTCTTCAAAATATTTGAAATCTGAGCCATAAGCTCGGCACAATCGACCGCGCATCGCTAAGCTATAAAATAATTCTTAGATTAAATTTAAAGCGATGAAATCAACCACGCGCGTGCGTTCAATAACATCAGTCCGTTCATCCCGTCCCGGTAGTCTGAGGGAAAACGCCGTTTTCATCTCTTTTCTCGTTGAAAATATATGAAATGTGCGTTATAAGCTCGACACGGTCGATCGCGCATTTCTAGACTGTAAAATAATTCTTAGGTTCAATTTAAAGCGATGAAATCAAGGACGCGCGTGCGTTCAATAACATCAGTCCGATCATCCCGTGCCGGTAGTCTGAGTGAAAACACCGTTTTCATCTCTTTTCTCTTCAAAATATTTGAAACCTGAGCCATAAGCTCGGCACAATCGATCGCGATTCGCTAAGCTATAAAATAATTCTTAGATTAAATTTAAAGCGATGAAATCAACTGCGCGCGAGCGTTCAATAACATCAGTCCGATCATCCCGTGCCGGTAGTCTGAGTGAAAACACCGTTTTCATCTCTTTTCTCTTCAAAATATTTGAAACCTGAGCCATGAGCTCGGCACAATCGATCGCGATTCGCTAAGCTATAAAATAATTCTTAGATTAAATTTAAAGCGATGAATTCAAGGACGCGCGTGCGTTCAATAATATCAGTCCGTTCATCCCGTCCCGGTAGTCTGAGGGAAAACGCCGTTTTCATCTCTTTTCTCGTTGAAGATATATGAAATGTGCGTTATAAGCTCGACACGGTCGATCGCGCATTTCTAGACTGTAAAATAATTCTTAGGTTCAATTTAAAGCGATGAAATCAAGGACGCGCATGCGTTCAATAATATCAGTCCGTTCATCCCGTCCCGGTAGTCTGAGTGAAAACGCCGTTTTCATCTCTTTTCTCTTCAAAATATTTGAAATCTGAACCATAAGCTCGGCACAATCGATCGCGCATCGCTAAGCTATAAAATAATTCGTAGATTAAATTTAAAGCGATGAAATCAACTACGCGCGTGTGTTCAATAACATCAGTCCGTTCATCCCGTCCCGGTAGTCTGAGTGAAAACGCCGTTTTCATCTCTTTTCTCTTCAAAATATTTGAAAGCTGACCCATAAGCTCGGCACAATCGATCGCGCATCGCTAAGCTATCGAATAATTCTTAGATTAAATTTAAAACGATGGAATCAACCACGCGCGTGCGTTCAATAACATCAGTCCGTTCATACCGTCCCAATAGTCTGAGCCAAAACGCCGTTTTCATCTCTTTTCTCGTTGAAAATATTTGAAATGTGCGTTATAAGCTCGACACGGTCGACGGCGCATTTCTAGACTGTAAAATAATTCTTAGGTTCAATTTAAAGCGATGAAATCAAGGACGCGCGTGCGTTCAATAACATCAGTCCGTTCATCCCGTCCCGGTAGTCTGGGGGAAAACCCCGGTTTCATCTCTTTTCTCTTCAAAATATTTGAAATCTGAGCCATCAGCTCGGCACAATCAATCGCGCATCGCTAAGCTATAAAATAATTCTTAGATTAAATTTAAAGCGATGAAATCAACTACGCGCGAGCGTTCAATAACATCAGTCCGTTCATCCCGTCCCGGTAGTCTGAGTGAAAACGCCGTTTTCATCTCTTTTCTCGTTGAAAATATATGAAATGTGCGTTATAAGCTCGACACGGTCGATTGCGCATTTCTAGACTGTAAAATAATTCTTAGGTTCAATTTAAAGCGATGAAATCAAGGACGCGCATGCGTTCAATAATATCAGTCCGTTCATCCCGTCCCGGTAGTCTGAGTGAAAACGCCGTTTTCATCTCTTTTCTCTTCAAAATATTTGAAATCTGAGCCATAAGCTCGGCACAATCGACCGCGCATCGCTAAGCTATAAAATAATTCTTAGATTAAATTTAAAGCGATGAAATCAACTACGCGAGTGCGTTCAATAACATCAGTCCGTTCATCCCGTCCCGGTAGTCTGAGTGAAAACGCCGTTTTCATCTCTTTTCTCTTCAAAATATTTGAAAGCTGAGCCATAAGCTCGGCACAATCGATCGCGCATCGCTAAGCTACCGTATAATCCTTAGATTAAATTTAAAACGATGAAATCAACCACGCGCGTGCGTTCAATAACATCAGTCCGTTCATACCGTCCCAATAGTCTGAGCCAAAACGCCGTTTTAATCTCTTTTCTCTTCAAAATATTTGAAATGTGCGTTATAAGCTCGACACGGTCGACGGCGCATTTCTAGACTGTAAAATAATTCTTAGGTTCAATTTAAAGCGATGAAATCAAGGACGCGCGTGCGTTCAATAACATCAGTCCGATCATCCCGTGCCGGTAGTCTGAGTGAAAACACCGTTTTCATCTCTTTTCTCTTCAAAATATTTGAAACCTGAGCCATAAGCTCGGCACAATCGATCGCGATTCGCTAAGCTATAAAATAATTCTTAGATTAAATTTAAAGCGATGAAATCAACTACGCGCGTGCGTTCAATAACATCAGTCCGTTCATCCCGTCCCGGTAGTCTGAGTGAAAACGCCGTTTTCATCTCTTTTCTCGTTGAAAATATTTGAAATGTGCGTTATAAGCTCGACACGGTCGATCGCGCATTTCTAGACAGCAAAATAATTCTTAGGTTCAATGTAAAGCGATGAAATCAAGGACGCGCGTGCGTTTAATAATATCAGTCCGTTCATCCCGTCCCGGTAGTCTGAATGAAAACGCCGTTTTCATCTCTTTTCTCTTCAAAATATTTGAAATCTGAGCCATCAGCTCGGCACAATCAATCGCGCATCGCTAAGCTATAAAATAATTCTTAGATTAAATTTAAAGCGATGAAATCAACTACGCGCGAGCGTTCAATAACATCAGTCCGTTCATCCCGTCCCGGTAGTCTGAGTGAAAACGCCGTTTTCATCTCTTTTCTCTTCAAAATATTTGAAATCTGAGCCATCAGCTCGGCACAATCAATCGCGCATCGCTAAGCTATCGAATAATTCTTAGATTAAATTTAAAGCGATGAAATCAACCACGCGCGTGCGTTCAATAACATCAGTCCGTTCATCCCGTCCCGGTAGTCTGAGGGAAAACGCCGTTTTCATCTCTTTTCTCGTTGAAAATATATGAAATGTGCGTTATAAGCTCGACACGGTCGATCGCGCATTTATAGACTGTAAAATAATTCTTAGGTTCAATTTAAAGCGATGAAATCAAGGACGCGCATGCGTTCAATAATATCAGTCCGTTCATCCCGTCCCGGTAGTCTGAGTGAAAACGCCGTTTTCATCTCTTTTCTCTTCAAAATATTTGAAATCTGAGCCATAAGCTCGGCACAATCGATCGCGCATCGCTAAGCTATAAAATAATTCTTAGATTAAATTTAAAGCGATGAAATCAACTACGCGCGAGCGTTCAATAACATCAGTCCGTTCATCCCGTCCCGGTAGTCTGAGGGAAAACGCCGTTTTCATCTCTTTTCTCTTCAAAATATTTGAAATCTGAGCCATCAGCTCGGCACAATCAATCGCGCATCGCTAAGCTATAAAATAATTCTTAGATTAAATTTAAAGCGAAGAAATCAACCATGCGCGTGCGTTCAATAACATCAGTCCGTTCATCCCGTCCCGGTAGTCTGAGGGAAAACGCCGTTTTCATCTCTTTTCTCGTTGAAAATATTTGAAATGTGCGTTATAAGCTCGATACGGTCGATCGCGCATTTCTAGACTGTAAAATAATTCTTAGGTTCAATTTAAAGCGATGAAATCAAGGACGCGCGTGCGTTCAATAATATCAGTCCGTTCATCCCGTCCCGGTAGTCTGAGTGAAAACGCCGTTTTCATCTCTTTTCTCTTCAAAATATTTGAAATCTGATCCATAAGCTCGGCACAATCGATCGCGCATCGCTAAGCTATAAAATAATTCTTAGATTAAATTTAAAGCAATGAAATCAACTACGCGCGTGCGTTCAATAACATCAGTCCGTTCATCCCGTCCCGGTAGTCTGAGTGAAAACGCCGTTTTCATCTCTTTTCTCTTCAAAATATTTGAAATCTGAGCCATCAGCTCGGCACAATCAATCGCGCAACGCTAAGCTATCGAATAATTCTTAGATTAAATTTAAAGCGATTAAATCAACCACGCGCGTGCGTTCAATAACATCAGTCCGTTCATCCCGTCCCGGTAGTCTGAGGGAAAACGCCGTTTTCATCTCTTTTCTCGTTGAAAATATATGAAATGTGCGTTATAAGCTCGACACGGTCGATCGCGCATTTCTAGACTGTAAAATAATTCTTAGGTTCAATTTAAAGCGATGAAATCAAGGGCGCGCGTCCGTTCAATGATATCAGTCCGTGCATCGCGTCCCGGTAGTCTGAGTGAAAACGCCGTTTTCATCTGTTTTCTCTTCAAAATATTTGAAATCTGAGCCATAAGCTCGGCACAATCGATCGCGCATCACTAAGCTATAAAATAATTCTTAGATTAAATTTAAAGCGATGAAATCAACTACGCGCGTGCGTTCAATAACATCAGTCCGTTCATCCCGTCCCGGTAGTCTGAGCCAAAACGCCGTTTTCATCTCTTTTCTCTTCAAAATATTTGAAACCTGAGCCATAAGCTCGGCACAATCGATCGCGATTCGCTAAGCCATAAAATAATTCTTAGATTAAATTTAAAGCGATGAAATCAACTGCGCGCGAGCGTTCAATAACATCAGTCCGATCATCCCGTGCCGGTAGTCTGAGTGAAAACGCCGTTTTCATCTCTTTTTTCTTCAAAATATTTGAAAGCTGAGCCATAAGCTCGGCACAATCGATCGCGCATCGCTAAGCTATAAAATAATTCTTAGATTAAATTTAAAGCGATGAAATCAACCACGCGCGTGCGTTCAATAACATCAGTCCGTTCATCGCGCCCCGGTAGTCTGAGGGAAAACGCCGTTTTCATCTCTTTTCTCGTTGAAAATATTTGAAATGTGCGTTATAAGCTCGATACGGTCGATCGCGCATTTCTAGACTGTAAAATAATTCTTAGGTTCAATTTAAAGCGATGAAATCAAGGACGCGCGTGCGTTCAATAATATCAGTCCGTTCATCCCGTCCCGGTAGTCTGAGTGAAAACGCCGTTTTCATCTCTTTTCTCTTCAAAATATTTGAAATCTGAGCCATCAGCTCGGCACAATCAATCGCGCATCGCTAAGCTATCGAATAATTCTTAGATTAAATTTAAAGCGATGAAATCAACCACGCGCGTGCGTTCAACAACATCAGTCCGTTCATACCGTCCCGATAGTCTGAGCCAAAACGCCGTTTTCATCTCTTTTCTCGTTGAAAATATTTGAAATGTGCGTTATAAGCTCGACACGGTCGATCGCGGAATTCTAGACTGTAAAATAATTCTTAGGTTCAATTTAAAGCGATTAAATCAAGGACGCGCGTGCGTTTAATAACATCAGTCCGTTCATACCGTCCCGATAGTCTGAGCCAAAACGTCGTTTTCATTTCTTTTTTTTTTCAAAATGTTAAAAATCTGTGCCATAAACTTGACACGGTCGATCGTGATTCGCTAAGCTATAAAATAATTCTTAGATTAAATTTAAAGCGATGAAATCAACTACGCGCGTGCGTTC
Organism: Cryptus armator; assembly: GCA_963971235.1. Taxonomy (NCBI): domain Eukaryota; kingdom Metazoa; phylum Arthropoda; class Insecta; order Hymenoptera; family Ichneumonidae; genus Cryptus; species Cryptus armator. The sequence goes on from CAXARG010000174.1 coordinate 5,853,244, forward strand.
AATAACATCAGTCCGTTCATCCCGTCCCGGTAGTCTGAGTGAAAACGCCGTTTTCATCTCTTTTCTCGGTGAAAATATTTGAAATGTGCGTTATAAGCTCGACACGGTCGATCGCGCATAGCTAAACTATAAAATAATTCTTAGATTAAATTGAAAGCGATGAAATCAAGTACGCGCGTGCGTTCAATAATATCAGTCCGTTCATCCCGTCCCGGTAGTCAGAGTGAAAACGCCGTTTTCATCTCTTTTCTCGTTGAAAATATTTGAAATCTGCGTTATAAGCTCGACACGGTCGATCGCGCATAGCTAAACTATAAAATAATTCTTAGATTAAATTGAAAGCGATGAAATCAAGTACGCGCGTGCGTTCAATAATATCAGTCCGTTCATCCCGTCCCGGTAGTCTGAGCCAAAACGCCGTTTTCATCTCTTTTCTCTTCAAAATATTTGAAACCTGAGCCATAAGCTCGGCACAATCGATCGCGATTCGCTAAGCTATAAAATAATTCTTAGATTAAATTTAAAGCGATGAAATCAACTGCGCGCGAGCGTTCAATAACATCAGTCCGTTCATCCCGTCCCGGTAGTCTGAGTGAAAACGCCGTTTTCATCTCTTTTCTCTTCAAAATATTTGAAATCTGAGCCATCAGCTCGGCACAATCAATCGCCCATCGCTAAGCTATCGAATAATTCTTAGATTAAATTTAAAGCGATGAAATCAACCACGCGCGTGCCTTCAACAACATTAGTCCGTTCATACCGTCCCGATAGTCTGAGCCAAAACGCCGTTTTCATCTCTTTTCTCGTTGAAAATATTTGAAATGTGCGTTATAAGCTCGACACGGTCGATCGCGGAATTCTAGACTGTAAAATAATTCTTAGGTTCAATTTAAAGCGATTAAATCAAGGACGCGCGTGCGTTTAATAACATCAGTCCGTTCATACCGTCCCGATAGTCTGAGCCAAAACGTCGTTTTCATTTCTTTTTTTTTTCAAAATGTTAAAAATCTGTGCCATAAACTTGACACGGTCGATCGCGATTCGCTAAGCTATAAAATAATTCTTAGATTAAATTTAAAGCGATGAAATCAACTACGCGCGTGCGTTCAATAACATCAGTCCGTTCATCCCGTCCTGGTAGTCTGAGTGAAAACGCCGTTTTCATCTCTTTTCTCGTTGAAAATATTTGAAATGTGCGTTATAAGCTCGACACGGTCGATCGCGCATAGCTAAACTATAAAATACTTCTTAGATTAAATTGAAAGCGATGAAATCAAGTACGCGCGTGCGTTCAATAATATCAATCCGTTCATCCCGTCCCGGTAGTCAGAGTGAAAACGCCGTTTTCATCTGTTTTCTCGTTGAAAATATTTGAAATCTGCGTTATAAGCTCGACACGGTCGATCGCGCATAGCTAAACTATAAAATAATTCTTAGATTAAATTGAAAGCGATGAAATCAAGTACGCGCGTGCGTTCAATAATATCAGTCCGTTCATCCCGTCCCGGTAGTCTGAGCCACAACGCCGTTTTCATCTCTTTTCTCTTCAAAATATTTGAAACCTGAGCCATAAGCTCGGCACAATCGATCGCGATTCGCTAAGCTATAAAATAATTCTTAGATTAAATTTAAAGCGATGAAATCAACTGCGCGCGAGCGTTCAATAACATCAGTCCGTTCATCCCGTCCCGGTAGTCTGAGCCAAAACGCCGTTTTCATCTCTTTTCTCTTCAAAATATTTGAAACGTGAGCCATAAGTTCGGCACAATCGATCGCGATTCGCTAAGCTATAAAATAATTCTTAGATTAAATTTAAAGCGATGAAATCAACTGCGCGCGAGCGTTCAATAACATCAGTCCGATCATCCCGTGTCGGTAGTCTGAGTGAAAACACCGTTTTCATCTCTTTTCTCTTCAAAATATTTGAAACCTGAGCCATGAGCTCGGCACAATCGATCGCGATTCGCTAAGCTATAAAATAATTCTTAGATTAAATTTAAAGCGATGAAATCAACTACGCGCGTGCGTTCAATAACACCAGTCCGTTCATCCCGTCCCGGTAGTCTGAGTGAAAACGCCGTTTTCATCTCTTTTCTCGTTGAAAATATTTGAAATGTGCGTTATAAGCTCGACACGGTCGATCGCGCATTTCTAGACAGCAAAATAATTCTTAGGTTCAATGTAAAGCGATGAAATCAAGGACGCGCGTGCGTTCAATAATATCAGTCCGTTCATCCCGTACCGGTAGTCAGAGTGAAAACGCCGTTTTCATCTCTTTTCTCGTTGAAAATATTTGAAATCTGCGTTATAAGCTCGACACGGTCGATCGCGCATAGCTAAACTATAAAATAATTCTTAGATTAAATTGAAAGCGATGAAATCAAGTACGCGCGTGCGTTCAATAATATCAGTCCGTTCATCCCGTCCCGGTAGTCTGAGCCAAAACGTCGTTTTCATTTCTTTTTTTTTTCAAAATGTTAAAAATCTGTGCCATAAACTTGACACGGTCGATCGCGATTCGCTAAGCTATAAAATAATTCTTAGATTAAATTTAAAGCGATGAAATCAACTACGCGCGTGCGTTCAATAACATCAGTCCGTTCATCCCGTCCTGGTAGTCTGAGTGAAAACGCCGTTTTCATCTCTTTTCTCGTTGAAAATATTTGAAATGTGCGTTATAAGCTCGACACGGTCGATCGCGCATAGCTAAACTATAAAATAATTCTTAGATTAAATTGAAAGCGATGAAATCAAGTACGCGCGTGCGTTCAATAATATCAATCCGTTCATCCCGTCCCGGTAGTCAGAGTGAAAACGCCGTTTTCATCTCTTTTCTCGTTGAAAATATTTGAAATCTGCGTTATAAGCTCGACACGGTCGATCGCGCATAGCTAAACTATAAAATAATTCTTAGATTAAATTGAAAGCGATGAAATCAAGTACGCGCGTGTGTTCAATAATATCAGTCCGTTCATCCCGTCCCGGTAGTCTGGGGGAAAACCCCGGTTTCATCTCTTTTCTCTTCAAAATATTTGAAATCTGAGCCATCAGCTCGGCACAATCAATCGCGCATCGCTAAGCTATAAAATAATTCTTACATTAAATTTAAAGCGATGAAATCAACCACGCGCGTGCGTTCAATAACATCAGTCCGTTCATCCCGCCCCGGTAGTCTGAGGGAAAACGCCGTTTTCATCTCTTTTCTCGTTGAAAATATTTGAAATGTGCGTTATAAGCTCGATACGGCCGATCGCGCATTTCTAGACTGTAAAATAATTCTTAGGTTCAATTTAAAGCGATGAAATCAAGGACGCGCATGCGTTCAATAATATCAGTCCGTTCATCCCGTCCCGGTAGTCTGAGTGAAAACGCCGTTTTCATCTCTTTTCTCTTCAAAATATTTGAAATCTGAGCCATAAGCTCGGCACAATCGACCGCGCATCGCTAAGCTATAAAATAATTCTTAGATTAAATTTAAAGCGATGAAATCAACTACGCGCGTGCGTTCAATAACATCAGTCCGTTCATCCCGTCCCGGTAGTCTGAGTGAAAACGCCGTTTTCATCTCTTTTCTCTTCAAAATATTTGAAATCTGAGCCATCAGCTCGGCACAATCAATCGCGCATCGCTAAGCTATCGAATAATTCTTAGATTAAATTTAAAGCGATGAAATCAACCACGCGCGTGCGTTCAATAACATCAGTCCGTTCATCCCGTCCCGGTAGTCTGAGGGAAAACGCCGTTTTCATGTCTTTTCTCGTTGAAAATATATGAAATGTGCGTTATAAGCTCGACACGGTCGATCGCGCATTTCTAGACTGTAAAATAATTCTTAGGTTCAATTTGAAGCGATGAAATCAAGGACGCGCATGCGTTCCATAATATCAGTCCGTTCATCCCGTCCCGGTAGTCTGAGTGAAAACGCCGTTTTCATCTCTTTTCTCTTCAAAATATTTGAAATCTGAGCCATAAGCTCGGCACAATCGACCGCGCATCGCTAAGCTATAAAATAATTCTTAGATTAAATTTAAAGCGATGAAATCAACTACGCGCGTGCGTTCAATAACATCAGTCCGTTCATCCCGTCCCGGTAGTCTGAGTGAAAACGCCGTTTTCATCTCTTTTCTCTTCAAAATATTTGAAAGCTGAGCCATAAGCTCGGCACAATCGATCGCGCATCGCTAAGCTACCGTATAATCCTTAGATTAAATTTAAAACGATGAAATCAACCACCCGCGTGCGTTCAATAACATCAGTCCGGTCATACCGTCCCAATAGTCTGAGCCAAAACGCCGTTTTAATCTCTTTTCTCTTCAAAATATTTGAAATGTGCGTTATAAGCTCGACACGGTCGACGGCGCATTTCTAGACTGTAAAATAATTCTTAGGTTCAATTTAAAGCGATGAAATCAAGGACGCGCGTGCGTTCAATAACATCAGTCCGATCATCCCGTGCCGGTAGTCTGAGTGAAAACACCGTTTTCATCTCTTTTCTCTTCAAAATATTTGAAACCTGAGCCATAAGCTCGGCACAATCGATCGCGATTCGCTAAGCTATAAAATAATTCTTAGATTAAATTTAAAGCGATGAAATCAACTACGCGCGTGCGTTCAATAACATCAGTCCGTTCATCCCGTCCCGGTAGTCTGAGTGAAAACGCCGTTTTCATCTCTTTTCTCGTTGAAAATATTTGAAATGTGCGTTATAAGCTCGACACGGTCGATCGCGCATTTCTAGACAGCAAAATAATTCTTAGGTTCAATGTAAAGCGATGAAATCAAGGACGCGCGTGCGTTCAATAATATCAGTCCGTTCATCCCGTCCCGGTAGTCTGAATGAAAACGCCGTTTTCATCTCTTTTCTCTTCAAAATATTTGAAATCTGAGCCATCAGCTCGGCACAATCAATCGCGCATCGCTAAGCTATAAAATAATTCTTAGATTAAATTTAAAGCGATGAAATCAACTACGCGCGAGCGTTCAATAACATCAGTCCGTTCATCCCGTCCCGGTAGTCTGAGTGAAAACGCCGTTTTCATCTCTTTTCTCTTCAAAATATTTGAAATCTGAGCCATCAGCTCGGCACAATCAATCGCGCATCGCTAAGCTATCGAATAATTCTTAGATTAAATTTAAAGCGATGAAATCAACCACGCGCGTGCGTTCAATAACATCAGTCCGTTCATCCCGTCCCGGTAGTCTGAGGGAAAACGCCGTTTTCATCTCTTTTCTCGTTGAAAATATATGAAATGTGCGTTATAAGCTCGACACGGTCGATCGCGCATTTCTAGACTGTAAAATAATTCTTAGGTTCAATTTAAAGCGATGAAATCAAGGACGCGCATGCGTTCAATAATATCAGTCCGTTCATCCCGTCCCGGTAGTCTGAGTGAAAACGCCGTTTTCATCTCTTTTCTCTTCAAAATATTTGAAATCTGAGCCATAAGCTCGGCACAATCGATCGCGCATCGCTAAGCTATAAAATAATTCTTAGATTAAATTTAAAGCGATGAAATCAACTACGCGCGTGCGTTCAATAACATCAGTCCGTTCATCCCGTCCCGGTAGTCTGAGTGAAAACGCCGTTTTCATCTCTTTTCTCTTCAAAATATTTGAAATCTGAGCCATCAGCTCGGCACAATCAATCGCGCATCGCTAAGCTATCGAATAATTCTTAGATTAAATTTAAAGCGATGAAATCAACCACGCGCGTGCGTTCAATAACATCAGTCCGTTCATCCCGTCCCGGTAGTCTGAGGGAAAACGCCGTTTTCATCTCTTTTCTCGTTGAAAATATATGAAATGTGCGTTATAAGCTCGACACGGTCGATCGCGCATTTCTAGACTGTAAAATAATTCTTAGGTTCAATTTAAAGCGATGAAATCAAGGACGCGCATGCGTTCAATAATATCAGTCCGTTCATCCCGTCCCGGTAGTCTGAGTGAAAACGCCGTTTTCATCTCTTTTCTCTTCAAAATATTTGAAATCTGAGCCATAAGCTCGGCACAATCGATCGCGCATCGCTAAGCTATAAAATAATTCTTAGATTAAATTTAAAGCGATGAAATCAACCACGCGCGTGCGTTCAATAACATCAGTCCGTTCATCCCGTCCCGGTAGTCTGAGTGAAAACGCCGTTTTCATCTCTTTTCTCTTCAAAATATTTGAAAGCTGAGCCATAAGCTCGGCACAATCGATCGCGCATCGCTAAGCTATCGAATAATTCTTAGATTAAATTTAAAACGATGGAATCAACCACGCGCGTGCGTTCAATAACATCAGTCCATTCATCCCGTCCCGGTAGTCTGAGGGAAAACGCCGTTTTCATCTCTTTTCTCGTTGAAAATATATGAAATGTGCGTTATAAGCTCGACACGGTCGATCGCGCATTTCTAGACTGTAAAATAATTCTTAGGTTCAATTTAAAGCGATGAAATCAAGGACGCGCATGCGTTCAATAATATCAGTCCGTTCATCCCGTCCCGGTAGTCTGAGTGAAAACGCCGTTTTCATCTCTTTTCTCTTCAAAATATTTGAAATCTGAGCCATAAGCTCGGCACAATCGATCGCGCATCGCTAAGCTATAAAATAATTCTTAGATTAAATTTAAAGCGATGAAATCAACTACGCGCGTGCGTTCAATAACATCAGTCCGTTCATCCCGTCCCGGTAGTCTGAGTGAAAACGCCGTTTTCATCTCTTTTCTCTTCAAAATATTTGAAAGCTGAGCCATAAGCTCGGCACAATCGATCGCGCATCGCTAAGCTATCGAATAATTCTTAGATTAAATTTAAAACGATGGAATCAACCACGCGCGTGCGTTCAATAACATCAGTCCATTCATCCCGTCCCGGTAGTCTGAGGGAAAACGCCGTTTTCATCTCTTTTCTCGTTGAAAATATATGAAATGTGCGTTATAAGCTCGACACGGTCGATCGCGCATTTCTAGACTGTAAAATAATTCTTAGGTTCAATTTAAAGCGATGAAATCAAGGACGCGCGTGCGTTCAATAACATCAGTCCGGTCATCCCGTCCCGGTAGTCTGGGGGAAAACCCCGGTTTCATCTCTTTTCTCTTCAAAATATTTGAAATCTGAGCCATCAGCTCGGCACAATCAATCGCGCATCGCTAAGCTATAAAATAATTCTTAGATTAAATTTAAAGCGATGAAATCAACCACGCGCGTGCGTTCAATAACATCAGTCCGTTCATCCCGCCCCGGTAGTCTGAGGGAAAACGCCGTTTTCATCTCTTTTCTCGTTGAAAATATTTGAAATGTGCGTTATAAGCTCGACACGGTCGATCGCGGAATTCTAGACTGTAAAATAATTCTTAGGTTCAATTTAAAGCGATTAAATCAAGGACGCGCGTGCGTTTAATAACATCAGTCCGTTCATACCGTCCCGATAGTCTGAGCCAAAACGTCGTTTTCATTTCTTTTTTTTTTCAAAATGTTAAAAATCTGTGCCATAAACTTGACACGGTCGATCGCGATTCGCTAAGCTATAAAATAATTCTTAGATTAAATTTAAAGCGATGAAATCAACTACGCGCGTGCGTTCAAAAACATCAGTCCGTTCATCCCGTCCTGGTAGTCTGAGTGAAAACGCCGTTTTCATCTCTTTTCTCGTTGAAAATATTTGAAATGTGCGTTATAAGCTCGACACGGTCGATCGCGCATAGCTAAACTATAAAATAATTCTTAGATTAAATTGAAAGCGATGAAATCAAGTACGCGCGTGCGTTCAATAACATCAGTCCGTTCATCCCGTTCCGGTAGTCTGAGTGAAAACGCCGTTTTCATCTCTTTTCTCTTCAAAATATTTGAAATCTGAGCCATCAGCTCGGCACAATCAATCGCGCAACGCTAAGCTATCGAATAATTCTTAGATTAAATTTAAAGCGATGAAATCAACCACGCGCGTGCGTTCAATAACATCAGTCCGTTCATCCCGTCCCGGTAGTCTGAGGGAAAACGCCGTTTTCATCTCTTTTCTCGTTGAAAATATATGAAATGTGCGTTATAAGCTCGACACGGTCGATCGCGCATTTCTAGACTGTAAAATAATTCTTAGGTTCAATTTAAAGCGATGAAATCAAGGGCGCGCGTCCGTTCAATGATATCAGTCCGTGCATCGCGTCCCGGTAGTCTGAGTGAAAACGCCGTTTTCATCTGTTTTCTCTTCAAAATATTTGAAATCTGAGCCATAAGCTCGGCACAATCGATCGCGCATCACTAAGCTATAAAATAATTCTTAGATTAAATTTAAAGCGATGCAATCAACTACGCGCGTGCGTTCAATAACATCAGTCCGTTCATCCCGTCCCGGTAGTCTGAGTGAAAACGCCGTTTTCATCTCTTTTTTCTTCAAAATATTTGAAAGCTGAGCCATAAGGTCGGCACAATCGATCGCGCATCGCTAAGCTATAAAATAATTCTTAGATTAAATTTAAAGCGATGAAATCAACCACGCGCGTGCGTTCAATAACATCAGTCCGTTCATCCCGCCCCGGTAGTCTGAGGGAAAACGCCGTTTTCATCTCTTTTCTCGTTGAAAATATTTGAAATGTGCGTTATAAGCTCGATACGGTCGATCGCGCATTTCTAGACTGTAAAATAATTCTTAGGTTCAATTTAAAGCGATGAAATCAAGGACGCGCGTGCGTTCAATAATATCAGTCCGTTCATCCCGTCCCGGTAGTCTGAGTGAAAACGCCGTTTTCATCTCTTTTCTCTTCAAAATATTTGAAATCTGAGCCATCAGCTCGGCACAATCAATCGCGCATCGCTAAGCTATCGAATAATTCTTAGATTAAATTTAAAGCGATGAAATCAACCACGCGCGTGCGTTCAACAACATCAGTCCGTTCATACCGTCCCGATAGTCTGAGCCAAAACGCCGTTTTCATCTCTTTTCTCGTTGAAAATATTTGAAATGTGCGTTATAAGCTCGACACGGTCGATCGCGGAATTCTAGACTGTAAAATAATTCTTAGGTTTAATTTAAAGCGATTAAATCAAGGACGCGCGTGCGTTTAATAACATCAGTCCGTTCATACCGTCCCGATAGTCTGAGCCAAAACGTCGTTTTCATTTCTTTTTTTTTTCAAAATGTTAAAAATCTGTGCCATAAACTTGACACGGTCGATCGTGATTCGCTAAGCTATAAAATAATTCTTAGATTAAATTTAAAGCGATGAAATCAACTACGCGCGTGCGTTCAATAACATCAGTCCGTTCATCCCGTCCCGGTAGTCTGAGTGAAAACGCCGTTTTCATCTCTTTTCTCGGTGAAAATATTTGAAATGTGCGTTATAAGCTCGACACGGTCGATCGCGCATAGCTAAACTATAAAATAATTCTTAGATTAAATTGACAGCGATGAAATCAAGTACGCGCGTGCGTTCAATAATATCAGTCCGTTCATCCCGTCCCGGTAGTCAGAGTGAAAACGCCGTTTTCATCTCTTTTCTCGTTGAAAATATTTGAAATCTGCGTTATAAGCTCGACACGGTCGATCGCGCATAGCTAAACTATAAAATAATTCTTAGATTAAATTTAAAGCGATGAAATCAACTACGCGCGTGCGTTCAATAACATCAGTCCGTTCATCCCGTCCCGGTAGTCTGAGTGAAAACGCCGTTTTCATCTCTTTTCTCTTCAAAATATTTGAAATCTGAGCCATCAGCTCGGCACAATCAATCGCGCATCGCTAAGCTATCGAATAATTCTTAGATTAAATTTAAAGCGATGAAATCAACCACGCGCGTGCGTTCAATAACATCAGTCCGTTCATCCCGTCCCGGTAGTCTGAGGGAAAACGCCGTTTTCATCTCTTTTCTCGTTGAAAATATATGAAATGTGCGTTATAAGCTCGACACGGTCGATCGCGCATTTCTAGACTGTAAAATAATTCTTAGGTTCAATTTAAAGCGATGAAATCAAGGACGCGCATGCGTTCAATAATATCAGTCCGTTCATCCCGTCCCGGTAGTCTGAGTGAAAACGCCGTTTTCATCTCTTTTCTCTTCAAAATATTTGAAATCTGAGCCATAAGCTCGGCACAATCGATCGCGCATCGCTAAGCTATAAAATAATTCTTAGATTAAATTTAAAGCGATGAAATCAACCACGCGCGTGCGTTCAATAACATCAGTCCGTTCATCCCGTCCCGGTAGTCTGAGTGAAAACGCCGTTTTCATCTCTTTTCTCTTCAAAATATTTGAAAGCTGAGCCATAAGCTCGGCACAATCGATCGCGCATCGCTAAGCTATCGAATAATTCTTAGATTAAATTTAAAACGATGGAATCAACCACGCGCGTGCGTTCAATAACATCAGTCCATTCATCCCGTCCCGGTAGTCTGAGGGAAAACGCCGTTTTCATCTCTTTTCTCGTTGAAAATATATGAAATGTGCGTTATAAGCTCGACACGGTCGATCGCGCATTTCTAGACTGTAAAATAATTCTTAGGTTCAATTTAAAGCGATGAAATCAAGGACGCGCATGCGTTCAATAATATCAGTCCGTTCATCCCGTCCCGGTAGTCTGAGTGAAAACGCCGTTTTCATCTCTTTTCTCTTCAAAATATTTGAAATCTGAGCCATAAGCTCGGCACAATCGATCGCGCATCGCTAAGCTATAAAATAATTCTTAGATTAAATTTAAAGCGATGAAATCAACTACGCGCGTGCGTTCAATAACATCAGTCCGTTCATCCCGTCCCGGTAGTCTGAGTGAAAACGCCGTTTTCATCTCTTTTCTCTTCAAAATATTTGAAAGCTGAGCCATAAGCTCGGCACAATCGATCGCGCATCGCTAAGCTATCGAATAATTCTTAGATTAAATTTAAAACGATGGAATCAACCACGCGCGTGCGTTCAATAACATCAGTCCATTCATCCCGTCCCGGTAGTCTGAGGGAAAACGCGGTTTTCATCTCTTTTCTCGTTGAAAATATATGAAATGTGCGTTATAAGCTCGACACGGTCGATCGCGCATTTCTAGACTGTAAAATAATTCTTAGGTTCAATTTAAAGCGATGAAATCAAGGACGCGCGTGCGTTCAATAACATCAGTCCGTTCATCCCGTCCCGGTAGTCTGGGGGAAAACCCCGGTTTCATCTCTTTTCTCTTCAAAATATTTGAAATCTGAGCCATCAGCTCGGCACAATCAATCGCGCATCGCTAAGCTATAAAATAATTCTTAGATTAAATTTAAAGCGATGAAATCAACCACGCGCGTGCGTTCAATAACATCAGTCCGTTCATCCCGCCCCGGTAGTCTGAGGGAAAACGCCGTTTTCATCTCTTTTCTCGTTGAAAATATTTGAAATGTGCGTTATAAGCTCGACACGGTCGATCGCGGAATTCTAGACTGTAAAATAATTCTTAGGTTCAATTTAAAGCGATTAAATCAAGGACGCGCGTGCGTTTAATAACATCAGTCCGTTCATACCGTCCCGATAGTCTGAGCCAAAACGTCGTTTTCATTTCTTTTTTTTTTCAAAATGTTAAAAATCTGTGCCATAAACTTGACACGGTCGATCGCGATTCGCTAAGCTATAAAATAATTCTTAGATTAAATTTAAAGCGATGAAATCAACTACGCGCGTGCGTTCAATAACATCAGTCCGTTCATCCCGTCCTGGTAGTCTGAGTGAAAACGCCGTTTTCATCTCTTTTCTCGTTGAAAATATTTGAAATGTGCGTTATAAGCTCGACACGGTCGATCGCGCATAGCTAAACTATAAAATAATTCTTAGATTAAATTGAAAGCGATGAAATCAAGTACGCGCGTGCGTTCAATAACATCAGTCCGTTCATCCCGTTCCGGTAGTCTGAGTGAAAACGCCGTTTTCATCTCTTTTCTCTTCAAAATATTTGAAATCTGAGCCATCAGCTCGGCACAATCAATCGCGCAACGCTAAGCTATCGAATAATTCTTAGATTAAATTTAAAGCGATGAAATCAACCACGCGCGTGCGTTCAATAACATCAGTCCGTTCATCCCGTCCCGGTAGTCTGAGGGAAAACGCCGTTTTCATCTCTTTTCTCGTTGAAAATATATGAAATGTGCGTTATAAGCTCGACACGGTCGATCGCGCATTTCTAGACTGTAAAATAATTCTTAGGTTCAATTTAAAGCGATGAAATCAAGGGCGCGCGTCCGTTCAATGATATCAGTCCGTGCATCGCGTCCCGGTAGTCTGAGTGAAAACGCCGTTTTCATCTGTTTTCTCTTCAAAATATTTGAAATCTGAGCCATAAGCTCGGCACAATCGATCGCGCATCACTAAGCTATAAAATAATTCTTAGATTAAATTTAAAGCGATGAAATCAACTACGCGCGTGCGTTCAATAACATCAGTCCGTTCATCCCGTCCCGGTAGTCTGAGTGAAAACGCCGTTTTCATCTCTTTTTTCTTCAAAATATTTGAAAGCTGAGCCATAAGCTCGGCACAATCGATCGCGCATCGCTAAGCTATAAAATAATTCTTAGATTAAATTTAAAGCGATGAAATCAACCACGCGCGTGCGTTCAATAACATCAGTCCGTTCATCCCGCCCCGGTAGTCTGAGGGAAAACGCCGTTTTCATCTCTTTTCTCGTTGAAAATATTTGAAATGTGCGTTATAAGCTCGATACGGTCGATCGCGCATTTCTAGACTGTAAAATAATTCTTAGGTTCAATTTAAAGCGATGAAATCAAGGACGCGCGTGCGTTCAATAATATCAGTCCGTTCATCCCGTCCCGGTAGTCTGAGTGAAAACGCCGTTTTCATCTCTTTTCTCTTCAAAATATTTGAAATCTGAGCCATCAGCTCGGCACAATCAATCGCGCATCGCTAAGCTATCGAATAATTCTTAGATTAAATTTAAAGCGATGAAATCAACCACGCGCGTGCGTTCAACAACATCAGTCCGTTCATACCGTCCCGATAGTCTGAGCCAAAACGCCGTTTTCATCTCTTTTCTCGTTGAAAATATTTGAAATGTGCGTTATAAGCTCGACACGGTCGATCGCGGAATTCTAGACTGTAAAATAATTCTTAGGTTTAATTTAAAGCGATTAAATCAAGGACGCGCGTGCGTTTAATAACATCAGTCCGTTCATACCGTCCCGATAGTCTGAGCCAAAACGTCGTTTTCATTTCTTTTTTTTTTCAAAATGTTAAAAATCTGTGCCATAAACTTGACACGGTCGATCGTGATTCGCTAAGCTATAAAATAATTCTTAGATTAAATTTAAAGCGATGAAATCAACTACGCGCGTGCGTTCAATAACATCAGTCCGTTCATCCCGTCCCGGTAGTCTGAGTGAAAACGCCGTTTTCATCTCTTTTCTCGGTGAAAATATTTGAAATGTGCGTTATAAGCTCGACACGGTCGATCGCGCATAGCTAAACTATAAAATAATTCTTAGATTAAATTGACAGCGATGAAATCAAGTACGCGCGTGCGTTCAATAATATCAGTCCGTTCATCCCGTCCCGGTAGTCAGAGTGAAAACGCCGTTTTCATCTCTTTTCTCGTTGAAAATATTTGAAATCTGCGTTATAAGCTCGACACGGTCGATCGCGCATAGCTAAACTATAAAATAATTCTTAGATTAAATTGAAAGCGATGAAATCAAGTACGCGCGTGCGTTCAATAATATCAGTCCGTTCATCCCGTCCCGGTAGTCTGAGCCAAAACGCCGTTTTCATCTCTTTTCTCTTCAAAATATTTGAAACCTGAGCCATAAGCTCGGCACAATCGATCGCGATTCGCTAAGCTATAAAATAATTCTTAGATTAAATTTAAAGCGATGAAATCAACTGCGCGCGAGCGTTCAATAACATCAGTCCGTTCATCCCGTCCCGGTAGTCTGAGTGAAAACGCCGTTTTCATCTCTTTTCTCTTCAAAATATTTGAAATCTGAGCCATCAGCTCGGCACAATCAATCGCCCATCGCTAAGCTATCGAATAATTCTTAGATTAAATTTAAAGCGATGAAATCAACCACGCGCGTGCCTTCAACAACATTAGTCCGTTCATACCGTCCCGATAGTCTGAGCCAAAACGCCGTTTTCATCTCTTTTCTCGTTGAAAATATTTGAAATGTGCGTTATAAGCTCGACACGGTCGATCGCGGAATTCCAGACTGTAAAATAATTCTTAGGTTCAATTTAAAGCGATTAAATCAAGGACGCGCGTGCGTTTAATAACATCAGTCCGTTCATACCGTCCCGATAGTCTGAGCCAAAACGTCGTTTTCATTTCATTTTTTTTTCAAAATGTTAAAAATCTGTGCCATAAACTTGACACGGTCGATCGCGATTCGCTAAGCTATAAAATAATTCTTAGATTAAATTTAAAGCGATGAAATCAACTACGCGCGTGCGTTCAATAACATCAGTCCGTTCATCCCGTCCTGGTAGTCTGAGTGAAAACGCCGTTTTCATCTCTTTTCTCGTTGAAAATATTTGAAATGTGCGTTATAAGCTCGACACGGTCGATCGCGCATAGCTAAACTATAAAATAATTCTTAGATTAAATTGAAAGCGATGAAATCAAGTACGCGCGTGCGTTCAATAATATCAATCCGTTCATCCCGTCCCGGTAGTCAGAGTGAAAACGCCGTTTTCATCTCTTTTCTCGTTGAAAATATTTGAAATCTGCGTTATAAGCTCGACACGGTCGATCGCGCATAGCTAAACTATAAAATAATTCTTAGATTAAATTGAAAGCGATGAAATCAAGTACGCGCGTGCGTTCAATAATATCAGTCCGTTCATCCCGTCCCGGTAGTCTGAGCCACAACGCCGTTTTCATCTCTTTTCTCTTCAAAATATTTGAAACCTGAGCCATAAGCTCGGCACAATCGATCGCGATTCGCTAAGCTATAAAATAATTCTTAGATTAAATTTAAAGCGATGAAATCAACTGCGCGCGAGCGTTCAATAACATCAGTCCGTTCATCCCCTCCCGGTAGTCTGAGCCAAAACGCCGTTTTCATCTCTTTTCTCTTCAAAATATTTGAAACCTGAGCCATAAGTTCGGCACAATCGATCGCGATTCGCTAAGCTATAAAATAATTCTTAGATTAAATTTAAAGCGATGAAATCAACTGCGCGCGAGCGTTCAATAACATCAGTCCGATCATCCCGTGTCGGTGGTCTGAGTGAAAACACCGTTTTCATCTCTTTTCTCTTCAAAATATTTGAAACCTGAGCCATGAGCTCGGCACAATCGATCGCGATTCGCTAAGCTATAAAATAATTCTTAGATTAAATTTAAAGCGATGAAATCAACTACGCGCGTGCGTTCAATAACACCAGTCCGTTCATCCCGTCCCGGTAGTCTGAGTGAAAACGCCGTTTTCATCTCTTTTCTCGTTGAAAATATTTGAAATGTGCGTTATAAGCTCGACACGGTCGATCGCGCATTTCTAGACAGCAAAATAATTCTTAGGTTCAATGTAAAGCGATGAAATCAAGGACGCGCGTGCGTTCAATAACATCAGTCCGTTCATACCGTCCCGATAGTCTGAGCCAAAACGCCGTTTTCATCTCTTTTCTCGTTGAAAATATTTGAAATGTGCGTTATAAGCTCGACACGGTCGATCGCGGAATTCTAGACTGTAAAATAATTCTTAGGTTCAATTTAAAGCGATTAAATCAAGGACGCGCGTGCGTTTAATAACATCAGTCCGTTCATACCGTCCCGATAGTCTGAGCCAAAACGTCGTTTTCATTTCTTTTTTTTTTCAAAATGTTAAAAATCTGTGCCATAAACTTGACACGGTCGATCGCGATTCGCTAAGCTATAAAATAATTCTTAGATTAAATTTAAAGCGATGAAATCAACTACGCGCGTGCGTTCAATAACATCAGTCCGTTCATCCCGTCCTGGTAGTCTGAGTGAAAACGCCGTTTTCATCTCTTTTCTCGTTGAAAATATTTGAAATGTGCGTTATAAGCTCGACACGGTCGATCGCGCATAGCTAAACTATAAAATAATTCTTAGATTAAATTGAAAGCGATGAAATCAAGTACGCGCGTGCGTTCAATAATATCAATCCGTTCATCCCGTCCCGGTAGTCAGAGTGAAAACGCCGTTTTCATCTCTTTTCTCGTTGAAAATATTTGAAATCTGCGTTATAAGCTCGACACGGTCGATCGCGCATAGCTAAACTATAAAATAATTCTTAGATTAAATTGAAAGCGATGAAATCAAGTACGCGCGTGCGTTCAATAATATCAGTCCGTTCATCCCGTCCCGGTAGTCTGAGCCACAACGCCGTTTTCATCTCTTTTCTCTTCAAAATATTTGAAACCTGAGCCATAAGCTCGGCACAATCGATCGCGATTCGCTAAGCTATAAAATAATTCTTAGATTAAATTTAAAGCGATGAAATCAACTGCGCGCGAGCGTTCAATAACATCAGTCCGTTCATCCCGTCCCGGTAGTCTGAGCCAAAACGCCGTTTTCATCTCTTTTCTCTTCAAAATATTTGAAACCTGAGCCATAAGTTCGGCACAATCGATCGCGATTCGCTAAGCTATAAAATAATTCTTAGATTAAATTTAAAGCGATGAAATCAACTGCGCGCGAGCGTTCAATAACATCAGTCCGATCATCCCGTGTCGGTGGTCTGAGTGAAAACACCGTTTTCATCTCTTTTCTCTTCAAAATATTTGAAACCTGAGCCATGAGCTCGGCACAATCGATCGCGATTCGCTAAGCTATAAAATAATTCTTAGATTAAATTTAAAGCGATGAAATCAACTACGCGCGTGCGTTCAATAACACCAGTCCGTTCATCCCGTCCCGCTAGTCTGAGTGAAAACGCCGTTTTCATCTCTTTTCTCGTTGAAAATATTTGAAATGTGCGTTATAAGCTCGACACGGTCGATCGCGCATTTCTAGACAGCAAAATAATTCTTAGGTTCAATGTAAAGCGATGAAATCAAGGACGCGCGTGCGTTCAATAACATCAGTCCGTTCATACCGTCCCGATAGTCTGAGCCAAAACGCCGTTTTCATCTCTTTTCTCGTTGAAAATATTTGAAATGTGCGTTATAAGCTCGACACGGTCGATCGCGGAATTCTAGACTGTAAAATAATTCTTAGGTTCAATTTAAAGCGATTAAATCAAGGACGCGCGTGCGTTTAATAACATCAGTCCGTTCATACCGTCCCGATAGTCTGAGCCAAAACGTCGTTTTCATTTCTTTTTTTTTTCAAAATGTTAAAAATCTGTGCCATAAACTTGACACGGTCGATCGTGATTCGCTAAGCTATAAAATAATTCTTAGATTAAATTTAAAGCGATGAAATCAACTACGCGCGTGCGTTCAATAACATCAGTCCGTTCATCCCGTCCCGGTAGTCTGAGTGAAAACGCCGTTTTCATCTCTTTTCTCGTTGAAAATATTTGAAATGTGCGTTATAAGCTCGACACGGTCGATCGCGGAATTCTAGACTGTAAAATAATTCTTAGGTTCAATTTAAAGCGATTAAATCAAGGACGCGCGTGCGTTTAATAACATCAGTCCGTTCATACCGTCCCGATAGTCTGAGCCAAAACGTCGTTTTCATTTCTTTTTTTTTTCAAAATGTTAAAAATCTGTGCCATAAACTTGACACGGTCGATCGCGATTCGCTAAGCTACAAAATAATTCTTAGATTAAATTTAAAGCGATGAAATCAACTACGCGCGTGCGTTCAATAACATCAGTCCGTTCATCCCGTCCTGGTAGTCTGAGTGAAAACGCCGTTTTCATCTCTTTTCTCGTTGAAAATATTTGAAATGTGCGTTATAAGCTCGACACGGTCGATCGCGCATAGCTAAACTATAAAATAATTCTTAGATTAAATTGAAAGCGATGAAATCAAGTACGCGCGTGCGTTCAATAATATCAATCCGTTCATCCCGTCCCGGTAGTCAGAGTGAAAACGCCGTTTTCATCTCTTTTCTCGTTGAAAATATTTGAAATCTGCGTTATAAGCTCGACACGGTCGATCGCGCATAGCTAAACTATAAAATAATTCTTAGATTAAATTGAAAGCGATGAAATCAAGTACGCGCGTGTGTTCAATAATATCAGTCCGTTCATCCCGTCCCGGTAGTCTGGGGGAAAACCCCGGTTTCATCTCTTTTCTCTTCAAAATATTTGAAATCTGAGCCATCAGCTCGGCACAATCAATCGCGCATCGCTAAGCTATAAAATAATTCTTACATTAAATTTAAAGCGATGAAATCAACCACGCGCGTGCGTTCAATAACATCAGTCCGTTCATCCCGCCCCGGTAGTCTGAGGGAAAACGCCGTTTTCATCTCTTTTCTCGTTGAAAATATTTGAAATGTGCGTTATAAGCTCGATACGGCCGATCGCGCATTTCTAGACTGTAAAATAATTCTTAGGTTCAATTTAAAGCGATGAAATCAAGGACGCGCATGCGTTCAATAATATCAGTCCGTTCATCCCGTCCCGGTAGTCTGAGTGAAAACGCCGTTTTCATCTCTTTTCTCTTCAAAATATTTGAAATCTGAGCCATAAGCTCGGCACAATCGACCGCGCATCGCTAAGCTATAAAATAATTCTTAGATTAAATTTAAAGCGATGAAATCAACTACGCGCGTGCGTTCAATAACATCAGTCCGTTCATCCCGTCCCGGTAGTCTGAGTGAAAACGCCGTTTTCATCTCTTTTCTCTTCAAAATATTTGAAATCTGAGCCATCAGCTCGGCACAATCAATCGCGCATCGCTAAGCTATCGAATAATTCTTAGATTAAATTTAAAGCGATGAAATCAACCACGCGCGTGCGTTCAATAACATCAGTCCGTTCATCCCGTCCCGGTAGTCTGAGGGAAAACGCCGTTTTCATGTCTTTTCTCGTTGAAAATATATGAAATGTGCGTTATAAGCTCGACACGGTCGATCGCGCATTTCTAGACTGTAAAATAATTCTTAGGTTCAATTTGAAGCGATGAAATCAAGGACGCGCATGCGTTCCATAATATCAGTCCGTTCATCCCGTCCCGGTAGTCTGAGTGAAAACGCCGTTTTCATCTCTTTTCTCTTCAAAATATTTGAAATCTGAGCCATAAGCTCGGCACAATCGACCGCGCATCGCTAAGCTATAAAATAATTCTTAGATTAAATTTAAAGCGATGAAATCAACTACGCGCGTGCGTTCAATAACATCAGTCCGTTCATCCCGTCCCGGTAGTCTGAGTGAAAACGCCGTTTTCATCTCTTTTCTCTTCAAAATATTTGAAAGCTGAGCCATAAGCTCGGCACAATCGATCGCGCATCGCTAAGCTACCGTATAATCCTTAGATTAAATTTAAAACGATGAAATCAACCACCCGCGTGCGTTCAATAACATCAGTCCGGTCATACCGTCCCAATAGTCTGAGCCAAAACGCCGTTTTAATCTCTTTTCTCTTCAAAATATTTGAAATGTGCGTTATAAGCTCGACACGGTCGACGGCGCATTTCTAGACTGTAAAATAATTCTTAGGTTCAATTTAAAGCGATGAAATCAAGGACGCGCGTGCGTTCAATAACATCAGTCCGATCATCCCGTGCCGGTAGTCTGAGTGAAAACACCGTTTTCATCTCTTTTCTCTTCAAAATATTTGAAACCTGAGCCATAAGCTCGGCACAATCGATCGCGATTCGCTAAGCTATAAAATAATTCTTAGATTAAATTTAAAGCGATGAAATCAACTACGCGCGTGCGTTCAATAACATCAGTCCGTTCATCCCGTCCCGGTAGTCTGAGTGAAAACGCCGTTTCCATCTCTTTTCTCGTTGAAAATATTTGAAATGTGCGTTATAAGCTCGACACGGTCGATCGCGCATAGCTAAACTATAAAATAATTCTTAGGTTCAATGTAAAGCGATGAAATCAAGGACGCGCGTGCGTTCAATAATATCAGTCCGTTCATCCCGTCCCGGTAGTCTGAGCCAAAACGCCGTTTTCATCTCTTTTCTCTTCAAAATATTTGAAACCTGAGCCATAAGCTCGGCACAATCGATCGCGATTCGCTAAGCTATAAAATAATTCTTAGATTAAATTTAAAGCGATGAAATCAACTGCGCGCGAGCGTTCAATAACATCAGTCCGTTCATCCCGTCCCGGTAGTCTGAGTGAAAACGCCGTTTTCATCTCTTTTCTCTTCAAAATATTTGAAATCTGAGCCATCAGCTCGGCACAATCAATCGCCCATCGCTAAGCTATCGAATAATTCTTAGATTAAATTTAAAGCGATGAAATCAACCACGCGCGTGCCTTCAACAACATTAGTCCGTTCATACCGTCCCGATAGTCTGAGCCAAAACGCCGTTTTCATCTCTTTTCTCGTTGAAAATATTTGAAATGTGCGTTATAAGCTCGACACGGTCGATCGCGGAATTCTAGACTGTAAAATAATTCTTAGGTTCAATTTAAAGCGATTAAATCAAGGACGCGCGTGCGTTTAATAACATCAGTCCGTTCATACCGTCCCGATAGTCTGAGCCAAAACGTCGTTTTCATTTCTTTTTTTTTTCAAAATGTTAAAAATCTGTGCCATAAACTTGACACGGTCGATCGCGATTCGCTAAGCTATAAAATAATTCTTAGATTAAATTTAAAGCGATGAAATCAACTACGCGCGTGCGTTCAATAACATCAGTCCGTTCATCCCGTCCTGGTAGTCTGAGTGAAAACGCCGTTTTCATCTCTTTTCTCGTTGAAAATATTTGAAATGTGCGTTATAAGCTCGACACGGTCGATCGCGCATAGCTAAACTATAAAATAATTCTTAGATTAAATTGAAAGCGATGAAATCAAGTACGCGCGTGCGTTCAATAATATCAATCCGTTCATCCCGTCCCGGTAGTCAGAGTGAAAACGCCGTTTTCATCTCTTTTCTCGTTGAAAATATTTGAAATCTGCGTTATAAGCTCGACACGGTCGATCGCGCATAGCTAAACTATAAAATAATTCTTAGATTAAATTGAAAGCGATGAAATCAAGTACGCGCGTGCGTTCAATAATATCAGTCCGTTCATCCCGTCCCGGTAGTCTGAGCCACAACGCCGTTTTCATCTCTTTTCTCTTCAAAATATTTGAAACCTGAGCCATAAGCTCGGCACAATCGATCGCGATTCGCTAAGCTATAAAATAATTCTTAGATTAAATTTAAAGCGATGAAATCAACTGCGCGCGAGCGTTCAATAACATCAGTCCGTTCATCCCGTCCCGGTAGTCTGAGCCAAAACGCCGTTTTCATCTCTTTTCTCTTCAAAATATTTGAAACCTGAGCCATAAGTTCGGCACAATCGATCGCGATTCGCTAAGCTATAAAATAATTCTTAGATTAAATTTAAAGCGATGAAATCAACTGCGCGCGAGCGTTCAATAACATCAGTCCGATCATCCCGTGTCGGTGGTCTGAGTGAAAACACCGTTTTCATCTCTTTTCTCTTCAAAATATTTGAAACCTGAGCCATGAGCTCGGCACAATCGATCGCGATTCGCTAAGCTATAAAATAATTCTTAGATTAAATTTAAAGCGATGAAATCAACTACGCGCGTGCGTTCAATAACACCAGTCCGTTCATCCCGTCCCGCTAGTCTGAGTGAAAACGCCGTTTTCATCTCTTTTCTCGTTGAAAATATTTGAAATGTGCGTTATAAGCTCGACACGGTCGATCGCGCATTTCTAGACAGCAAAATAATTCTTAGGTTCAATGTAAAGCGATGAAATCAAGGACGCGCGTGCGTTCAATAACATCAGTCCGTTCATACCGTCCCGATAGTCTGAGCCAAAACGCCGTTTTCATCTCTTTTCTCGTTGAAAATATTTGAAATGTGCGTTATAAGCTCGACACGGTCGATCGCGGAATTCTAGACTGTAAAATAATTCTTAGGTTCAATTTAAAGCGATTAAATCAAGGACGCGCGTGCGTTTAATAACATCAGTCCGTTCATACCGTCCCGATAGTCTGAGCCAAAACGTCGTTTTCATTTCTTTTTTTTTTCAAAATGTTAAAAATCTGTGCCATAAACTTGACACGGTCGATCGTGATTCGCTAAGCTATAAAATAATTCTTAGATTAAATTTAAAGCGATGAAATCAACTACGCGCGTGCGTTCAATAACATCAGTCCGTTCATCCCGTCCCGGTAGTCTGAGTGAAAACGCCGTTTTCATCTCTTTTCTCGTTGAAAATATTTGAAATGTGCGTTATAAGCTCGACACGGTCGATCGCGGAATTCTAGACTGTAAAATAATTCTTAGGTTCAATTTAAAGCGATTAAATCAAGGACGCGCGTGCGTTTAATAACATCAGTCCGTTCATACCGTCCCGATAGTCTGAGCCAAAACGTCGTTTTCATTTCTTTTTTTTTTCAAAATGTTAAAAATCTGTGCCATAAACTTGACACGGTCGATCGCGATTCGCTAAGCTATAAAATAATTCTTAGATTAAATTTAAAGCGATGAAATCAACTACGCGCGTGCGTTCAATAACATCAGTCCGTTCATCCCGTCCTGGTAGTCTGAGTGAAAACGCCGTTTTCATCTCTTTTCTCGTTGAAAATATTTGAAATGTGCGTTATAAGCTCGACACGGTCGATCGCGCATAGCTAAACTATAAAATAATTCTTAGATTAAATTGAAAGCGATGAAATCAAGTACGCGCGTGCGTTCAATAATATCAATCCGTTCATCCCGTCCCGGTAGTCAGAGTGAAAACGCCGTTTTCATCTCTTTTCTCGTTGAAAATATTTGAAATCTGCGTTATAAGCTCGACACGGTCGATCGCGCATAGCTAAACTATAAAATAATTCTTAGATTAAATTGAAAGCGATGAAATCAAGTACGCGCGTGTGTTCAATAATATCAGTCCGTTCATCCCGTCCCGGTAGTCTGGGGGAAAACCCCGGTTTCATCTCTTTTCTCTTCAAAATATTTGAAATCTGAGCCATCAGCTCGGCACAATCAATCGCGCATCGCTAAGCTATAAAATAATTCTTACATTAAATTTAAAGCGATGAAATCAACCACGCGCGTGCGTTCAATAACATCAGTCCGTTCATCCCGCCCCGGTAGTCTGAGGGAAAACGCCGTTTTCATCTCTTTTCTCGTTGAAAATATTTGAAATGTGCGTTATAAGCTCGATACGGCCGATCGCGCATTTCTAGACTGTAAAATAATTCTTAGGTTCAATTTAAAGCGATGAAATCAAGGACGCGCATGCGTTCAATAATATCAGTCCGTTCATCCCGTCCCGGTAGTCTGAGTGAAAACGCCGTTTTCATCTCTTTTCTCTTCAAAATATTTGAAATCTGAGCCATAAGCTCGGCACAATCGACCGCGCATCGCTAAGCTATAAAATAATTCTTAGATTAAATTTAAAGCGATGAAATCAACTACGCGCGTGCGTTCAATAACATCAGTCCGTTCATCCCGTCCCGGTAGTCTGAGTGAAAACGCCGTTTTCATCTCTTTTCTCTTCAAAATATTTGAAATCTGAGCCATCAGCTCGGCACAATCAATCGCGCATCGCTAAGCTATCGAATAATTCTTAGATTAAATTTAAAGCGATGAAATCAACCACGCGCGTGCGTTCAATAACATCAGTCCGTTCATCCCGTCCCGGTAGTCTGAGGGAAAACGCCGTTTTCATGTCTTTTCTCGTTGAAAATATATGAAATGTGCGTTATAAGCTCGACACGGTCGATCGCGCATTTCTAGACTGTAAAATAATTCTTAGGTTCAATTTGAAGCGATGAAATCAAGGACGCGCATGCGTTCCATAATATCAGTCCGTTCATCCCGTCCCGGTAGTCTGAGTGAAAACGCCGTTTTCATCTCTTTTCTCTTCAAAATATTTGAAATCTGAGCCATAAGCTCGTCACAATCGACCGCGCATCGCTAAGCTATAAAATAATTCTTAGATTAAATTTAAAGCGATGAAATCAACTACGCGCGTGCGTTCAATAACATCAGTCCGTTCATCCCGTCCCGGTAGTCTGAGTGAAAACGCCGTTTTCATCTCTTTTCTCTTCAAAATATTTGAAAGCTGAGCCATAAGCTCGGCACAATCGATCGCGCATCGCTAAGCTACCGTATAATCCTTAGATTAAATTTAAAACGATGAAATCAACCACCCGCGTGCGTTCAATAACATCATTCCGGTCATACCGTCCCAATAGTCTGAGCCAAAACGCCGTTTTAATCTCTTTTCTCTTCAAAATATTTGAAATGTGCGTTATAAGCTCGACACGGTCGACGGCGCATTTCTAGACTGTAAAATAATTCTTAGGTTCAATTTAAAGCGATGAAATCAAGGACGCGCGTGCGTTCAATAACATCAGTCCGATCATCCCGTGCCGGTAGTCTGAGTGAAAACACCGTTTTCATCTCTTTTCTCTTCAAAATATTTGAAACCTGAGCCATAAGCTCGGCACAATCGATCGCGATTCGCTAAGCTATAAAATAATTCTTAGATTAAATTTAAAGCGATGAAATCAACTACGCGCGTGCGTTCAATAACATCAGTCCGTTCATCCCGTCCCGGTAGTCTGAGTGAAAACGCCGTTTCCATCTCTTTTCTCGTTGAAAATATTTGAAATGTGCGTTATAAGCTCGACACGGTCGATCGCGCATTTCTAGACAGCAAAATAATTCTTAGGTTCAATGTAAAGCGATGAAATCAAGGACGCGCGTGCGTTCAATAATATCAGTCCGTTCATCCCGTCCCGGTAGTCTGAATGAAAACGCCGTTTTCATCTCTTTTCTCTTCAAAATATTTGAAATCTGAGCCATCAGCTCGGCACAATCAATCGCGCATCGCTAAGCTATAAAATAATTCTTAGATTAAATTTAAAGCGATGAAATCAACTACGCGCGAGCGTTCAATAACATCAGTCCGTTCATCCCGTCCCGGTAGTCTGAGTGAAAACGCCGTTTTCATCTCTTTTCTCTTCAAAATATTTGAAATCTGAGCCATCAGCTCGGCACAATCAATCGCCCATCGCTAAGCTATCGAATAATTCTTAGATTAAATTTAAAGCGATGAAATCAACCACGCGCGTGCCTTCAACAACATTAGTCCGTTCATACCGTCCCGATAGTCTGAGCCAAAACGCCGTTTTCATCTCTTTTCTCGTTGAAAATATTTGAAATGTGCGTTATAAGCTCGACACGGTCGATCGCGGAATTCCAGACTGTAAAATAATTCTTAGGTTCAATTTAAAGCGATTAAATCAAGGACGCGCGTGCGTTTAATAACATCAGTCCGTTCATACCGTCCCGATAGTCTGAGCCAAAACGTCGTTTTCATTTCATTTTTTTTTCAAAATGTTAAAAATCTGTGCCATAAACTTGACACGGTCGATCGCGATTCGCTAAGCTATAAAATAATTCTTAGATTAAATTTAAAGCGATGAAATCAACTACGCGCGTGCGTTCAATAACATCAGTCCGTTCATCCCGTCCTGGTAGTCTGAGTGAAAACGCCGTTTTCATCTCTTTTCTCGTTGAAAATATTTGAAATGTGCGTTATAAGCTCGACACGGTCGATCGCGCATAGCTAAACTATAAAATAATTCTTAGATTAAATTGAAAGCGATGAAATCAAGTACGCGCGTGCGTTCAATAATATCAATCCGTTCATCCCGTCCCGGTAGTCAGAGTGAAAACGCCGTTTTCATCTCTTTTCTCGTTGAAAATATTTGAAATCTGCGTTATAAGCTCGACACGGTCGATCGCGCATAGCTAAACTATAAAATAATTCTTAGATTAAATTGAAAGCGATGAAATCAAGTACGCGCGTGCGTTCAATAATATCAGTCCGTTCATCCCGTCCCGGTAGTCTGAGCCACAACGCCGTTTTCATCTCTTTTCTCTTCAAAATATTTGAAACCTGAGCCATAAGCTCGGCACAATCGATCGCGATTCGCTAAGCTATAAAATAATTCTTAGATTAAATTTAAAGCGATGAAATCAACTGCGCGCGAGCGTTCAATAACATCAGTCCGTTCATCCCCTCCCGGTAGTCTGAGCCAAAACGCCGTTTTCATCTCTTTTCTCTTCAAAATATTTGAAACCTGAGCCATAAGTTCGGCACAATCGATCGCGATTCGCTAAGCTATAAAATAATTCTTAGATTAAATTTAAAGCGATGAAATCAACTGCGCGCGAGCGTTCAATAACATCAGTCCGATCATCCCGTGTCGGTGGTCTGAGTGAAAACACCGTTTTCATCTCTTTTCTCTTCAAAATATTTGAAACCTGAGCCATGAGCTCGGCACAATCGATCGCGATTCGCTAAGCTATAAAATAATTCTTAGATTAAATTTAAAGCGATGAAATCAACTACGCGCGTGCGTTCAATAACACCAGTCCGTTCATCCCGTCCCGGTAGTCTGAGTGAAAACGCCGTTTTCATCTCTTTTCTCGTTGAAAATATTTGAAATGTGCGTTATAAGCTCGACACGGTCGATCGCGCATTTCTAGACAGCAAAATAATTCTTAGGTTCAATGTAAAGCGATGAAATCAAGGACGCGCGTGCGTTCAATAACATCAGTCCGTTCATACCGTCCCGATAGTCTGAGCCAAAACGCCGTTTTCATCTCTTTTCTCGTTGAAAATATTTGAAATGTGCGTTATAAGCTCGACACGGTCGATCGCGGAATTCTAGACTGTAAAATAATTCTTAGGTTCAATTTAAAGCGATTAAATCAAGGACGCGCGTGCGTTTAATAACATCAGTCCGTTCATACCGTCCCGATAGTCTGAGCCAAAACGTCGTTTTCATTTCTTTTTTTTTTCAAAATGTTAAAAATCTGTGCCATAAACTTGACACGGTCGATCGTGATTCGCTAAGCTATAAAATAATTCTTAGATTAAATTTAAAGCGATGAAATCAACTACGCGCGTGCGTTCAATAACATCAGTCCGTTCATCCCGTCCCGGTAGTCTGAGTGAAAACGCCGTTTTCATCTCTTTTCTCGGTGAAAATATTTGAAATGTGCGTTATAAGCTCGACACGGTCGATCGCGCATAGCTAAACTATAAAATAATTCTTAGATTAAATTGAAAGCGATGAAATCAAGTACGCGCGTGCGTTCAATAATATCAGTCCGTTCATCCCGTCCCGGTAGTCAGAGTGAAAACGCCGTTTTCATCTCTTTTCTCGTTGAAAATATTTGAAATCTGCGTTATAAGCTCGACACGGTCGATCGCGCATAGCTAAACTATAAAATAATTCTTAGATTAAATTGAAAGCGATGAAATCAAGTACGCGCGTGCGTTCAATAATATCAGTCCGTTCATCCCGTCCCGGTAGTCTGAGCCAAAACGCCGTTTTCATCTCTTTTCTCTTCAAAATATTTGAAACCTGAGCCATAAGCTCGGCACAATCGATCGCGATTCGCTAAGCTATAAAATAATTCTTAGATTAAATTTAAAGCGATGAAATCAACTGCGCGCGAGCGTTCAATAACATCAGTCCGTTCATCCCGTCCCGGTAGTCTGAGTGAAAACGCCGTTTTCATCTCTTTTCTCTTCAAAATATTTGAAATCTGAGCCATCAGCTCGGCACAATCAATCGCCCATCGCTAAGCTATCGAATAATTCTTAGATTAAATTTAAAGCGATGAAATCAACCACGCGCGTGCCTTCAACAACATTAGTCCGTTCATACCGTCCCGATAGTCTGAGCCAAAACGCCGTTTTCATCTCTTTTCTCGTTGAAAATATTTGAAATGTGCGTTATAAGCTCGACACGGTCGATCGCGGAATTCTAGACTGTAAAATAATTCTTAGGTTCAATTTAAAGCGATTAAATCAAGGACGCGCGTGCGTTTAATAACATCAGTCCGTTCATACCGTCCCGATAGTCTGAGCCAAAACGTCGTTTTCATTTCTTTTTTTTTTCAAAATGTTAAAAATCTGTGCCATAAACTTGACACGGTCGATCGCGATTCGCTAAGCTATAAAATAATTCTTAGATTAAATTTAAAGCGATGAAATCAACTACGCGCGTGCGTTCAATAACATCAGTCCGTTCATCCCGTCCTGGTAGTCTGAGTGAAAACGCCGTTTTCATCTCTTTTCTCGTTGAAAATATTTGAAATGTGCGTTATAAGCTCGACACGGTCGATCGCGCATAGCTAAACTATAAAATAATTCTTAGATTAAATTGAAAGCGATGAAATCAAGTACGCGCGTGCGTTCAATAATATCAATCCGTTCATCCCGTCCCGGTAGTCAGAGTGAAAACGCCGTTTTCATCTCTTTTCTCGTTGAAAATATTTGAAATCTGCGTTATAAGCTCGACACGGTCGATCGCGCATAGCTAAACTATAAAATAATTCTTAGATTAAATTGAAAGCGATGAAATCAAGTACGCGCGTGCGTTCAATAATATCAGTCCGTTCATCCCGTCCCGGTAGTCTGAGCCACAACGCCGTTTTCATCTCTTTTCTCTTCAAAATATTTGAAACCTGAGCCATAAGCTCGGCACAATCGATCGCGATTCGCTAAGCTATAAAATAATTCTTAGATTAAATTTAAAGCGATGAAATCAACTGCGCGCGAGCGTTCAATAACATCAGTCCGTTCATCCCGTCCCGGTAGTCTGAGCCAAAACGCCGTTTTCATCTCTTTTCTCTTCAAAATATTTGAAACCTGAGCCATAAGTTCGGCACAATCGATCGCGATTCGCTAAGCTATAAAATAATTCTTAGATTAAATTTAAAGCGATGAAATCAACTGCGCGCGAGCGTTCAATAACATCAGTCCGATCATCCCGTGTCGGTGGTCTGAGTGAAAACACCGTTTTCATCTCTTTTCTCTTCAAAATATTTGAAACCTGAGCCATGAGCTCGGCACAATCGATCGCGATTCGCTAAGCTATAAAATAATTCTTAGATTAAATTTAAAGCGATGAAATCAACTACGCGCGTGCGTTCAATAACACCAGTCCGTTCATCCCGTCCCGCTAGTCTGAGTGAAAACGCCGTTTTCATCTCTTTTCTCGTTGAAAATATTTGAAATGTGCGTTATAAGCTCGACACGGTCGATCGCGCATTTCTAGACAGCAAAATAATTCTTAGGTTCAATGTAAAGCGATGAAATCAAGGACGCGCGTGCGTTCAATAACATCAGTCCGTTCATACCGTCCCGATAGTCTGAGCCAAAACGCCGTTTTCATCTCTTTTCTCGTTGAAAATATTTGAAATGTGCGTTATAAGCTCGACACGGTCGATCGCGGAATTCTAGACTGTAAAATAATTCTTAGGTTCAATTTAAAGCGATTAAATCAAGGACGCGCGTGCGTTTAATAACATCAGTCCGTTCATACCGTCCCGATAGTCTGAGCCAAAACGTCGTTTTCATTTCTTTTTTTTTTCAAAATGTTAAAAATCTGTGCCATAAACTTGACACGGTCGATCGTGATTCGCTAAGCTATAAAATAATTCTTAGATTAAATTTAAAGCGATGAAATCAACTACGCGCGTGCGTTCAATAACATCAGTCCGTTCATCCCGTCCCGGTAGTCTGAGTGAAAACGCCGTTTTCATCTCTTTTCTCGTTGAAAATATTTGAAATGTGCGTTATAAGCTCGACACGGTCGATCGCGGAATTCTAGACTGTAAAATAATTCTTAGGTTCAATTTAAAGCGATTAAATCAAGGACGCGCGTGCGTTTAATAACATCAGTCCGTTCATACCGTCCCGATAGTCTGAGCCAAAACGTCGTTTTCATTTCTTTTTTTTTTCAAAATGTTAAAAATCTGTGCCATAAACTTGACACGGTCGATCGCGATTCGCTAAGCTACAAAATAATTCTTAGATTAAATTTAAAGCGATGAAATCAACTACGCGCGTGCGTTCAATAACATCAGTCCGTTCATCCCGTCCTGGTAGTCTGAGTGAAAACGCCGTTTTCATCTCTTTTCTCGTTGAAAATATTTGAAATGTGCGTTATAAGCTCGACACGGTCGATCGCGCATAGCTAAACTATAAAATAATTCTTAGATTAAATTGAAAGCGATGAAATCAAGTACGCGCGTGCGTTCAATAATATCAATCCGTTCATCCCGTCCCGGTAGTCAGAGTGAAAACGCCGTTTTCATCTCTTTTCTCGTTGAAAATATTTGAAATCTGCGTTATAAGCTCGACACGGTCGATCGCGCATAGCTAAACTATAAAATAATTCTTAGATTAAATTGAAAGCGATGAAATCAAGTACGCGCGTGTGTTCAATAATATCAGTCCGTTCATCCCGTCCCGGTAGTCTGGGGGAAAACCCCGGTTTCATCTCTTTTCTCTTCAAAATATTTGAAATCTGAGCCATCAGCTCGGCACAATCAATCGCGCATCGCTAAGCTATAAAATAATTCTTACATTAAATTTAAAGCGATGAAATCAACCACGCGCGTGCGTTCAATAACATCAGTCCGTTCATCCCGCCCCGGTAGTCTGAGGGAAAACGCCGTTTTCATCTCTTTTCTCGTTGAAAATATTTGAAATGTGCGTTATAAGCTCGATACGGCCGATCGCGCATTTCTAGACTGTAAAATAATTCTTAGGTTCAATTTAAAGCGATGAAATCAAGGACGCGCATGCGTTCAATAATATCAGTCCGTTCATCCCGTCCCGGTAGTCTGAGTGAAAACGCCGTTTTCATCTCTTTTCTCTTCAAAATATTTGAAATCTGAGCCATAAGCTCGGCACAATCGACCGCGCATCGCTAAGCTATAAAATAATTCTTAGATTAAATTTAAAGCGATGAAATCAACTACGCGCGTGCGTTCAATAACATCAGTCCGTTCATCCCGTCCCGGTAGTCTGAGTGAAAACGCCGTTTTCATCTCTTTTCTCTTCAAAATATTTGAAATCTGAGCCATCAGCTCGGCACAATCAATCGCGCATCGCTAAGCTATCGAATAATTCTTAGATTAAATTTAAAGCGATGAAATCAACCACGCGCGTGCGTTCAATAACATCAGTCCGTTCATCCCGTCCCGGTAGTCTGAGGGAAAACGCCGTTTTCATGTCTTTTCTCGTTGAAAATATATGAAATGTGCGTTATAAGCTCGACACGGTCGATCGCGCATTTCTAGACTGTAAAATAATTCTTAGGTTCAATTTGAAGCGATGAAATCAAGGACGCGCATGCGTTCCATAATATCAGTCCGTTCATCCCGTCCCGGTAGTCTGAGTGAAAACGCCGTTTTCATCTCTTTTCTCTTCAAAATATTTGAAATCTGAGCCATAAGCTCGGCACAATCGACCGCGCATCGCTAAGCTATAAAATAATTCTTAGATTAAATTTAAAGCGATGAAATCAACTACGCGCGTGCGTTCAATAACATCAGTCCGTTCATCCCGTCCCGGTAGTCTGAGTGAAAACGCCGTTTTCATCTCTTTTCTCTTCAAAATATTTGAAAGCTGAGCCATAAGCTCGGCACAATCGATCGCGCATCGCTAAGCTACCGTATAATCCTTAGATTAAATTTAAAACGATGAAATCAACCACCCGCGTGCGTTCAATAACATCAGTCCGGTCATACCGTCCCAATAGTCTGAGCCAAAACGCCGTTTTAATCTCTTTTCTCTTCAAAATATTTGAAATGTGCGTTATAAGCTCGACACGGTCGACGGCGCATTTCTAGACTGTAAAATAATTCTTAGGTTCAATTTAAAGCGATGAAATCAAGGACGCGCGTGCGTTCAATAACATCAGTCCGATCATCCCGTGCCGGTAGTCTGAGTGAAAACACCGTTTTCATCTCTTTTCTCTTCAAAATATTTGAAACCTGAGCCATAAGCTCGGCACAATCGATCGCGATTCGCTAAGCTATAAAATAATTCTTAGATTAAATTTAAAGCGATGAAATCAACTACGCGCGTGCGTTCAATAACATCAGTCCGTTCATCCCGTCCCGGTAGTCTGAGTGAAAACGCCGTTTCCATCTCTTTTCTCGTTGAAAATATTTGAAATGTGCGTTATAAGCTCGACACGGTCGATCGCGCATAGCTAAACTATAAAATAATTCTTAGGTTCAATGTAAAGCGATGAAATCAAGGACGCGCGTGCGTTCAATAATATCAGTCCGTTCATCCCGTCCCGGTAGTCTGAGCCAAAACGCCGTTTTCATCTCTTTTCTCTTCAAAATATTTGAAACCTGAGCCATAAGCTCGGCACAATCGATCGCGATTCGCTAAGCTATAAAATAATTCTTAGATTAAATTTAAAGCGATGAAATCAACTGCGCGCGAGCGTTCAATAACATCAGTCCGTTCATCCCGTCCCGGTAGTCTGAGTGAAAACGCCGTTTTCATCTCTTTTCTCTTCAAAATATTTGAAATCTGAGCCATCAGCTCGGCACAATCAATCGCCCATCGCTAAGCTATCGAATAATTCTTAGATTAAATTTAAAGCGATGAAATCAACCACGCGCGTGCCTTCAACAACATTAGTCCGTTCATACCGTCCCGATAGTCTGAGCCAAAACGCCGTTTTCATCTCTTTTCTCGTTGAAAATATTTGAAATGTGCGTTATAAGCTCGACACGGTCGATCGCGGAATTCTAGACTGTAAAATAATTCTTAGGTTCAATTTAAAGCGATTAAATCAAGGACGCGCGTGCGTTTAATAACATCAGTCCGTTCATACCGTCCCGATAGTCTGAGCCAAAACGTCGTTTTCATTTCTTTTTTTTTTCAAAATGTTAAAAATCTGTGCCATAAACTTGACACGGTCGATCGCGATTCGCTAAGCTATAAAATAATTCTTAGATTAAATTTAAAGCGATGAAATCAACTACGCGCGTGCGTTCAATAACATCAGTCCGTTCATCCCGTCCTGGTAGTCTGAGTGAAAACGCCGTTTTCATCTCTTTTCTCGTTGAAAATATTTGAAATGTGCGTTATAAGCTCGACACGGTCGATCGCGCATAGCTAAACTATAAAATAATTCTTAGATTAAATTGAAAGCGATGAAATCAAGTACGCGCGTGCGTTCAATAATATCAATCCGTTCATCCCGTCCCGGTAGTCAGAGTGAAAACGCCGTTTTCATCTCTTTTCTCGTTGAAAATATTTGAAATCTGCGTTATAAGCTCGACACGGTCGATCGCGCATAGCTAAACTATAAAATAATTCTTAGATTAAATTGAAAGCGATGAAATCAAGTACGCGCGTGCGTTCAATAATATCAGTCCGTTCATCCCGTCCCGGTAGTCTGAGCCACAACGCCGTTTTCATCTCTTTTCTCTTCAAAATATTTGAAACCTGAGCCATAAGCTCGGCACAATCGATCGCGATTCGCTAAGCTATAAAATAATTCTTAGATTAAATTTAAAGCGATGAAATCAACTGCGCGCGAGCGTTCAATAACATCAGTCCGTTCATCCCGTCCCGGTAGTCTGAGCCAAAACGCCGTTTTCATCTCTTTTCTCTTCAAAATATTTGAAACCTGAGCCATAAGTTCGGCACAATCGATCGCGATTCGCTAAGCTATAAAATAATTCTTAGATTAAATTTAAAGCGATGAAATCAACTGCGCGCGAGCGTTCAATAACATCAGTCCGATCATCCCGTGTCGGTGGTCTGAGTGAAAACACCGTTTTCATCTCTTTTCTCTTCAAAATATTTGAAACCTGAGCCATGAGCTCGGCACAATCGATCGCGATTCGCTAAGCTATAAAATAATTCTTAGATTAAATTTAAAGCGATGAAATCAACTACGCGCGTGCGTTCAATAACACCAGTCCGTTCATCCCGTCCCGCTAGTCTGAGTGAAAACGCCGTTTTCATCTCTTTTCTCGTTGAAAATATTTGAAATGTGCGTTATAAGCTCGACACGGTCGATCGCGCATTTCTAGACAGCAAAATAATTCTTAGGTTCAATGTAAAGCGATGAAATCAAGGACGCGCGTGCGTTCAATAACATCAGTCCGTTCATACCGTCCCGATAGTCTGAGCCAAAACGCCGTTTTCATCTCTTTTCTCGTTGAAAATATTTGAAATGTGCGTTATAAGCTCGACACGGTCGATCGCGGAATTCTAGACTGTAAAATAATTCTTAGGTTCAATTTAAAGCGATTAAATCAAGGACGCGCGTGCGTTTAATAACATCAGTCCGTTCATACCGTCCCGATAGTCTGAGCCAAAACGTCGTTTTCATTTCTTTTTTTTTTCAAAATGTTAAAAATCTGTGCCATAAACTTGACACGGTCGATCGTGATTCGCTAAGCTATAAAATAATTCTTAGATTAAATTTAAAGCGATGAAATCAACTACGCGCGTGCGTTCAATAACATCAGTCCGTTCATCCCGTCCCGGTAGTCTGAGTGAAAACGCCGTTTTCATCTCTTTTCTCGTTGAAAATATTTGAAATGTGCGTTATAAGCTCGACACGGTCGATCGCGGAATTCTAGACTGTAAAATAATTCTTAGGTTCAATTTAAAGCGATTAAATCAAGGACGCGCGTGCGTTTAATAACATCAGTCCGTTCATACCGTCCCGATAGTCTGAGCCAAAACGTCGTTTTCATTTCTTTTTTTTTTCAAAATGTTAAAAATCTGTGCCATAAACTTGACACGGTCGATCGCGATTCGCTAAGCTATAAAATAATTCTTAGATTAAATTTAAAGCGATGAAATCAACTACGCGCGTGCGTTCAATAACATCAGTCCGTTCATCCCGTCCTGGTAGTCTGAGTGAAAACGCCGTTTTCATCTCTTTTCTCGTTGAAAATATTTGAAATGTGCGTTATAAGCTCGACACGGTCGATCGCGCATAGCTAAACTATAAAATAATTCTTAGATTAAATTGAAAGCGATGAAATCAAGTACGCGCGTGCGTTCAATAATATCAATCCGTTCATCCCGTCCCGGTAGTCAGAGTGAAAACGCCGTTTTCATCTCTTTTCTCGTTGAAAATATTTGAAATCTGCGTTATAAGCTCGACACGGTCGATCGCGCATAGCTAAACTATAAAATAATTCTTAGATTAAATTGAAAGCGATGAAATCAAGTACGCGCGTGTGTTCAATAATATCAGTCCGTTCATCCCGTCCCGGTAGTCTGGGGGAAAACCCCGGTTTCATCTCTTTTCTCTTCAAAATATTTGAAATCTGAGCCATCAGCTCGGCACAATCAATCGCGCATCGCTAAGCTATAAAATAATTCTTACATTAAATTTAAAGCGATGAAATCAACCACGCGCGTGCGTTCAATAACATCAGTCCGTTCATCCCGCCCCGGTAGTCTGAGGGAAAACGCCGTTTTCATCTCTTTTCTCGTTGAAAATATTTGAAATGTGCGTTATAAGCTCGATACGGCCGATCGCGCATTTCTAGACTGTAAAATAATTCTTAGGTTCAATTTAAAGCGATGAAATCAAGGACGCGCATGCGTTCAATAATATCAGTCCGTTCATCCCGTCCCGGTAGTCTGAGTGAAAACGCCGTTTTCATCTCTTTTCTCTTCAAAATATTTGAAATCTGAGCCATAAGCTCGGCACAATCGACCGCGCATCGCTAAGCTATAAAATAATTCTTAGATTAAATTTAAAGCGATGAAATCAACTACGCGCGTGCGTTCAATAACATCAGTCCGTTCATCCCGTCCCGGTAGTCTGAGTGAAAACGCCGTTTTCATCTCTTTTCTCTTCAAAATATTTGAAATCTGAGCCATCAGCTCGGCACAATCAATCGCGCATCGCTAAGCTATCGAATAATTCTTAGATTAAATTTAAAGCGATGAAATCAACCACGCGCGTGCGTTCAATAACATCAGTCCGTTCATCCCGTCCCGGTAGTCTGAGGGAAAACGCCGTTTTCATGTCTTTTCTCGTTGAAAATATATGAAATGTGCGTTATAAGCTCGACACGGTCGATCGCGCATTTCTAGACTGTAAAATAATTCTTAGGTTCAATTTGAAGCGATGAAATCAAGGACGCGCATGCGTTCCATAATATCAGTCCGTTCATCCCGTCCCGGTAGTCTGAGTGAAAACGCCGTTTTCATCTCTTTTCTCTTCAAAATATTTGAAATCTGAGCCATAAGCTCGTCACAATCGACCGCGCATCGCTAAGCTATAAAATAATTCTTAGATTAAATTTAAAGCGATGAAATCAACTACGCGCGTGCGTTCAATAACATCAGTCCGTTCATCCCGTCCCGGTAGTCTGAGTGAAAACGCCGTTTTCATCTCTTTTCTCTTCAAAATATTTGAAAGCTGAGCCATAAGCTCGGCACAATCGATCGCGCATCGCTAAGCTACCGTATAATCCTTAGATTAAATTTAAAACGATGAAATCAACCACCCGCGTGCGTTCAATAACATCATTCCGGTCATACCGTCCCAATAGTCTGAGCCAAAACGCCGTTTTAATCTCTTTTCTCTTCAAAATATTTGAAATGTGCGTTATAAGCTCGACACGGTCGACGGCGCATTTCTAGACTGTAAAATAATTCTTAGGTTCAATTTAAAGCGATGAAATCAAGGACGCGCGTGCGTTCAATAACATCAGTCCGATCATCCCGTGCCGGTAGTCTGAGTGAAAACACCGTTTTCATCTCTTTTCTCTTCAAAATATTTGAAACCTGAGCCATAAGCTCGGCACAATCGATCGCGATTCGCTAAGCTATAAAATAATTCTTAGATTAAATTTAAAGCGATGAAATCAACTACGCGCGTGCGTTCAATAACATCAGTCCGTTCATCCCGTCCCGGTAGTCTGAGTGAAAACGCCGTTTCCATCTCTTTTCTCGTTGAAAATATTTGAAATGTGCGTTATAAGCTCGACACGGTCGATCGCGCATTTCTAGACAGCAAAATAATTCTTAGGTTCAATGTAAAGCGATGAAATCAAGGACGCGCGTGCGTTCAATAATATCAGTCCGTTCATCCCGTCCCGGTAGTCTGAATGAAAACGCCGTTTTCATCTCTTTTCTCTTCAAAATATTTGAAATCTGAGCCATCAGCTCGGCACAATCAATCGCGCATCGCTAAGCTATAAAATAATTCTTAGATTAAATTTAAAGCGATGAAATCAACTACGCGCGAGCGTTCAATAACATCAGTCCGTTCATCCCGTCCCGGTAGTCTGAGTGAAAACGCCGTTTTCATCTCTTTTCTCTTCAAAATATTTGAAATCTGAGCCATCAGCTCGGCACAATCAATCGCGCATCGCTAAGCTATCGAATAATTCTTAGATTAAATTTAAAGCGATGAAATCAACCACGCGCGTGCGTTCAATAACATCAGTCCGTTCATCCCGTCCCGGTAGTCTGAGGGAAAACGCCGTTTTCATCTCTTTTCTCGTTGAAAATATATGAAATGTGCGTTATAAGCTCGACACGGTCGATCGCGCATAGCTAAACTATAAAATAATTCTTAGATTAAATTGAAAGCGATGAAATCAAGTACGCGCGTGCGTTCAATAATATCAGTCCGTTCATCCCGTCCCGGTAGTCTGAGCCAAAACGCCGTTTTCATCTCTTTTCTCGTTGAAAATATTTGAAATGTGCGTTATAAGCTCGACACGGTCGATCGCGGAATTCTAGACTGTAAAATAATTCTTAGGTTCAATTTAAAGCGATTAAATCAAGGACGCGCGTGCGTTTAATAACATCAGTCCGTTCATACCGTCCCGATAGTCTGAGCCAAAACGTCGTTTTCATCTCTTTTCTCGTTGAAAATATTTGAAATGTGCGTTATAAGCTCGACACGGTCGACGGCGCATTTCTAGACTGTAAAATAATTCTTAGGTTCAATTTAAAGCGATGAAATCAAGGACGCGCGTGCGTTCAATAACATCAGTCCGTTCATCCCGTCCCGGTAGTCTGGGGGAAAACCCCGGTTTCATCTCTTTTCTCTTCAAAATATTTGAAATCTGAGCCATCAGCTCGGCACAATCAATCGCGCATTGCTAAGCTATAAAATAATTCTTAGATTAAATTTAAAGCGATGAAATCAACTACGCGCGAGCGTTCAATAACATCAGTCCGTTCATCCCGTCCCGGTAGTCTGAGTGAAAACGCCGTTTTCATCTCTTTTCTCGTTGAAAATATATGAAATGTGCGTTATAAGCTCGACACGGTCGATTGCGCATTTCTAGACTGTAAAATAATTCTTAGGTTCAATTTAAAGCGATGAAATCAAGGACGCGCATGCGTTCAATAATATCAGTCCGTTCATCCCGTCCCGGTAGTCTGAGTGAAAACGCCGTTTTCATCTCTTTTCTCTTCAAAATATTTGAAATCTGAGCCATAAGCTCGGCACAATCGACCGCGCATCGCTAAGCTATAAAATAATTCTTAGATTAAATTTAAAGCGATGAAATCAACTACGCGAGTGCGTTCAATAACATCAGTCCGTTCATCCCGTCCCGGTAGTCTGAGTGAAAACGCCGTTTTCATCTCTTTTCTCTTCAAAATATTTGAAAGCTGAGCCATAAGCTCGGCACAATCGATCGCGCATCGCTAAGCTACCGTATAATCCTTAGATTAAATTTAAAACGATGAAATCAACCACGCGCGTGCGTTCAATAACATCAGTCCGTTCATACCGTCCCAATAGTCTGAGCCAAAACGCCGTTTTAATCTCTTTTCTCTTCAAAATATTTGAAATGTGCGTTATAAGCTCGACACGGTCGACGGCGCATTTCTAGACTGTAAAATAATTCTTAGGTTCAATTTAAAGCGATGAAATCAAGGACGCGCGTGCGTTCAATAACATCAGTCCGATCATCCCGTGCCGGTAGTCTGAGTGAAAACACCGTTTTCATCTCTTTTCTCTTCAAAATATTTGAAACCTGAGCCATAAGCTCGGCACAATCGATCGCGATTCGCTAAGCTATAAAATAATTCTTAGATTAAATTTAAAGCGATGAAATCAACTACGCGCGTGCGTTCAATAACATCAGTCCGTTCATCCCGTCCCGGTAGTCTGAGTGAAAACGCCGTTTTCATCTCTTTTCTCGTTGAAAATATTTGAAATGTGCGTTATAAGCTCGACACGGTCGATCGCGCATTTCTAGACAGCAAAATAATTCTTAGGTTCAATGTAAAGCGATGAAATCAAGGACGCGCGTGCGTTTAATAATATCAGTCCGTTCATCCCGTCCCGGTAGTCTGAATGAAAACGCCGTTTTCATCTCTTTTCTCTTCAAAATATTTGAAATCTGAGCCATCAGCTCGGCACAATCAATCGCGCATCGCTAAGCTATAAAATAATTCTTAGATTAAATTTAAAGCGATGAAATCAACTACGCGCGAGCGTTCAATAACATCAGTCCGTTCATCCCGTCCCGGTAGTCTGAGTGAAAACGCCGTTTTCATCTCTTTTCTCTTCAAAATATTTGAAATCTGAGCCATCAGCTCGGCACAATCAATCGCGCATCGCTAAGCTATCGAATAATTCTTAGATTAAATTTAAAGCGATGAAATCAACCACGCGCGTGCGTTCAATAACATCAGTCCGTTCATCCCGTCCCGGTAGTCTGAGGGAAAACGCCGTTTTCATCTCTTTTCTCGTTGAAAATATATGAAATGTGCGTTATAAGCTCGACACGGTCGATCGCGCATTTATAGACTGTAAAATAATTCTTAGGTTCAATTTAAAGCGATGAAATCAAGGACGCGCATGCGTTCAATAATATCAGTCCGTTCATCCCGTCCCGGTAGTCTGAGTGAAAACGCCGTTTTCATCTCTTTTCTCTTCAAAATATTTGAAATCTGAGCCATAAGCTCGGCACAATCGATCGCGCATCGCTAAGCTATAAAATAATTCTTAGATTAAATTTAAAGCGATGAAATCAACTACGCGCGAGCGTTCAATAACATCAGTCCGTTCATCCCGTCCCGGTAGTCTGAGGGAAAACGCCGTTTTCATCTCTTTTCTCTTCAAAATATTTGAAATCTGAGCCATCGGCTCGGCACAATCAATCGCGCATCGCTAAGCTATAAAATAATTCTTA
Source organism: Cryptus armator (assembly GCA_963971235.1). NCBI lineage: Eukaryota > Metazoa > Arthropoda > Insecta > Hymenoptera > Ichneumonidae > Cryptus > Cryptus armator. The sequence goes on from CAXARG010000174.1 coordinate 5,893,245, forward strand.
GATTAAATTTAAAGCGAAGAAATCAACCATGCGCGTGCGTTCAATAACATCAGTCCGTTCATCCCGTCCCGGTAGTCTGAGGGAAAACGCCGTTTTCATCTCTTTTCTCGTTGAAAATATTTGAAATGTGCGTTATAAGCTCGATACGGTCGATCGCGCATTTCTAGACTGTAAAATAATTCTTAGGTTCAATTTAAAGCGATGAAATCAAGGACGCGCGTGCGTTCAATAATATCAGTCCGTTCATCCCGTCCCGGTAGTCTGAGTGAAAACGCCGTTTTCATCTCTTTTCTCTTCAAAATATTTGAAATCTGATCCATAAGCTCGGCACAATCGATCGCGCATCGCTAAGCTATAAAATAATTCTTAGATTAAATTTAAAGCAATGAAATCAACTACGCGCGTGCGTTCAATAACATCAGTCCGTTCATCCCGTCCCGGTAGTCTGAGTGAAAACGCCGTTTTCATCTCTTTTCTCTTCAAAATATTTGAAATCTGAGCCATCAGCTCGGCACAATCAATCGCGCAACGCTAAGCTATCGAATAATTCTTAGATTAAATTTAAAGCGATTAAATCAACCACGCGCGTGCGTTCAATAACATCAGTCCGTTCATCCCGTCCCGGTAGTCTGAGGGAAAACGCCGTTTTCATCTCTTTTCTCGTTGAAAATATATGAAATGTGCGTTATAAGCTCGACACGGTCGATCGCGCATTTCTAGACTGTAAAATAATTCTTAGGTTCAATTTAAAGCGATGAAATCAAGGGCGCGCGTCCGTTCAATGATATCAGTCCGTGCATCGCGTCCCGGTAGTCTGAGTGAAAACGCCGTTTTCATCTGTTTTCTCTTCAAAATATTTGAAATCTGAGCCATAAGCTCGGCACAATCGATCGCGCATCACTAAGCTATAAAATAATTCTTAGATTAAATTTAAAGCGATGAAATCAACTACGCGCGTGCGTTCAATAACATCAGTCCGTTCATCCCGTCCCGGTAGTCTGAGCCAAAACGCCGTTTTCATCTCTTTTCTCTTCAAAATATTTGAAACCTGAGCCATAAGCTCGGCACAATCGATCGCGATTCGCTAAGCCATAAAATAATTCTTAGATTAAATTTAAAGCGATGAAATCAACTGCGCGCGAGCGTTCAATAACATCAGTCCGATCATCCCGTGCCGGTAGTCTGAGTGAAAACGCCGTTTTCATCTCTTTTTTCTTCAAAATATTTGAAAGCTGAGCCATAAGCTCGGCACAATCGATCGCGCATCGCTAAGCTATAAAATAATTCTTAGATTAAATTTAAAGCGATGAAATCAACCACGCGCGTGCGTTCAATAACATCAGTCCGTTCATCGCGCCCCGGTAGTCTGAGGGAAAACGCCGTTTTCATCTCTTTTCTCGTTGAAAATATTTGAAATGTGCGTTATAAGCTCGATACGGTCGATCGCGCATTTCTAGACTGTAAAATAATTCTTAGGTTCAATTTAAAGCGATGAAATCAAGGACGCGCGTGCGTTCAATAATATCAGTCCGTTCATCCCGTCCCGGTAGTCTGAGTGAAAACGCCGTTTTCATCTCTTTTCTCTTCAAAATATTTGAAATCTGAGCCATCAGCTCGGCACAATCAATCGCGCATCGCTAAGCTATCGAATAATTCTTAGATTAAATTTAAAGCGATGAAATCAACCACGCGCGTGCGTTCAACAACATCAGTCCGTTCATACCGTCCCGATAGTCTGATCCAAAACGCCGTTTTCATCTCTTTTCTCGTTGAAAATATTTGAAATGTGCGTTATAAGCTCGACACGGTCGATCGCGGAATTCTAGACTGTAAAATAATTCTTAGGTTCAATTTAAAGCGATTAAATCAAGGACGCGCGTGCGTTTAATAACATCAGTCCGTTCATACCGTCCCGATAGTCTGAGCCAAAACGTCGTTTTCATTTCTTTTTTTTTTCAAAATGTTAAAAATCTGTGCCATAAACTTGACACGGTCGATCGTGATTCGCTAAGCTATAAAATAATTCTTAGATTAAATTTAAAGCGATGAAATCAACTACGCGCGTGCGTTCAATAACATCAGTCCGTTCATCCCGTCCCGGTAGTCTGAGTGAAAACGCCGTTTTCATCTCTTTTCTCGGTGAAAATATTTGAAATGTGCGTTATAAGCTCGACACGGTCGATCGCGCATAGCTAAACTATAAAATAATTCTTAGATTAAATTGAAAGCGATGAAATCAAGTACGCGCGTGCGTTCAATAATATCAGTCCGTTCATCCCGTCCCGGTAGTCAGAGTGAAAACGCCGTTTTCATCTCTTTTCTCGTTGAAAATATTTGAAATCTGCGTTATAAGCTCGACACGGTCGATCGCGCATAGCTAAACTATAAAATAATTCTTAGATTAAATTGAAAGCGATGAAATCAAGTACGCGCGTGCGTTCAATAATATCAGTCCGTTCATCCCGTCCCGGTAGTCTGAGCCAAAACGCCGTTTTCATCTCTTTTCTCTTCAAAATATTTGAAACCTGAGCCATAAGCTCGGCACAATCGATCGCGATTCGCTAAGCTATAAAATAATTCTTAGATTAAATTTAAAGCGATGAAATCAACTGCGCGCGAGCGTTCAATAACATCAGTCCGTTCATCCCGTCCCGGTAGTCTGAGTGAAAACGCCGTTTTCATCTCTTTTCTCTTCAAAATATTTGAAATCTGAGCCATCAGCTCGGCACAATCAATCGCCCATCGCTAAGCTATCGAATAATTCTTAGATTAAATTTAAAGCGATGAAATCAACCACGCGCGTGCCTTCAACAACATTAGTCCGTTCATACCGTCCCGATAGTCTGAGCCAAAACGCCGTTTTCATCTCTTTTCTCGTTGAAAATATTTGAAATGTGCGTTATAAGCTCGACACGGTCGATCGCGGAATTCTAGACTGTAAAATAATTCTTAGGTTCAATTTAAAGCGATTAAATCAAGGACGCGCGTGCGTTTAATAACATCAGTCCGTTCATACCGTCCCGATAGTCTGAGCCAAAACGTCGTTTTCATTTCTTTTTTTTTTCAAAATGTTAAAAATCTGTGCCATAAACTTGACACGGTCGATCGCGATTCGCTAAGCTATAAAATAATTCTTAGATTAAATTTAAAGCGATGAAATCAACTACGCGCGTGCGTTCAATAACATCAGTCCGTTCATCCCGTCCTGGTAGTCTGAGTGAAAACGCCGTTTTCATCTCTTTTCTCGTTGAAAATATTTGAAATGTGCGTTATAAGCTCGACACGGTCGATCGCGCATAGCTAAACTATAAAATACTTCTTAGATTAAATTGAAAGCGATGAAATCAAGTACGCGCGTGCGTTCAATAATATCAATCCGTTCATCCCGTCCCGGTAGTCAGAGTGAAAACGCCGTTTTCATCTCTTTTCTCGTTGAAAATATTTGAAATCTGCGTTATAAGCTCGACACGGTCGATCGCGCATAGCTAAACTATAAAATAATTCTTAGATTAAATTGAAAGCGATGAAATCAAGTACGCGCGTGCGTTCAATAATATCAGTCCGTTCATCCCGTCCCGGTAGTCTGAGCCACAACGCCGTTTTCATCTCTTTTCTCTTCAAAATATTTGAAACCTGAGCCATAAGCTCGGCACAATCGATCGCGATTCGCTAAGCTATAAAATAATTCTTAGATTAAATTTAAAGCGATGAAATCAACTGCGCGCGAGCGTTCAATAACATCAGTCCGTTCATCCCGTCCCGGTAGTCTGAGCCAAAACGCCGTTTTCATCTCTTTTCTCTTCAAAATATTTGAAACCTGAGCCATAAGTTCGGCACAATCGATCGCGATTCGCTAAGCTATAAAATAATTCTTAGATTAAATTTAAAGCGATGAAATCAACTGCGCGCGAGCGTTCAATAACATCAGTCCGATCATCCCGTGTCGGTAGTCTGAGTGAAAACACCGTTTTCATCTCTTTTCTCTTCAAAATATTTGAAACCTGAGCCATGAGCTCGGCACAATCGATCGCGATTCGCTAAGCTATAAAATAATTCTTAGATTAAATTTAAAGCGATGAAATCAACTACGCGCGTGCGTTCAATAACACCAGTCCGTTCATCCCGTCCCGGTAGTCTGAGTGAAAACGCCGTTTTCATCTCTTTTCTCGTTGAAAATATTTGAAATGTGCGTTATAAGCTCGACACGGTCGATCGCGCATTTCTAGACAGCAAAATAATGCTTAGGTTCAATGTAAAGCGATGAAATCAAGGACGCGCGTGCGTTCAATAATATCAGTCCGTTCATCCCGTACCGGTAGTCAGAGTGAAAACGCCGTTTTCATCTCTTTTCTCGTTGAAAATATTTGAAATCTGCGTTATAAGCTCGACACGGTCGATCGCGCATAGCTAAACTATAAAATAATTCTTAGATTAAATTGAAAGCGATGAAATCAAGTACGCGCGTGCGTTCAATAATATCAGTCCGTTCATCCCGTCCCGGTAGTCTGAGCCAAAACGCCGTTTTCATCTCTTTTCTCTTCAAAATATTTGAAACCTGAGCCATAAGCTCGGCACAATCGATCGCGATTCGCTAAGCTATAAAATAATTCTTAGATTAAATTTAAAGCGATGAAATCAACTGCGCGCGAGCGTTCAATAACATCAGTCCGTTCATCCCGTCCCGGTAGTCTGAGTGAAAACGCCGTTTTCATCTCTTTTCTCTTCAAAATATTTGAAATCTGAGCCATCAGCTCGGCACAATCAATCGCCCATCGCTAAGCTATCGAATAATTCTTAGATTAAATTTAAAGCGATGAAATCAACCACGCGCGTGCCTTCAACAACATTAGTCCGTTCATACCGTCCCGATAGTCTGAGCCAAAACGCCGTTTTCATCTCTTTTCTCGTTGAAAATATTTGAAATGTGCGTTATAAGCTCGACACGGTCGATCGCGGAATTCTAGACTGTAAAATAATTCTTAGGTTCAATTTAAAGCGATTAAATCAAGGACGCGCGTGCGTTTAATAACATCAGTCCGTTCATACCGTCCCGATAGTCTGAGCCAAAACGTCGTTTTCATTTCTTTTTTTTTTCAAAATGTTAAAAATCTGTGCCATAAACTTGACACGGTCGATCGCGATTCGCTAAGCTATAAAATAATTCTTAGATTAAATTTAAAGCGATGAAATCAACTACGCGCGTGCGTTCAATAACATCAGTCCGTTCATCCCGTCCTGGTAGTCTGAGTGAAAACGCCGTTTTCATCTCTTTTCTCGTTGAAAATATTTGAAATGTGCGTTATAAGCTCGACACGGTCGATCGCGCATAGCTAAACTATAAAATAATTCTTAGATTAAATTGAAAGCGATGAAATCAAGTACGCGCGTGCGTTCAATAATATCAATCCGTTCATCCCGTCCCGGTAGTCAGAGTGAAAACGCCGTTTTCATCTCTTTTCTCGTTGAAAATATTTGAAATCTGCGTTATAAGCTCGACACGGTCGATCGCGCATAGCTAAACTATAAAATAATTCTTAGATTAAATTGAAAGCGATGAAATCAAGTACGCGCGTGTGTTCAATAATATCAGTCCGTTCATCCCGTCCCGGTAGTCTGGGGGAAAACCCCGGTTTCATCTCTTTTCTCTTCAAAATATTTGAAATCTGAGCCATCAGCTCGGCACAATCAATCGCGCATCGCTAAGCTATAAAATAATTCTTAGATTAAATTTAAAGCGATGAAATCAACCACGCGCGTGCGTTCAATAACATCAGTCCGTTCATCCCGCCCCGGTAGTCTGAGGGAAAACGCCGTTTTCATCTCTTTTCTCGTTGAAAATATTTGAAATGTGCGTTATAAGCTCGATACGGCCGATCGCGCATTTCTAGACTGTAAAATAATTCTTAGGTTCAATTTAAAGCGATGAAATCAAGGACGCGCATGCGTTCAATAATATCAGTCCGTTCATCCCGTCCCGGTAGTCTGAGTGAAAACGCCGTTTTCATCTCTTTTCTCTTCAAAATATTTGAAATCTGAGCCATAAGCTCGGCACAATCGACCGCGCATCGCTAAGCTATAAAATAATTCTTAGATTAAATTTAAAGCGATGAAATCAACTACGCGCGTGCGTTCAATAACATCAGTCCGTTCATCCCGTCCCGGTAGTCTGAGTGAAAACGCCGTTTTCATCTCTTTTCTCTTCAAAATATTTGAAATCTGAGCCATCAGCTCGGCACAATCAATCGCGCATCGCTAAGCTATCGAATAATTCTTAGATTAAATTTAAAGCGATGAAATCAACCACGCGCGTGCGTTCAATAACATCAGTCCGTTCATCCCGTCCCGGTAGTCTGAATGAAAACGCCGTTTTCATCTCTTTTCTCGTTGAAAATATATGAAATGTGCGTTATAAGCTCGACACGGTCGATCGCGCATTTCTAGACTGTAAAATAATTCTTAGGTTCAATTTAAAGCGATGAAATCAAGGACGCGCATGCGTTCAATAATATCAGTCCGTTCATCCCGTCCCGGTAGTCTGAGTGAAAACGCCGTTTTCATCTCTTTTCTCTTCAAAATATTTGAAATCTGAGCCATAAGCTCGGCACAATCGATCGCGCATCGCTAAGCTATAAAATAATTCTTAGATTAAATTTAAAGCGATGAAATCAACTACGCGCGTGCGTTCAATAACATCAGTCCGTTCATCCCGTCCCGGTAGTCTGAGTGAAAACGCCGTTTTCATCTCTTTTCTCTTCAAAATATTTGAAAGCTGAGCCATAAGCTCGGCACAATCGATCGCGCATCGCTAAGCTATCGAATAATTCTTAGATTAAATTTAAAACGATGGAATCAACCACGCGCGTGCGTTCAATAACATCAGTCCATTCATCCCGTCCCGGTAGTCTGAGGGAAAACGCCGTTTTCATCTCTTTTCTCGTTGAAAATATATGAAATGTGCGTTATAAGCTCGACACGGTCGATCGCGCATTTCTAGACTGTAAAATAATTCTTAGGTTCAATTTAAAGCGATGAAATCAAGGACGCGCGTGCGTTCAATAACATCAGTCCGTTCATCCCGTCCCGGTAGTCTGGGGGAAAACCCCGGTTTCATCTCTTTTCTCTTCAAAATATTTGAAATCTGAGCCATCAGCTCGGCACAATCAATCGCGCATCGCTAAGCTATAAAATAATTCTTAGATTAAATTTAAAGCGATGAAATCAACCACGCGCGTGCGTTCAATAACATCAGTCCGTTCATCCCGCCCCGGTAGTCTGAGGGAAAACGCCGTTTTCATCTCTTTTCTCTTCAAAATATTTGAAATCTGAGCCATCAGCTCGGCACAATCAATCGCGCATCGCTAAGCTATCGAATAATTCTTAGATTAAATTTAAAGCGATGAAATCAACCACGCGCGTGCGTTCAATAACATCAGTCCGTTCATCCCGTCCCGGTAGTCTGAGGGAAAACGCCGTTTTCATCTCTTTTCTCGTTGAAAATATATGAAATGTGCGTTATAAGCTCGACACGGTCGATCGCGCATTTCTAGACTGTAAAATAATTCTTAGGTTCAATTTAAAGCGATGAAATCAAGGACGCGCATGCGTTCAATAATATCAGTCCGTTCATCCCGTCCCGGTAGTCTGAGTGAAAACGCCGTTTTCATCTCTTTTCTCTTCAAAATATTTGAAATCTGAGCCATAAGCTCGGCACAATCGATCGCGCATCGCTAAGCTATAAAATAATTCTTAGATTAAATTTAAAGCGATGAAATCAACTACGCGCGTGCGTTCAATAACATCAGTCCGTTCATCCCGTCCCGGTAGTCTGAGTGAAAACGCCGTTTTCATCTCTTTTCTCTTCAAAATATTTGAAAGCTGAGCCATAAGCTCGGCACAATCGATCGCGCATCGCTAAGCTATCGAATAATTCTTAGATTAAATTTAAAACGATGGAATCAACCACGCGCGTGCGTTCAATAACATCAGTCCATTCATCCCGTCCCGGTAGTCTGAGGGAAAACGCCGTTTTCATCTCTTTTCTCGTTGAAAATATATGAAATGTGCGTTATAAGCTCGACACGGTCGATCGCGCATTTCTAGACTGTAAAATAATTCTTAGGTTCAATTTAAAGCGATGAAATCAAGGACGCGCGTGCGTTCAATAACATCAGTCCGTTCATCCCGTCCCGGTAGTCTGGGGGAAAACCCCGGTTTCATCTCTTTTCTCTTCAAAATATTTGAAATCTGAGCCATCAGCTCGGCACAATCAATCGCGCATCGCTAAGCTATAAAATAATTCTTAGATTAAATTTAAAGCGATGAAATCAACCACGCGCGTGCGTTCAATAACATCAGTCCGTTCATCCCGCCCCGGTAGTCTGAGGGAAAACGCCGTTTTCATCTCTTTTCTCGTTGAAAATATTTGAAATGTGCGTTATAAGCTCGACACGGTCGATCGCGGAATTCTAGACTGTAAAATAATTCTTAGGTTCAATTTAAAGCGATTAAATCAAGGACGCGCGTGCGTTTAATAACATCAGTCCGTTCATACCGTCCCGATAGTCTGAGCCAAAACGTCGTTTTCATTTCTTTTTTTTTTCAAAATGTTAAAAATCTGTGCCATAAACTTGACACGGTCGATCGCGATTCGCTAAGCTATAAAATAATTCTTAGATTAAATTTAAAGCGATGAAATCAACTACGCGCGTGCGTTCAATAACATCAGTCCGTTCATCCCGTCCTGGTAGTCTGAGTGAAAACGCCGTTTTCATCTCTTTTCTCGTTGAAAATATTTGAAATGTGCGTTATAAGCTCGACACGGTCGATCGCGCATAGCTAAACTATAAAATAATTCTTAGATTAAATTGAAAGCGATGAAATCAAGTACGCGCGTGCGTTCAATAACATCAGTCCGTTCATCCCGTCCCGGTAGTCTGAGTGAAAACGCCGTTTTCATCTCTTTTCTCTTCAAAATATTTGAAATCTGAGCCATCAGCTCGGCACAATCAATCGCGCAACGCTAAGCTATCGAATAATTCTTAGATTAAATTTAAAGCGATGAAATCAACCACGCGCGTGCGTTCAATAACATCAGTCCGTTCATCCCGTCCCGGTAGTCTGAGGGAAAACGCCGTTTTCATCTCTTTTCTCGTTGAAAATATATGAAATGTGCGTTATAAGCTCGACACGGTCGATCGCGCATTTCTAGACTGTAAAATAATTCTTAGGTTCAATTTAAAGCGATGAAATCAAGGGCGCGCGTCCGTTCAATGATATCAGTCCGTGCATCGCGTCCCGGTAGTCTGAGTGAAAACGCCGTTTTCATCTGTTTTCTCTTCAAAATATTTGAAATCTGAGCCATAAGCTCGGCACAATCGATCGCGCATCACTAAGCTATAAAATAATTCTTAGATTAAATTTAAAGCGATGAAATCAACTACGCGCGTGCGTTCAATAACATCAGTCCGTTCATCCCGTCCCGGTAGTCTGAGTGAAAACGCCGTTTTCATCTCTTTTTTCTTCAAAATATTTGAAAGCTGAGCCATAAGCTCGGCACAATCGATCGCGCATCGCTAAGCTATAAAATAATTCTTAGATTAAATTTAAAGCGATGAAATCAACCACGCGCGTGCGTTCAATAACATCAGTCCGTTCATCCCGCCCCGGTAGTCTGAGGGAAAACGCCGTTTTCATCTCTTTTCTCGTTGAAAATATTTGAAATGTGCGTTATAAGCTCGATACGGTCGATCGCGCATTTCTAGACTGTAAAATAATTCTTAGGTTCAATTTAAAGCGATGAAATCAAGGACGCGCGTGCGTTCAATAATATCAGTCCGTTCATCCCGTCCCGGTAGTCTGAGTGAAAACGCCGTTTTCATCTCTTTTCTCTTCAAAATATTTGAAATCTGAGCCATCAGCTCGGCACAATCAATCGCGCATCGCTAAGCTATCGAATAATTCTTAGATTAAATTTAAAGCGATGAAATCAACCACGCGCGTGCGTTCAACAACATCAGTCCGTTCATACCGTCCCGATAGTCTGAGCCAAAACGCCGTTTTCATCTCTTTTCTCGTTGAAAATATTTGAAATGTGCGTTATAAGCTCGACACGGTCGATCGCGGAATTCTAGACTGTAAAATAATTCTTAGGTTCAATTTAAAGCGATTAAATCAAGGACGCGCGTGCGTTTAATAACATCAGTCCGTTCATACCGTCCCGATAGTCTGAGCCAAAACGTCGTTTTCATTTCTTTTTTTTTTCAAAATGTTAAAAATCTGTGCCATAAACTTGACACGGTCGATCGTGATTCGCTAAGCTATAAAATAATTCTTAGATTAAATTTAAAGCGATGAAATCAACTACGCGCGTGCGTTCAATAACATCAGTCCGTTCATCCCGTCCCGGTAGTCTGAGTGAAAACGCCGTTTTCATCTCTTTTCTCGGTGAAAATATTTGAAATGTGCGTTATAAGCTCGACACGGTCGATCGCGCATTTCTAGACTGTAAAATAATTCTTAGGTTCAATTTAAAGCGATGAAATCAAGGACGCGCATGCGTTCAATAATATCAGTCCGTTCATCCCGTCCCGGTAGTCTGAGTGAAAACGCCGTTTTCATCTCTTTTCTCTTCAAAATATTTGAAATCTGAGCCATAAGCTCGGCACAATCGATCGCGCATCGCTAAGCTATAAAATAATTCTTAGATTAAATTTAAAGCGATGAAATCAACTACGCGCGTGCGTTCAATAACATCAGTCCGTTCATCCCGTCCCGGTAGTCTGAGTGAAAACGCCGTTTTCATCTCTTTTCTCTTCAAAATATTTGAAAGCTGAGCCATAAGCTCGGCACAATCGATCGCGCATCGCTAAGCTATCGAATAATTCTTAGATTAAATTTAAAACGATGGAATCAACCACGCGCGTGCGTTCAATAACATCAGTCCATTCATCCCGTCCCGGTAGTCTGAGGGAAAACGCCGTTTTCATCTCTTTTCTCGTTGAAAATATATGAAATGTGCGTTATAAGCTCGACACGGTCGATCGCGCATTTCTAGACTGTAAAATAATTCTTAGGTTCAATTTAAAGCGATGAAATCAAGGACGCGCGTGCGTTCAATAACATCAGTCCGTTCATCCCGTCCCGGTAGTCTGGGGGAAAACCCCGGTTTCATCTCTTTTCTCTTCAAAATATTTGAAATCTGAGCCATCAGCTCGGCACAATCAATCGCGCATCGCTAAGCTATAAAATAATTCTTAGATTAAATTTAAAGCGATGAAATCAACCACGCGCGTGCGTTCAATAACATCAGTCCGTTCATCCCGCCCCGGTAGTCTGAGGGAAAACGCCGTTTTCATCTCTTTTCTCTTCAAAATATTTGAAATCTGAGCCATCAGCTCGGCACAATCAATCGCGCATCGCTAAGCTATCGAATAATTCTTAGATTAAATTTAAAGCGATGAAATCAACCACGCGCGTGCGTTCAATAACATCAGTCCGTTCATCCCGTCCCGGTAGTCTGAGGGAAAACGCCGTTTTCATCTCTTTTCTCGTTGAAAATATATGAAATGTGCGTTATAAGCTCGACACGGTCGATCGCGCATTTCTAGACTGTAAAATAATTCTTAGGTTCAATTTAAAGCGATGAAATCAAGGACGCGCATGCGTTCAATAATATCAGTCCGTTCATCCCGTCCCGGTAGTCTGAGTGAAAACGCCGTTTTCATCTCTTTTCTCTTCAAAATATTTGAAATCTGAGCCATAAGCTCGGCACAATCGATCGCGCATCGCTAAGCTATAAAATAATTCTTAGATTAAATTTAAAGCGATGAAATCAACTACGCGCGTGCGTTCAATAACATCAGTCCGTTCATCCCGTCCCGGTAGTCTGAGTGAAAACGCCGTTTTCATCTCTTTTCTCTTCAAAATATTTGAAAGCTGAGCCATAAGCTCGGCACAATCGATCGCGCATCGCTAAGCTATCGAATAATTCTTAGATTAAATTTAAAACGATGGAATCAACCACGCGCGTGCGTTCAATAACATCAGTCCATTCATCCCGTCCCGGTAGTCTGAGGGAAAACGCCGTTTTCATCTCTTTTCTCGTTGAAAATATATGAAATGTGCGTTATAAGCTCGACACGGTCGATCGCGCATTTCTAGACTGTAAAATAATTCTTAGGTTCAATTTAAAGCGATGAAATCAAGGACGCGCGTGCGTTCAATAACATCAGTCCGTTCATCCCGTCCCGGTAGTCTGGGGGAAAACCCCGGTTTCATCTCTTTTCTCTTCAAAATATTTGAAATCTGAGCCATCAGCTCGGCACAATCAATCGCGCATCGCTAAGCTATAAAATAATTCTTAGATTAAATTTAAAGCGATGAAATCAACCACGCGCGTGCGTTCAATAACATCAGTCCGTTCATCCCGCCCCGGTAGTCTGAGGGAAAACGCCGTTTTCATCTCTTTTCTCGTTGAAAATATTTGAAATGTGCGTTATAAGCTCGACACGGTCGATCGCGGAATTCTAGACTGTAAAATAATTCTTAGGTTCAATTTAAAGCGATTAAATCAAGGACGCGCGTGCGTTTAATAACATCAGTCCGTTCATACCGTCCCGATAGTCTGAGCCAAAACGTCGTTTTCATTTCTTTTTTTTTTCAAAATGTTAAAAATCTGTGCCATAAACTTGACACGGTCGATCGCGATTCGCTAAGCTATAAAATAATTCTTAGATTAAATTTAAAGCGATGAAATCAACTACGCGCGTGCGTTCAATAACATCAGTCCGTTCATCCCGTCCTGGTAGTCTGAGTGAAAACGCCGTTTTCATCTCTTTTCTCGTTGAAAATATTTGAAATGTGCGTTATAAGCTCGACACGGTCGATCGCGCATAGCTAAACTATAAAATAATTCTTAGATTAAATTGAAAGCGATGAAATCAAGTACGCGCGTGCGTTCAATAACATCAGTCCGTTCATCCCGTCCCGGTAGTCTGAGTGAAAACGCCGTTTTCATCTCTTTTCTCTTCAAAATATTTGAAATCTGAGCCATCAGCTCGGCACAATCAATCGCGCAACGCTAAGCTATCGAATAATTCTTAGATTAAATTTAAAGCGATGAAATCAACCACGCGCGTGCGTTCAATAACATCAGTCCGTTCATCCCGTCCCGGTAGTCTGAGGGAAAACGCCGTTTTCATCTCTTTTCTCGTTGAAAATATATGAAATGTGCGTTATAAGCTCGACACGGTCGATCGCGCATTTCTAGACTGTAAAATAATTCTTAGGTTCAATTTAAAGCGATGAAATCAAGGGCGCGCGTCCGTTCAATGATATCAGTCCGTGCATCGCGTCCCGGTAGTCTGAGTGAAAACGCCGTTTTCATCTGTTTTCTCTTCAAAATATTTGAAATCTGAGCCATAAGCTCGGCACAATCGATCGCGCATCACTAAGCTATAAAATAATTCTTAGATTAAATTTAAAGCGATGAAATCAACTACGCGCGTGCGTTCAATAACATCAGTCCGTTCATCCCGTCCCGGTAGTCTGAGTGAAAACGCCGTTTTCATCTCTTTTTTCTTCAAAATATTTGAAAGCTGAGCCATAAGCTCGGCACAATCGATCGCGCATCGCTAAGCTATAAAATAATTCTTAGATTAAATTTAAAGCGATGAAATCAACCACGCGCGTGCGTTCAATAACATCAGTCCGTTCATCCCGCCCCGGTAGTCTGAGGGAAAACGCCGTTTTCATCTCTTTTCTCGTTGAAAATATTTGAAATGTGCGTTATAAGCTCGATACGGTCGATCGCGCATTTCTAGACTGTAAAATAATTCTTAGGTTCAATTTAAAGCGATGAAATCAAGGACGCGCGTGCGTTCAATAATATCAGTCCGTTCATCCCGTCCCGGTAGTCTGAGTGAAAACGCCGTTTTCATCTCTTTTCTCTTCAAAATATTTGAAATCTGAGCCATCAGCTCGGCACAATCAATCGCGCATCGCTAAGCTATCGAATAATTCTTAGATTAAATTTAAAGCGATGAAATCAACCACGCGCGTGCGTTCAACAACATCAGTCCGTTCATACCGTCCCGATAGTCTGAGCCAAAACGCCGTTTTCATCTCTTTTCTCGTTGAAAATATTTGAAATGTGCGTTATAAGCTCGACACGGTCGATCGCGGAATTCTAGACTGTAAAATAATTCTTAGGTTCAATTTAAAGCGATTAAATCAAGGACGCGCGTGCGTTTAATAACATCAGTCCGTTCATACCGTCCCGATAGTCTGAGCCAAAACGTCGTTTTCATTTCTTTTTTTTTTCAAAATGTTAAAAATCTGTGCCATAAACTTGACACGGTCGATCGTGATTCGCTAAGCTATAAAATAATTCTTAGATTAAATTTAAAGCGATGAAATCAACTACGCGCGTGCGTTCAATAACATCAGTCCGTTCATCCCGTCCCGGTAGTCTGAGTGAAAACGCCGTTTTCATCTCTTTTCTCGGTGAAAATATTTGAAATGTGCGTTATAAGCTCGACACGGTCGATCGCGCATTTCTAGACTGTAAAATAATTCTTAGGTTCAATTTAAAGCGATGAAATCAAGGACGCGCATGCGTTCAATAATATCAGTCCGTTCATCCCGTCCCGGTAGTCTGAGTGAAAACGCCGTTTTCATCTCTTTTCTCTTCAAAATATTTGAAATCTGAGCCATAAGCTCGGCACAATCGATCGCGCATCGCTAAGCTATAAAATAATTCTTAGATTAAATTTAAAGCGATGAAATCAACTACGCGCGTGCGTTCAATAACATCAGTCCGTTCATCCCGTCCCGGTAGTCTGAGTGAAAACGCCGTTTTCATCTCTTTTCTCTTCAAAATATTTGAAAGCTGAGCCATAAGCTCGGCACAATCGATCGCGCATCGCTAAGCTATCGAATAATTCTTAGATTAAATTTAAAACGATGGAATCAACCACGCGCGTGCGTTCAATAACATCAGTCCATTCATCCCGTCCCGGTAGTCTGAGGGAAAACGCCGTTTTCATCTCTTTTCTCGTTGAAAATATATGAAATGTGCGTTATAAGCTCGACACGGTCGATCGCGCATTTCTAGACTGTAAAATAATTCTTAGGTTCAATTTAAAGCGATGAAATCAAGGACGCGCGTGCGTTCAATAACATCAGTCCGTTCATCCCGTCCCGGTAGTCTGGGGGAAAACCCCGGTTTCATCTCTTTTCTCTTCAAAATATTTGAAATCTGAGCCATCAGCTCGGCACAATCAATCGCGCATCGCTAAGCTATAAAATAATTCTTAGATTAAATTTAAAGCGATGAAATCAACCACGCGCGTGCGTTCAATAACATCAGTCCGTTCATCCCGCCCCGGTAGTCTGAGGGAAAACGCCGTTTTCATCTCTTTTCTCTTCAAAATATTTGAAATCTGAGCCATCAGCTCGGCACAATCAATCGCGCAACGCTAAGCTATCGAATAATTCTTAGATTAAATTTAAAGCGATGAAATCAACCACGCGCGTGCGTTCAATAACATCAGTCCGTTCATCCCGTCCCGGTAGTCTGAGGGAAAACGCCGTTTTCATCTCTTTTCTCGTTGAAAATATATGAAATGTGCGTTATAAGCTCGACACGGTCGATCGCGCATTTCCAGACTGTAAAATAATTCTTAGGTTCAATTTAAAGCGATGAAATCAAGGGCGCGCGTCCGTTCAATGATATCAGTCCGTGCATCGCGTCCCGGTAGTCTGAGTGAAAACGCCGTTTTCATCTGTTTTCTCTTCAAAATATTTGAAATCTGAGCCATAAGCTCGGCACAATCGATCGCGCATCACTAAGCTATAAAATAATTCTTAGATTAAATTTAAAGCGATGAAATCAACTACGCGCGTGCGTTCAATAACATCAGTCCGTTCATCCCGTCCCGGTAGTCTGAGTGAAAACGCCGTTTTCATCTCTTTTTTCTTCAAAATATTTGAAAGCTGAGCCATAAGCTCGGCACAATCGATCGCGCATCGCTAAGCTATAAAATAATTCTTAGATTAAATTTAAAGCGATGAAATCAACCACGCGCGTGCGTTCAATAACATCAGTCCGTTCATCCCGCCCCGGTAGTCTGAGGGAAAACGCCGTTTTCATCTCTTTTCTCGTTGAAAATATTTGAAATGTGCGTTATAAGCTCGATACGGTCGATCGCGCATTTCTAGACTGTAAAATAATTCTTAGGTTCAATTTAAAGCGATGAAATCAAGGACGCGCGTGCGTTCAATAATATCAGTCCGTTCATCCCGTCCCGGTAGTCTGAGTGAAAACGCCGTTTTCATCTCTTTTCTCTTCAAAATATTTGAAATCTGAGCCATCAGCTCGGCACAATCAATCGCGCATCGCTAAGCTATCGAATAATTCTTAGATTAAATTTAAAGCGATGAAATCAACCACGCGCGTGCGTTCAACAACATCAGTCCGTTCATACCGTCCCGATAGTCTGAGCCAAAACGCCGTTTTCATCTCTTTTCTCGTTGAAAATATTTGAAATGTGCGTTATAAGCTCGACACGGTCGATCGCGGAATTCTAGACTGTAAAATAATTCTTAGGTTCAATTTAAAGCGATTAAATCAAGGACGCGCGTGCGTTTAATAACATCAGTCCGTTCATACCGTCCCGATAGTCTGAGCCAAAACGTCGTTTTCATTTCTTTTTTTTTTCAAAATGTTAAAAATCTGTGCCATAAACTTGACACGGTCGATCGTGATTCGCTAAGCTATAAAATAATTCTTAGATTAAATTTAAAGCGATGAAATCAACTACGCGCGTGCGTTCAATAACATCAGTCCGTTCATCCCGTCCCGGTAGTCTGAGTGAAAACGCCGTTTTCATCTCTTTTCTCGGTGAAAATATTTGAAATGTGCGTTATAAGCTCGACACGGTCGATCGCGCATAGCTAAACTATAAAATAATTCTTAGATTAAATTGACAGCGATGAAATCAAGTACGCGCGTGCGTTCAATAATATCAGTCCGTTCATCCCGTCCCGGTAGTCAGAGTGAAAACGCCGTTTTCATCTCTTTTCTCGTTGAAAATATTTGAAATCTGCGTTATAAGCTCGACACGGTCGATCGCGCATAGCTAAACTATAAAATAATTCTTAGATTAAATTGAAAGCGATGAAATCAAGTACGCGCGTGCGTTCAATAATATCAGTCCGTTCATCCCGTCCCGGTAGTCTGAGCCAAAACGCCGTTTTCATCTCTTTTCTCTTCAAAATATTTGAAACCTGAGCCATAAGCTCGACACAATCGATCGCGATTCGCTAAGCTATAAAATAATTCTTAGATTAAATTTAAAGCGATGAAATCAACTGCGCGCGAGCGTTCAATAACATCAGTCCGTTCATCCCGTCCCGGTAGTCTGAGTGAAAACGCCGTTTTCATCTCTTTTCTCTTCAAAATATTTGAAATCTGAGCCATCAGCTCGGCACAATCAATCACCCATCGCTAAGCTATCGAATAATTCTTAGATTAAATTTAAAGCGATGAAATCAACCACGCGCGTGCCTTCAACAACATTAGTCCGTTCATACCGTCCCGATAGTCTGAGCCAAAACGCCGTTTTCATCTCTTTTCTCGTTGAAAATATTTGAAATGTGCGTTATAAGCTCGACACGGTCGATCGCGGAATTCCAGACTGTAAAATAATTCTTAGGTTCAATTTAAAGCGATTAAATCAAGGACGCGCGTGCGTTTAATAACATCAGTCCGTTCATACCGTCCCGATAGTCTGAGCCAAAACGTCGTTTTCATTTCATTTTTTTTTCAAAATGTTAAAAATCTGTGCCATAAACTTGACACGGTCGATCGCGATTCGCTAAGCTATAAAATAATTCTTAGATTAAATTTAAAGCGATGAAATCAACTACGCGCGTGCGTTCAATAACATCAGTCCGTTCATCCCGTCCTGGTAGTCTGAGTGAAAACGCCGTTTTCATCGCTTTTCTCGTTGAAAATATTTGAAATGTGCGTTATAAGCTCGACACGGTCGATCGCGCATAGCTAAACTATAAAATAATTCTTAGATTAAATTGAAAGCGATGAAATCAAGTACGCGCGTGCGTTCAATAATATCAATCCGTTCATCCCGTCCCGGTAGTCAGAGTGAAAACGCCGTTTTCATCTCTTTTCTCGTTGAAAATATTTGAAATCTGCGTTATAAGCTCGACACGGTCGATCGCGCATAGCTAAACTATAAAATAATTCTTAGATTAAATTGAAAGCGATGAAATCAAGTACGCGCGTGCGTTCAATAATATCAGTCCGTTCATCCCGTCCCGGTAGTCTGAGCCACAACGCCGTTTTCATCTCTTTTCTCTTCAAAATATTTGAAACCTGAGCCATAAGCTCGGCACAATCGATCGCGATTCGCTAAGCTATAAAATAATTCTTAGATTAAATTTAAAGCGATGAAATCAACTGCGCGCGAGCGTTCAATAACATCAGTCCGTTCATCCCGTCCCGGTAGTCTGAGCCAAAACGCCGTTTTCATCTCTTTTCTCTTCAAAATATTTGAAACCTGAGCCATAAGTTCGGCACAATCGATCGCGATTCGCTAAGCTATAAAATAATTCTTAGATTAAATTTAAAGCGATGAAATCAACTGCGCGCGAGCGTTCAATAACATCAGTCCGATCATCCCGTGTCGGTGGTCTGAGTGAAAACACCGTTTTCATCTCTTTTCTCTTCAAAATATTTGAAACCTGAGCCATGAGCTCGGCACAATCGATCGCGATTCGCTAAGCTATAAAATAATTCTTAGATTAAATTTAAAGCGATGAAATCAACTACGCGCGTGCGTTCAATAACACCAGTCCGTTCATCCCGTCCCGGTAGTCTGAGTGAAAACGCCGTTTTCATCTCTTTTCTCGTTGAAAATATTTGAAATGTGCGTTAGAAGCTCGACACGGTCGATCGCGCATTTCTAGACAGCAAAATAATTCTTAGGTTCAATGTAAAGCGATGAAATCAAGGACGCGCGTGCGTTCAATAACATCAGTCCGTTCATACCGTCCCGATAGTCTGAGCCAAAACGCCGTTTTCATCTCTTTTCTCGTTGAAAATATTTGAAATGTGCGTTATAAGCTCGACACGGTCGATCGCGGAATTCTAGACTGTAAAATAATTCTTAGGTTCAATTTAAAGCGATTAAATCAAGGACGCGCGTGCGTTTAATAACATCAGTCCGTTCATACCGTCCCGATAGTCTGAGCCAAAACGTCGTTTTCATTTCTTTTTTTTTTCAAAATGTTAAAAATCTGTGCCATAAACTTGACACGGTCGATCGTGATTCGCTAAGCTATAAAATAATTCTTAGATTAAATTTAAAGCGATGAAATCAACTACGCGCGTGCGTTCAATAACATCAGTCCGTTCATCCCGTCCCGGTAGTCTGAGTGAAAACGCCGTTTTCATCTCTTTTCTCGGTGAAAATATTTGAAATGTGCGTTATAAGCTCGACACGGTCGATCGCGCATAGCTAAACTATAAAATAATTCTTAGATTAAATTGAAAGCGATGAAATCAAGTACGCGCGTGCGTTCAATAATATCAGTCCGTTCATCCCGTCCCGGTAGTCAGAGTGAAAACGCCGTTTTCATCTCTTTTCTCGTTGAAAATATTTGAAATCTGCGTTATAAGCTCGACACGGTCGATCGCGCATAGCTAAACTATAAAATAATTCTTAGATTAAATTGAAAGCGATGAAATCAAGTACGCGCGTGCGTTCAATAATATCAGTCCGTTCATCCCGTCCCGGTAGTCTGAGCCAAAACGCCGTTTTCATCTCTTTTCTCTTCAAAATATTTGAAACCTGAGCCATAAGCTCGGCACAATCGATCGCGATTCGCTAAGCTATAAAATAATTCTTAGATTAAATTTAAAGCGATGAAATCAACTGCGCGCGAGCGTTCAATAACATCAGTCCGTTCATCCCGTCCCGGTAGTCTGAGTGAAAACGCCGTTTTCATCTCTTTTCTCTTCAAAATATTTGAAATCTGAGCCATCAGCTCGGCACAATCAATCGCCCATCGCTAAGCTATCGAATAATTCTTAGATTAAATTTAAAGCGATGAAATCAACCACGCGCGTGCCTTCAACAACATTAGTCCGTTCATACCGTCCCGATAGTCTGAGCCAAAACGCCGTTTTCATCTCTTTTCTCGTTGAAAATATTTGAAATCTGCGTTATAAGCTCGACACGGTCGATCGCGCATAGCTAAACTATAAAATAATTCTTAGATTAAATTGAAAGCGATGAAATCAAGTACGCGCGTGCGTTCAATAATATCAGTCCGTTCATCCCGTCCCGGTAGTCTGAGCCAAAACGCCGTTTTCATCTCTTTTCTCTTCAAAATATTTGAAACCTGAGCCATAAGCTCGGCACAATCGATCGCGATTCGCTAAGCTATAAAATAATTCTTAGATTAAATTTAAAGCGATGAAATCAACTGCGCGCGAGCGTTCAATAACATCAGTCCGTTCATCCCGTCCCGGTAGTCTGAGTGAAAACGCCGTTTTCATCTCTTTTCTCTTCAAAATATTTGAAATCTGAGCCATCAGCTCGGCACAATCAATCGCCCATCGCTAAGCTATCGAATAATTCTTAGATTAAATTTAAAGCGATGAAATCAACCACGCGCGTGCCTTCAACAACATTAGTCCGTTCATACCGTCCCGATAGTCTGAGCCAAAACGCCGTTTTCATCTCTTTTCTCGTTGAAAATATTTGAAATGTGCGTTATAAGCTCGACACGGTCGATCGCGGAATTCTAGACTGTAAAATAATTCTTAGGTTCAATTTAAAGCGATTAAATCAAGGACGCGCGTGCGTTTAATAACATCAGTCCGTTCATACCGTCCCGATAGTCTGAGCCAAAACGTCGTTTTCATTTCTTTTTTTTTTCAAAATGTTAAAAATCTGTGCCATAAACTTGACACGGTCGATCGCGATTCGCTAAGCTATAAAATAATTCTTAGATTAAATTTAAAGCGATGAAATCAACTACGCGCGTGCGTTCAATAACATCAGTCCGTTCATCCCGTCCCGGTAGTCTGAGTGAAAACGCCGTTTTCATCTCTTTTCTCTTCAAAATATTTGAAATCTGAGCCATCAGCTCGGCACAATCAATCGCGCATCGCTAAGCTATCGAATAATTCTTAGATTAAATTTAAAGCGATGAAATCAACCACGCGCGTGCGTTCAATAACATCAGTCCGTTCATCCCGTCCCGGTAGTCTGAGGGAAAACGCCGTTTTCATCTCTTTTCTCGTTGAAAATATATGAAATGTGCGTTATAAGCTCGACACGGTCGATCGCGCATTTCTAGACTGTAAAATAATTCTTAGGTTCAATTTGAAGCGATGAAATCAAGGACGCGCATGCGTTCCATAATATCAGTCCGTTCATCCCGTCCCGGTAGTCTGAGTGAAAACGCCGTTTTCATCTCTTTTCTCTTCAAAATATTTGAAATCTGAGCCATAAGCTCGGCACAATCGACCGCGCATCGCTAAGCTATAAAATAATTCTTAGATTAAATTTAAAGCGATGAAATCAACTACGCGCGTGCGTTCAATAACATCAGTCCGTTCATCCCGTCCCGGTAGTCTGAGTGAAAACGCCGTTTTCATCTCTTTTCTCTTCAAAATATTTGAAAGCTGAGCCATAAGCTCGGCACAATCGATCGCGCATCGCTAAGCTACCGTATAATCCTTAGATTAAATTTAAAACGATGAAATCAACCACCCGCGTGCGTTCAATAACATCAGTCCGGTCATACCGTCCCAATAGTCTGAGCCAAAACGCCGTTTTAATCTCTTTTCTCTTCAAAATATTGGAAATGTGCGTTATAAGCTCGACACGGTCGACGGCGCATTTCTAGACTGTAAAATAATTCTTAGGTTCAATTTAAAGCGATGAAATCAAGGACGCGCGTGCGTTCAATAACATCAGTCCGATCATCCCGTGCCGGTAGTCTGAGTGAAAACACCGTTTTCATCTCTTTTCTCTTCAAAATATTTGAAATCTGAGCCATAAGCTCGGCACAATCGATCGCGCATCGCTAAGCTATAAAATAATTCTTAGATTAAATTTAAAGCGATGAAATCAACTACGCGCGTGCGTTCAATAACATCAGTCCGTTCATCCCGTCCCGGTAGTCTGAGTGAAAACGCCGTTTTCATCTCTTTTCTCTTCAAAATATTTGAAATCTGAGCCATCAGCTCGGCACAATCAATCGCGCATCGCTAAGCTATCGAATAATTCTTAGATTAAATTTAAAGCGATGAAATCAACCACGCGCGTGCGTTCAATAACATCAGTCCGTTCATCCCGTCCCGGTAGTCTGAATGAAAACGCCGTTTTCATCTCTTTTCTCGTTGAAAATATATGAAATGTGCGTTATAAGCTCGACACGGTCGATCGCGCATTTCTAGACTGTAAAATAATTCTTAGGTTCAATTTAAAGCGATGAAATCAAGGACGCGCATGCGTTCAATAATATCAGTCCGTTCATCCCGTCCCGGTAGTCTGAGTGAAAACGCCGTTTTCATCTCTTTTTTCTTCAAAATATTTGAAATCTGAGCCATAAGCTCGGCACAATCGATCGCGCATCGCTAAGCTATAAAATAATTCTTAGATTAAATTTAAAGCGATGAAATCAACTACGCGCGTGCGTTCAATAACATCAGTCCGTTCATCCCGTCCCGGTAGTCTGAGTGAAAACGCCGTTTTCATCTCTTTTCTCTTCAAAATATTTGAAAGCTGAGCCATAAGCTCGGCACAATCGATCGCGCATCGCTAAGCTATCGAATAATTCTTAGATTAAATTTAAAACGATGGAATCAACCACGCGCGTGCGTTCAATAACATCAGTCCATTCATCCCGTCCCGGTAGTCTGAGGGAAAACGCCGTTTTCATCTCTTTTCTCGTTGAAAATATATGAAATGTGCGTTATAAGCTCGACACGGTCGATCGCGCATTTCTAGACTGTAAAATAATTCTTAGGTTCAATTTAAAGCGATGAAATCAAGGACGCGCGTGCGTTCAATAACATCAGTCCGTTCATCCCGTCCCGGTAGTCTGGGGGAAAACCCCGGTTTCATCTCTTTTCTCTTCAAAATATTTGAAATCTGAGCCATCAGCTCGGCACAATCAATCGCGCATCGCTAAGCTATAAAATAATTCTTAGATTAAATTTAAAGCGATGAAATCAACCACGCGCGTGCGTTCAATAACATCAGTCCGTTCATCCCGCCCCGGTAGTCTGAGGGAAAACGCCGTTTTCATCTCTTTTCTCTTCAAAATATTTGAAATCTGAGCCATCAGCTCGGCACAATCAATCGCGCATCGCTAAGCTATCGAATAATTCTTAGATTAAATTTAAAGCGATGAAATCAACCACGCGCGTGCGTTCAATAACATCAGTCCGTTCATCCCGTCCCGGTAGTCTGAGGGAAAACGCCGTTTTCATCTCTTTTCTCGTTGAAAATATATGAAATGTGCGTTATAAGCTCGACACGGTCGATCGCGCATTTCTAGACTGTAAAATAATTCTTAGGTTCAATTTAAAGCGATGAAATCAAGGACGCGCATGCGTTCAATAATATCAGTCCGTTCATCCCGTCCCGGTAGTCTGAGTGAAAACGCCGTTTTCATCTCTTTTCTCTTCAAAATATTTGAAATCTGAGCCATAAGCTCGGCACAATCGATCGCGCATCGCTAAGCTATAAAATAATTCTTAGATTAAATTTAAAGCGATGAAATCAACTACGCGCGTGCGTTCAATAACATCAGTCCGTTCATCCCGTCCCGGTAGTCTGAGTGAAAACGCCGTTTTCATCTCTTTTCTCTTCAAAATATTTGAAAGCTGAGCCATAAGCTCGGCACAATCGATCGCGCATCGCTAAGCTATCGAATAATTCTTAGATTAAATTTAAAACGATGGAATCAACCACGCGCGTGCGTTCAATAACATCAGTCCATTCATCCCGTCCCGGTAGTCTGAGGGAAAACGCCGTTTTCATCTCTTTTCTCGTTGAAAATATATGAAATGTGCGTTATAAGCTCGACACGGTCGATCGCGCATTTCTAGACTGTAAAATAATTCTTAGGTTCAATTTAAAGCGATGAAATCAAGGACGCGCGTGCGTTCAATAACATCAGTCCGTTCATCCCGTCCCGGTAGTCTGGGGGAAAACCCCGGTTTCATCTCTTTTCTCTTCAAAATATTTGAAATCTGAGCCATCAGCTCGGCACAATCAATCGCGCATCGCTAAGCTATAAAATAATTCTTAGATTAAATTTAAAGCGATGAAATCAACCACGCGCGTGCGTTCAATAACATCAGTCCGTTCATCCCGCCCCGGTAGTCTGAGGGAAAACGCCGTTTTCATCTCTTTTCTCGTTGAAAATATTTGAAATGTGCGTTATAAGCTCGACACGGTCGATCGCGGAATTCTAGACTGTAAAATAATTCTTAGGTTCAATTTAAAGCGATTAAATCAAGGACGCGCGTGCGTTTAATAACATCAGTCCGTTCATACCGTCCCGATAGTCTGAGCCAAAACGTCGTTTTCATTTCTTTTTTTTTTCAAAATGTTAAAAATCTGTGCCATAAACTTGACACGGTCGATCGTGATTCGCTAAGCTATAAAGTAATTCTTAGATTAAATTTAAAGCGATGAAATCAACTACGCGCGTGCGTTCAATAACATCAGTCCGTTCATCCCGTCCCGGTAGTCTGAGTGAAAACGCCGTTTTCATCTCTTTTCTCGGTGAAAATATTTGAAATGTGCGTTATAAGCTCGACACGGTCGATCGCGCATTTCTAGACTGTAAAATAATTCTTAGGTTCAATTTAAAGCGATGAAATCAAGGACGCGCATGCGTTCAATAATATCAGTCCGTTCATCCCGTCCCGGTAGTCTGAGTGAAAACGCCGTTTTCATCTCTTTTCTCTTCAAAATATTTGAAATCTGAGCCATAAGCTCGGCACAATCGATCGCGCATCGCTAAGCTATAAAATAATTCTTAGATTAAATTTAAAGCGATGAAATCAACTACGCGCGTGCGTTCAATAACATCAGTCCGTTCATCCCGTCCCGGTAGTCTGAGTGAAAACGCCGTTTTCATCTCTTTTCTCTTCAAAATATTTGAAAGCTGAGCCATAAGCTCGGCACAATCGATCGCGCATCGCTAAGCTATCGAATAATTCTTAGATTAAATTTAAAACGATGGAATCAACCACGCGCGTGCGTTCAATAACATCAGTCCATTCATCCCGTCCCGGTAGTCTGAGGGAAAACGCCGTTTTCATCTCTTTTCTCGTTGAAAATATATGAAATGTGCGTTATAAGCTCGACACGGTCGATCGCGCATTTCTAGACTGTAAAATAATTCTTAGGTTCAATTTAAAGCGATGAAATCAAGGACGCGCGTGCGTTCAATAACATCAGTCCGTTCATCCCGTCCCGGTAGTCTGGGGGAAAACCCCGGTTTCATCTCTTTTCTCTTCAAAATATTTGAAATCTGAGCCATCAGCTCGGCACAATCAATCGCGCATCGCTAAGCTATAAAATAATTCTTAGATTAAATTTAAAGCGATGAAATCAACCACGCGCGTGCGTTCAATAACATCAGTCCGTTCATCCCGCCCCGGTAGTCTGAGGGAAAACGCCGTTTTCATCTCTTTTCTCTTCAAAATATTTGAAATCTGAGCCATCAGCTCGGCACAATCAATCGCGCATCGCTAAGCTATCGAATAATTCTTAGATTAAATTTAAAGCGATGAAATCAACCACGCGCGTGCGTTCAATAACATCAGTCCGTTCATCCCGTCCCGGTAGTCTGAGGGAAAACGCCGTTTTCATCTCTTTTCTCGTTGAAAATATATGAAATGTGCGTTATAAGCTCGACACGGTCGATCGCGCATTTCTAGACTGTAAAATAATTCTTAGGTTCAATTTAAAGCGATGAAATCAAGGACGCGCATGCGTTCAATAATATCAGTCCGTTCATCCCGTCCCGGTAGTCTGAGTGAAAACGCCGTTTTCATCTCTTTTCTCTTCAAAATATTTGAAATCTGAGCCATAAGCTCGGCACAATCGATCGCGCATCGCTAAGCTATAAAATAATTCTTAGATTAAATTTAAAGCGATGAAATCAACTACGCGCGTGCGTTCAATAACATCAGTCCGTTCATCCCGTCCCGGTAGTCTGAGTGAAAACGCCGTTTTCATCTCTTTTCTCTTCAAAATATTTGAAAGCTGAGCCATAAGCTCGGCACAATCGATCGCGCATCGCTAAGCTATCGAATAATTCTTAGATTAAATTTAAAACGATGGAATCAACCACGCGCGTGCGTTCAATAACATCAGTCCATTCATCCCGTCCCGGTAGTCTGAGGGAAAACGCCGTTTTCATCTCTTTTCTCGTTGAAAATATATGAAATGTGCGTTATAAGCTCGACACGGTCGATCGCGCATTTCTAGACTGTAAAATAATTCTTAGGTTCAATTTAAAGCGATGAAATCAAGGACGCGCGTGCGTTCAATAACATCAGTCCGTTCATCCCGTCCCGGTAGTCTGGGGGAAAACCCCGGTTTCATCTCTTTTCTCTTCAAAATATTTGAAATCTGAGCCATCAGCTCGGCACAATCAATCGCGCATCGCTAAGCTATAAAATAATTCTTAGATTAAATTTAAAGCGATGAAATCAACCACGCGCGTGCGTTCAATAACATCAGTCCGTTCATCCCGCCCCGGTAGTCTGAGGGAAAACGCCGTTTTCATCTCTTTTCTCTTCAAAATATTTGAAATCTGAGCCATCAGCTCGGCACAATCAATCGCGCAACGCTAAGCTATCGAATAATTCTTAGATTAAATTTAAAGCGATGAAATCAACCACGCGCGTGCGTTCAATAACATCAGTCCGTTCATCCCGTCCCGGTAGTCTGAGGGAAAACGCCGTTTTCATCTCTTTTCTCGTTGAAAATATATGAAATGTGCGTTATAAGCTCGACACGGTCGATCGCGCATTTCCAGACTGTAAAATAATTCTTAGGTTCAATTTAAAGCGATGAAATCAAGGGCGCGCGTCCGTTCAATGATATCAGTCCGTGCATCGCGTCCCGGTAGTCTGAGTGAAAACGCCGTTTTCATCTGTTTTCACTTCAAAATATTTGAAATCTGAGCCATAAGCTCGGCACAATCGATCGCGCATCACTAAGCTATAAAATAATTCTTAGATTAAATTTAAAGCGATGAAATCAACTACGCGCGTGCGTTCAATAACATCAGTCCGTTCATCCCGTCCCGGTAGTCTGAGTGAAAACGCCGTTTTCATCTCTTTTTTCTTCAAAATATTTGAAAGCTGAGCCATAAGCTCGGCACAATCGATCGCGCATCGCTAAGCTATAAAATAATTCTTAGATTAAATTTAAAGCGATGAAATCAACCACGCGCGTGCGTTCAATAACATCAGTCCGTTCATCCCGCCCCGGTAGTCTGAGGGAAAACGCCGTTTTCATCTCTTTTCTCGTTGAAAATATTTGAAATGTGCG
The DNA here is from genome assembly GCA_963971235.1 of Cryptus armator. Lineage (NCBI taxonomy): Eukaryota > Metazoa > Arthropoda > Insecta > Hymenoptera > Ichneumonidae > Cryptus > Cryptus armator. The sequence goes on from CAXARG010000174.1 coordinate 5,920,865, forward strand.
TTATAAGCTCGATACGGTCGATCGCGCATTTCTAGACTGTAAAATAATTCTTAGGTTCAATTTAAAGCGATGAAATCAAGGACGCGCGTGCGTTCAATAATATCAGTCCGTTCATCCCGTCCCGGTAGTCTGAGTGAAAACGCCGTTTTCATCTCTTTTCTCTTCAAAATATTTGAAATCTGAGCCATCAGCTCGGCACAATCAATCGCGCATCGCTAAGCTATCGAATAATTCTTAGATTAAATTTAAAGCGATGAAATCAACCACGCGCGTGCGTTCAACAACATCAGTCCGTTCATACCGTCCCGATAGTCTGAGCCAAAACGCCGTTTTCATCTCTTTTCTCGTTGAAAATATTTGAAATGTGCGTTATAAGCTCGACACGGTCGATCGCGGAATTCTAGACTGTAAAATAATTCTTAGGTTCAATTTAAAGCGATTAAATCAAGGACGCGCGTGCGTTTAATAACATCAGTCCGTTCATACCGTCCCGATAGTCTGAGCCAAAACGTCGTTTTCATTTCTTTTTTTTTTCAAAATGTTAAAAATCTGTGCCATAAACTTGACACGGTCGATCGTGATTCGCTAAGCTATAAAATAATTCTTAGATTAAATTTAAAGCGATGAAATCAACTACGCGCGTGCGTTCAATAACATCAGTCCGTTCATCCCGTCCCGGTAGTCTGAGTGAAAACGCCGTTTTCATCTCTTTTCTCGGTGAAAATATTTGAAATGTGCGTTATAAGCTCGACACGGTCGATCGCGCATAGCTAAACTATAAAATAATTCTTAGATTAAATTGACAGCGATGAAATCAAGTACGCGCGTGCGTTCAATAATATCAGTCCGTTCATCCCGTCCCGGTAGTCAGAGTGAAAACGCCGTTTTCATCTCTTTTCTCGTTGAAAATATTTGAAATCTGCGTTATAAGCTCGACACGGTCGATCGCGCATAGCTAAACTATAAAATAATTCTTAGATTAAATTGAAAGCGATGAAATCAAGTACGCGCGTGCGTTCAATAATATCAGTCCGTTCATCCCGTCCCGGTAGTCTGAGCCAAAACGCCGTTTTCATCTCTTTTCTCTTCAAAATATTTGAAACCTGAGCCATAAGCTCGACACAATCGATCGCGATTCGCTAAGCTATAAAATAATTCTTAGATTAAATTTAAAGCGATGAAATCAACTGCGCGCGAGCGTTCAATAACATCAGTCCGTTCATCCCGTCCCGGTAGTCTGAGTGAAAACGCCGTTTTCATCTCTTTTCTCTTCAAAATATTTGAAATCTGAGCCATCAGCTCGGCACAATCAATCGCCCATCGCTAAGCTATCGAATAATTCTTAGATTAAATTTAAAGCGATGAAATCAACCACGCGCGTGCCTTCAACAACATTAGTCCGTTCATACCGTCCCGGTAGTCTGAGGGAAAACGCCGTTTTCATCTCTTTTCTCTTCAAAATATTTGAAATCTGAGCCATCAGCTCGGCACAATCAATCGCGCAACGCTAAGCTATCGAATAATTCTTAGATTAAATTTAAAGCGATGAAATCAACCACGCGCGTGCGTTCAATAACATCAGTCCGTTCATCCCGTCCCGGTAGTCTGAGGGAAAACGCCGTTTTCATCTCTTTTCTCGTTGAAAATATATGAAATGTGCGTTATAAGCTCGACACGGTCGATCGCGCATTTCCAGACTGTAAAATAATTCTTAGGTTCAATTTAAAGCGATGAAATCAAGGGCGCGCGTCCGTTCAATGATATCAGTCCGTGCATCGCGTCCCGGTAGTCTGAGTGAAAACGCCGTTTTCATCTGTTTTCTCTTCAAAATATTTGAAATCTGAGCCATAAGCTCGGCACAATCGATCGCGCATCACTAAGCTATAAAATAATTCTTAGATTAAATTTAAAGCGATGAAATCAACTACGCGCGTGCGTTCAATAACATCAGTCCGTTCATCCCGTCCCGGTAGTCTGAGTGAAAACGCCGTTTTCATCTCTTTTTTCTTCAAAATATTTGAAAGCTGAGCCATAAGCTCGGCACAATCGATCGCGCATCGCTAAGCTATAAAATAATTCTTAGATTAAATTTAAAGCGATGAAATCAACCACGCGCGTGCGTTCAATAACATCAGTCCGTTCATCCCGCCCCGGTAGTCTGAGGGAAAACGCCGTTTTCATCTCTTTTCTCGTTGAAAATATTTGAAATGTGCGTTATAAGCTCGATACGGTCGATCGCGCATTTCTAGACTGTAAAATAATTCTTAGGTTCAATTTAAAGCGATGAAATCAAGGACGCGCGTGCGTTCAATAATATCAGTCCGTTCATCCCGTCCCGGTAGTCTGAGTGAAAACGCCGTTTTCATCTCTTTTCTCTTCAAAATATTTGAAATCTGAGCCATCAGCTCGGCACAATCAATCGCGCATCGCTAAGCTATCGAATAATTCTTAGATTAAATTTAAAGCGATGAAATCAACCACGCGCGTGCGTTCAACAACATCAGTCCGTTCATACCGTCCCGATAGTCTGAGCCAAAACGCCGTTTTCATCTCTTTTCTCGTTGAAAATATTTGAAATGTGCGTTATAAGCTCGACACGGTCGATCGCGGAATTCTAGACTGTAAAATAATTCTTAGGTTCAATTTAAAGCGATTAAATCAAGGACGCGCGTGCGTTTAATAACATCAGTCCGTTCATACCGTCCCGATAGTCTGAGCCAAAACGTCGTTTTCATTTCTTTTTTTTTTCAAAATGTTAAAAATCTGTGCCATAAACTTGACACGGTCGATCGTGATTCGCTAAGCTATAAAATAATTCTTAGATTAAATTTAAAGCGATGAAATCAACTACGCGCGTGCGTTCAATAACATCAGTCCGTTCATCCCGTCCCGGTAGTCTGAGTGAAAACGCCGTTTTCATCTCTTTTCTCGGTGAAAATATTTGAAATGTGCGTTATAAGCTCGACACGGTCGATCGCGCATAGCTAAACTATAAAATAATTCTTAGATTAAATTGACAGCGATGAAATCAAGTACGCGCGTGCGTTCAATAATATCAGTCCGTTCATCCCGTCCCGGTAGTCAGAGTGAAAACGCCGTTTTCATCTCTTTTCTCGTTGAAAATATTTGAAATCTGCGTTATAAGCTCGACACGGTCGATCGCGCATAGCTAAACTATAAAATAATTCTTAGATTAAATTGAAAGCGATGAAATCAAGTACGCGCGTGCGTTCAATAATATCAGTCCGTTCATCCCGTCCCGGTAGTCTGAGCCAAAACGCCGTTTTCATCTCTTTTCTCTTCAAAATATTTGAAACCTGAGCCATAAGCTCGACACAATCGATCGCGATTCGCTAAGCTATAAAATAATTCTTAGATTAAATTTAAAGCGATGAAATCAACTGCGCGCGAGCGTTCAATAACATCAGTCCGTTCATCCCGTCCCGGTAGTCTGAGTGAAAACGCCGTTTTCATCTCTTTTCTCTTCAAAATATTTGAAATCTGAGCCATCAGCTCGGCACAATCAATCGCCCATCGCTAAGCTATCGAATAATTCTTAGATTAAATTTAAAGCGATGAAATCAACCACGCGCGTGCCTTCAACAACATTAGTCCGTTCATACCGTCCCGATAGTCTGAGCCAAAACGCCGTTTTCATCTCTTTTCTCGTTGAAAATATTTGAAATGTGCGTTATAAGCTCGACACGGTCGATCGCGGAATTCCAGACTGTAACATAATTCTTAGGTTCAATTTAAAGCGATTAAATCAAGGACGCGCGTGCGTTTAATAACATCAGTCCGTTCATACCGTCCCGATAGTCTGAGCCAAAACGTCGTTTTCATTTCATTTTTTTTTCAAAATGTTAAAAATCTGTGCCATAAACTTGACACGGTCGATCGCGATTCGCTAAGCTATAAAATAATTCTTAGATTAAATTTAAAGCGATGAAATCAACTACGCGCGTGCGTTCAATAACATCAGTCCGTTCATCCCGTCCTGGTAGTCTGAGTGAAAACGCCGTTTTCATCGCTTTTCTCGTTGAAAATATTTGAAATGTGCGTTATAAGCTCGACACGGTCGATCGCGCATAGCTAAACTATAAAATAATTCTTAGATTAAATTGAAAGCGATGAAATCAAGTACGCGCGTGCGTTCAATAATATCAATCCGTTCATCCCGTCCCGGTAGTCAGAGTGAAAACGCCGTTTTCATCTCTTTTCTCGTTGAAAATATTTGAAATCTGCGTTATAAGCTCGACACGGTCGATCGCGCATAGCTAAACTATAAAATAATTCTTAGATTAAATTGAAAGCGATGAAATCAAGTACGCGCGTGCGTTCAATAATATCAGTCCGTTCATCCCGTCCCGGTAGTCTGAGCCACAACGCCGTTTTCATCTCTTTTCTCTTCAAAATATTTGAAACCTGAGCCATAAGCTCGGCACAATCGATCGCGATTCGCTAAGCTATAAAATAATTCTTAGATTAAATTTAAAGCGATGAAATCAACTGCGCGCGAGCGTTCAATAACATCAGTCCGTTCATCCCGTCCCGGTAGTCTGAGCCAAAACGCCGTTTTCATCTCTTTTCTCTTCAAAATATTTGAAACCTGAGCCATAAGTTCGGCACAATCGATCGCGATTCGCTAAGCTATAAAATAATTCTTAGATTAAATTTAAAGCGATGAAATCAACTGCGCGCGAGCGTTCAATAACATCAGTCCGATCATCCCGTGTCGGTGGTCTGAGTGAAAACACCGTTTTCATCTCTTTTCTCTTCAAAATATTTGAAACCTGAGCCATGAGCTCGGCACAATCGATCGCGATTCGCTAAGCTATAAAATAATTCTTAGATTAAATTTAAAGCGATGAAATCAACTACGCGCGTGCGTTCAATAACACCAGTCCGTTCATCCCGTCCCGGTAGTCTGAGTGAAAACGCCGTTTTCATCTCTTTTCTCGTTGAAAATATTTGAAATGTGCGTTAGAAGCTCGACACGGTCGATCGCGCATTTCTAGACAGCAAAATAATTCTTAGGTTCAATGTAAAGCGATGAAATCAAGGACGCGCGTGCGTTCAATAACATCAGTCCGTTCATACCGTCCCGATAGTCTGAGCCAAAACGCCGTTTTCATCTCTTTTCTCGTTGAAAATATTTGAAATGTGCGTTATAAGCTCGACACGGTCGATCGCGGAATTCTAGACTGTAAAATAATTCTTAGGTTCAATTTAAAGCGATTAAATCAAGGACGCGCGTGCGTTTAATAACATCAGTCCGTTCATACCGTCCCGATAGTCTGAGCCAAAACGTCGTTTTCATTTCTTTTTTTTTTCAAAATGTTAAAAATCTGTGCCATAAACTTGACACGGTCGATCGTGATTCGCTAAGCTATAAAATAATTCTTAGATTAAATTTAAAGCGATGAAATCAACTACGCGCGTGCGTTCAATAACATCAGTCCGTTCATCCCGTCCCGGTAGTCTGAGTGAAAACGCCGTTTTCATCTCTTTTCTCGGTGAAAATATTTGAAATGTGCGTTATAAGCTCGACACGGTCGATCGCGCATAGCTAAACTATAAAATAATTCTTAGATTAAATTGAAAGCGATGAAATCAAGTACGCGCGTGCGTTCAATAATATCAGTCCGTTCATCCCGTCCCGGTAGTCAGAGTGAAAACGCCGTTTTCATCTCTTTTCTCGTTGAAAATATTTGAAATCTGCGTTATAAGCTCGACACGGTCGATCGCGCATAGCTAAACTATAAAATAATTCTTAGATTAAATTGAAAGCGATGAAATCAAGTACGCGCGTGCGTTCAATAATATCAGTCCGTTCATCCCGTCCCGGTAGTCTGAGCCAAAACGCCGTTTTCATCTCTTTTCTCTTCAAAATATTTGAAACCTGAGCCATAAGCTCGGCACAATCGATCGCGATTCGCTAAGCTATAAAATAATTCTTAGATTAAATTTAAAGCGATGAAATCAACTGCGCGCGAGCGTTCAATAACATCAGTCCGTTCATCCCGTCCCGGTAGTCTGAGTGAAAACGCCGTTTTCATCTCTTTTCTCTTCAAAATATTTGAAATCTGAGCCATCAGCTCGGCACAATCAATCGCCCATCGCTAAGCTATCGAATAATTCTTAGATTAAATTTAAAGCGATGAAATCAACCACGCGCGTGCCTTCAACAACATTAGTCCGTTCATACCGTCCCGATAGTCTGAGCCAAAACGCCGTTTTCATCTCTTTTCTCGTTGAAAATATTTGAAATCTGCGTTATAAGCTCGACACGGTCGATCGCGCATAGCTAAACTATAAAATAATTCTTAGATTAAATTGAAAGCGATGAAATCAAGTACGCGCGTGCGTTCAATAATATCAGTCCGTTCATCCCGTCCCGGTAGTCTGAGCCAAAACGCCGTTTTCATCTCTTTTCTCTTCAAAATATTTGAAACCTGAGCCATAAGCTCGGCACAATCGATCGCGATTCGCTAAGCTATAAAATAATTCTTAGATTAAATTTAAAGCGATGCAATCAACTGCGCGCGAGCGTTCAATAACATCAGTCCGTTCATCCCGTCCCGGTAGTCTGAGTGAAAACGCCGTTTTCATCTCTTTTCTCTTCAAAATATTTGAAATCTGAGCCATCAGCTCGGCACAATCAATCGCCCATCGCTAAGCTATCGAATAATTCTTAGATTAAATTTAAAGCGATGAAATCAACCACGCGCGTGCCTTCAACAACATTAGTCCGTTCATACCGTCCCGATAGTCTGAGCCAAAACGCCGTTTTCATCTCTTTTCTCGTTGAAAATATTTGAAATGTGCGTTATAAGCTCGACACGGTCGATCGCGGAATTCTAGACTGTAAAATAATTCTTAGGTTCAATTTAAAGCGATTAAATCAAGGACGCGCGTGCGTTTAATAACATCAGTCCGTTCATACCGTCCCGATAGTCTGAGCCAAAACGTCGTTTTCATTTCTTTTTTTTTTCAAAATGTTAAAAATCTGTGCCATAAACTTGACACGGTCGATCGCGATTCGCTAAGCTATAAAATAATTCTTAGATTAAATTTAAAGCGATGAAATCAACTACGCGCGTGCGTTCAATAACATCAGTCCGTTCATCCCGTCCCGGTAGTCTGAGTGAAAACGCCGTTTTCATCTCTTTTCTCTTCAAAATATTTGAAATCTGAGCCATCAGCTCGGCACAATCAATCGCGCATCGCTAAGCTATCGAATAATTCTTAGATTAAATTTAAAGCGATGAAATCAACCACGCGCGTGCGTTCAATAACATCAGTCCGTTCATCCCGTCCCGGTAGTCTGAGGGAAAACGCCGTTTTCATCTCTTTTCTCGTTGAAAATATATGAAATGTGCGTTATAAGCTCGACACGGTCGATCGCGCATTTCTAGACTGTAAAATAATTCTTAGGTTCAATTTGAAGCGATGAAATCAAGGACGCGCATGCGTTCCATAATATCAGTCCGTTCATCCCGTCCCGGTAGTCTGAGTGAAAACGCCGTTTTCATCTCTTTTCTCTTCAAAATATTTGAAATCTGAGCCATAAGCTCGGCACAATCGACCGCGCATCGCTAAGCTATAAAATAATTCTTAGATTAAATTTAAAGCGATGAAATCAACTACGCGCGTGCGTTCAATAACATCAGTCCGTTCATCCCGTCCCGGTAGTCTGAGTGAAAACGCCGTTTTCATCTCTTTTCTCTTCAAAATATTTGAAAGCTGAGCCATAAGCTCGGCACAATCGATCGCGCATCGCTAAGCTACCGTATAATCCTTAGATTAAATTTAAAACGATGAAATCAACCACCCGCGTGCGTTCAATAACATCAGTCCGGTCATACCGTCCCAATAGTCTGAGCCAAAACGCCGTTTTAATCTCTTTTCTCTTCAAAATATTGGAAATGTGCGTTATAAGCTCGACACGGTCGACGGCGCATTTCTAGACTGTAAAATAATTCTTAGGTTCAATTTAAAGCGATGAAATCAAGGACGCGCGTGCGTTCAATAACATCAGTCCGATCATCCCGTGCCGGTAGTCTGAGTGAAAACACCGTTTTCATCTCTTTTCTCTTCAAAATATTTGAAATCTGAGCCATAAGCTCGGCACAATCGATCGCGCATCGCTAAGCTATAAAATAATTCTTAGATTAAATTTAAAGCGATGAAATCAACTACGCGCGTGCGTTCAATAACATCAGTCCGTTCATCCCGTCCCGGTAGTCTGAGTGAAAACGCCGTTTTCATCTCTTTTCTCTTCAAAATATTTGAAATCTGAGCCATCAGCTCGGCACAATCAATCGCGCATCGCTAAGCTATCGAATAATTCTTAGATTAAATTTAAAGCGATGAAATCAACCACGCGCGTGCGTTCAATAACATCAGTCCGTTCATCCCGTCCCGGTAGTCTGAATGAAAACGCCGTTTTCATCTCTTTTCTCGTTGAAAATATATGAAATGTGCGTTATAAGCTCGACACGGTCGATCGCGCATTTCTAGACTGTAAAATAATTCTTAGGTTCAATTTAAAGCGATGAAATCAAGGACGCGCATGCGTTCAATAATATCAGTCCGTTCATCCCGTCCCGGTAGTCTGAGTGAAAACGCCGTTTTCATCTCTTTTCTCTTCAAAATATTTGAAATCTGAGCCATAAGCTCGGCACAATCGATCGCGCATCGCTAAGCTATAAAATAATTCTTAGATTAAATTTAAAGCGATGAAATCAACTGCGCGCGAGCGTTCAATAACATCAGTCCGTTCATCCCGTCCCGGTAGTCTGAGTGAAAACGCCGTTTTCATCTCTTTTCTCTTCAAAATATTTGAAAGCTGAGCCATAAGCTCGGCACAATCGATCGCGCATCGCTAAGCTATCGAATAATTCTTAGATTAAATTTAAAACGATGGAATCAACCACGCGCGTGCGTTCAATAACATCAGTCCATTCATCCCGTCCCGGTAGTCTGAGGGAAAACGCCGTTTTCATCTCTTTTCTCGTTGAAAATATATGAAATGTGCGTTATAAGCTCGACACGGTCGATCGCGCATTTCTAGACTGTAAAATAATTCTTAGGTTCAATTTAAAGCGATGAAATCAAGGACGCGCGTGCGTTCAATAACATCAGTCCGTTCATCCCGTCCCGGTAGTCTGGGGGAAAACCCCGGTTTCATCTCTTTTCTCTTCAAAATATTTGAAATCTGAGCCATCAGCTCGGCACAATCAATCGCGCATCGCTAAGCTATAAAATAATTCTTAGATTAAATTTAAAGCGATGAAATCAACCACGCGCGTGCGTTCAATAACATCAGTCCGTTCATCCCGCCCCGGTAGTCTGAGGGAAAACGCCGTTTTCATCTCTTTTCTCTTCAAAATATTTGAAATCTGAGCCATCAGCTCGGCACAATCAATCGCGCATCGCTAAGCTATCGAATAATTCTTAGATTAAATTTAAAGCGATGAAATCAACCACGCGCGTGCGTTCAATAACATCAGTCCGTTCATCCCGTCCCGGTAGTCTGAGGGAAAACGCCGTTTTCATCTCTTTTCTCGTTGAAAATATATGAAATGTGCGTTATAAGCTCGACACGGTCGATCGCGCATTTCTAGACTGTAAAATAATTCTTAGGTTCAATTTAAAGCGATGAAATCAAGGACGCGCATGCGTTCAATAATATCAGTCCGTTCATCCCGTCCCGGTAGTCTGAGTGAAAACGCCGTTTTCATCTCTTTTCTCTTCAAAATATTTGAAATCTGAGCCATAAGCTCGGCACAATCGATCGCGCATCGCTAAGCTATAAAATAATTCTTAGATTAAATTTAAAGCGATGAAATCAACTACGCGCGTGCGTTCAATAACATCAGTCCGTTCATCCCGTCCCGGTAGTCTGAGTGAAAACGCCGTTTTCATCTCTTTTCTCTTCAAAATATTTGAAAGCTGAGCCATAAGCTCGGCACAATCGATCGCGCATCGCTAAGCTATCGAATAATTCTTAGATTAAATTTAAAACGATGGAATCAACCACGCGCGTGCGTTCAATAACATCAGTCCATTCATCCCGTCCCGGTAGTCTGAGGGAAAACGCCGTTTTCATCTCTTTTCTCGTTGAAAATATATGAAATGTGCGTTATAAGCTCGACACGGTCGATCGCGCATTTCTAGACTGTAAAATAATTCTTAGGTTCAATTTAAAGCGATGAAATCAAGGACGCGCGTGCGTTCAATAACATCAGTCCGTTCATCCCGTCCCGGTAGTCTGGGGGAAAACCCCGGTTTCATCTCTTTTCTCTTCAAAATATTTGAAATCTGAGCCATCAGCTCGGCACAATCAATCGCGCATCGCTAAGCTATAAAATAATTCTTAGATTAAATTTAAAGCGATGAAATCAACCACGCGCGTGCGTTCAATAACATCAGTCCGTTCATCCCGCCCCGGTAGTCTGAGGGAAAACGCCGTTTTCATCTCTTTTCTCGTTGAAAATATTTGAAATGTGCGTTATAAGCTCGACACGGTCGATCGCGGAATTCTAGACTGTAAAATAATTCTTAGGTTCAATTTAAAGCGATTAAATCAAGGACGCGCGTGCGTTTAATAACATCAGTCCGTTCATACCGTCCCGATAGTCTGAGCCAAAACGTCGTTTTCATTTCTTTTTTTTTTCAAAATGTTAAAAATCTGTGCCATAAACTTGACACGGTCGATCGCGATTCGCTAAGCTATAAAATAATTCTTAGATTAAATTTAAAGCGATGAAATCAACTACGCGCGTGCGTTCAATAACATCAGTCCGTTCATCCCGTCCTGGTAGTCTGAGTGAAAACGCCGTTTTCATCTCTTTTCTCGTTGAAAATATTTGAAATGTGCGTTATAAGCTCGACACGGTCGATCGCGCATAGCTAAACTATAAAATAATTCTTAGATTAAATTGAAAGCGATGAAATCAAGTACGCGCGTGCGTTCAATAACATCAGTCCGTTCATCCCGTCCCGGTAGTCTGAGTGAAAACGCCGTTTTCATCTCTTTTCTCTTCAAAATATTTGAAATCTGAGCCATCAGCTCGGCACAATCAATCGCGCAACGCTAAGCTATCGAATAATTCTTAGATTAAATTTAAAGCGATGAAATCAACCACGCGCGTGCGTTCAATAACATCAGTCCGTTCATCCCGTCCCGGTAGTCTGAGGGAAAACGCCGTTTTCATCTCTTTTCTCGTTGAAAATATATGAAATGTGCGTTATAAGCTCGACACGGTCGATCGCGCATTTCTAGACTGTAAAATAATTCTTAGGTTCAATTTAAAGCGATGAAATCAAGGGCGCGCGTCCGTTCAATGATATCAGTCCGTGCATCGCGTCCCGGTAGTCTGAGTGAAAACGCCGTTTTCATCTGTTTTCTCTTCAAAATATTTGAAATCTGAGCCATAAGCTCGGCACAATCGATCGCGCATCACTAAGCTATAAAATAATTCTTAGATTAAATTTAAAGCGATGAAATCAACTACGCGCGTGCGTTCAATAACATCAGTCCGTTCATCCCGTCCCGGTAGTCTGAGTGAAAACGCCGTTTTCATCTCTTTTTTCTTCAAAATATTTGAAAGCTGAGCCATAAGCTCGGCACAATCGATCGCGCATCGCTAAGCTATAAAATAATTCTTAGATTAAATTTAAAGCGATGAAATCAACCACGCGCGTGCGTTCAATAACATCAGTCCGTTCATCCCGCCCCGGTAGTCTGAGGGAAAACGCCGTTTTCATCTCTTTTCTCGTTGAAAATATTTGAAATGTGCGTTATAAGCTCGATACGGTCGATCGCGCATTTCTAGACTGTAAAATAATTCTTAGGTTCAATTTAAAGCGATGAAATCAAGGACGCGCGTGCGTTCAATAATATCAGTCCGTTCATCCCGTCCCGGTAGTCTGAGTGAAAACGCCGTTTTCATCTCTTTTCTCTTCAAAATATTTGAAATCTGAGCCATCAGCTCGGCACAATCAATCGCGCATCGCTAAGCTATCGAATAATTCTTAGATTAAATTTAAAGCGATGAAATCAACCACGCGCGTGCGTTCAACAACATCAGTCCGTTCATACCGTCCCGATAGTCTGAGCCAAAACGCCGTTTTCATCTCTTTTCTCGTTGAAAATATTTGAAATGTGCGTTATAAGCTCGACACGGTCGATCGCGGAATTCTAGACTGTAAAATAATTCTTAGGTTCAATTTAAAGCGATTAAATCAAGGACGCGCGTGCGTTTAATAACATCAGTCCGTTCATACCGTCCCGATAGTCTGAGCCAAAACGTCGTTTTCATTTCTTTTTTTTTTCAAAATGTTAAAAATCTGTGCCATAAACTTGACACGGTCGATCGTGATTCGCTAAGCTATAAAATAATTCTTAGATTAAATTTAAAGCGATGAAATCAACTACGCGCGTGCGTTCAATAACATCAGTCCGTTCATCCCGTCCCGGTAGTCTGAGTGAAAACGCCGTTTTCATCTCTTTTCTCGGTGAAAATATTTGAAATGTGCGTTATAAGCTCGACACGGTCGATCGCGCATTTCTAGACTGTAAAATAATTCTTAGGTTCAATTTAAAGCGATGAAATCAAGGACGCGCATGCGTTCAATAATATCAGTCCGTTCATCCCGTCCCGGTAGTCTGAGTGAAAACGCCGTTTTCATCTCTTTTCTCTTCAAAATATTTGAAATCTGAGCCATAAGCTCGGCACAATCGATCGCGCATCGCTAAGCTATAAAATAATTCTTAGATTAAATTTAAAGCGATGAAATCAACTACGCGCGTGCGTTCAATAACATCAGTCCGTTCATCCCGTCCCGGTAGTCTGAGTGAAAACGCCGTTTTCATCTCTTTTCTCTTCAAAATATTTGAAAGCTGAGCCATAAGCTCGGCACAATCGATCGCGCATCGCTAAGCTATCGAATAATTCTTAGATTAAATTTAAAACGATGGAATCAACCACGCGCGTGCGTTCAATAACATCAGTCCATTCATCCCGTCCCGGTAGTCTGAGGGAAAACGCCGTTTTCATCTCTTTTCTCGTTGAAAATATATGAAATGTGCGTTATAAGCTCGACACGGTCGATCGCGCATTTCTAGACTGTAAAATAATTCTTAGGTTCAATTTAAAGCGATGAAATCAAGGACGCGCGTGCGTTCAATAACATCAGTCCGTTCATCCCGTCCCGGTAGTCTGGGGGAAAACCCCGGTTTCATCTCTTTTCTCTTCAAAATATTTGAAATCTGAGCCATCAGCTCGGCACAATCAATCGCGCATCGCTAAGCTATAAAATAATTCTTAGATTAAATTTAAAGCGATGAAATCAACCACGCGCGTGCGTTCAATAACATCAGTCCGTTCATCCCGCCCCGGTAGTCTGAGGGAAAACGCCGTTTTCATCTCTTTTCTCTTCAAAATATTTGAAATCTGAGCCATCAGCTCGGCACAATCAATCGCGCATCGCTAAGCTATCGAATAATTCTTAGATTAAATTTAAAGCGATGAAATCAACCACGCGCGTGCGTTCAATAACATCAGTCCGTTCATCCCGTCCCGGTAGTCTGAGGGAAAACGCCGTTTTCATCTCTTTTCTCGTTGAAAATATATGAAATGTGCGTTATAAGCTCGACACGGTCGATCGCGCATTTCTAGACTGTAAAATAATTCTTAGGTTCAATTTAAAGCGATGAAATCAAGGACGCGCATGCGTTCAATAATATCAGTCCGTTCATCCCGTCCCGGTAGTCTGAGTGAAAACGCCGTTTTCATCTCTTTTCTCTTCAAAATATTTGAAATCTGAGCCATAAGCTCGGCACAATCGATCGCGCATCGCTAAGCTATAAAATAATTCTTAGATTAAATTTAAAGCGATGAAATCAACTACGCGCGTGCGTTCAATAACATCAGTCCGTTCATCCCGTCCCGGTAGTCTGAGTGAAAACGCCGTTTTCATCTCTTTTCTCTTCAAAATATTTGAAAGCTGAGCCATAAGCTCGGCACAATCGATCGCGCATCGCTAAGCTATCGAATAATTCTTAGATTAAATTTAAAACGATGGAATCAACCACGCGCGTGCGTTCAATAACATCAGTCCATTCATCCCGTCCCGGTAGTCTGAGGGAAAACGCCGTTTTCATCTCTTTTCTCGTTGAAAATATATGAAATGTGCGTTATAAGCTCGACACGGTCGATCGCGCATTTCTAGACTGTAAAATAATTCTTAGGTTCAATTTAAAGCGATGAAATCAAGGACGCGCGTGCGTTCAATAACATCAGTCCGTTCATCCCGTCCCGGTAGTCTGGGGGAAAACCCCGGTTTCATCTCTTTTCTCTTCAAAATATTTGAAATCTGAGCCATCAGCTCGGCACAATCAATCGCGCATCGCTAAGCTATAAAATAATTCTTAGATTAAATTTAAAGCGATGAAATCAACCACGCGCGTGCGTTCAATAACATCAGTCCGTTCATCCCGCCCCGGTAGTCTGAGGGAAAACGCCGTTTTCATCTCTTTTCTCGTTGAAAATATTTGAAATGTGCGTTATAAGCTCGACACGGTCGATCGCGGAATTCTAGACTGTAAAATAATTCTTAGGTTCAATTTAAAGCGATTAAATCAAGGACGCGCGTGCGTTTAATAACATCAGTCCGTTCATACCGTCCCGATAGTCTGAGCCAAAACGTCGTTTTCATTTCTTTTTTTTTTCAAAATGTTAAAAATCTGTGCCATAAACTTGACACGGTCGATCGCGATTCGCTAAGCTATAAAATAATTCTTAGATTAAATTTAAAGCGATGAAATCAACTACGCGCGTGCGTTCAATAACATCAGTCCGTTCATCCCGTCCTGGTAGTCTGAGTGAAAACGCCGTTTTCATCTCTTTTCTCGTTGAAAATATTTGAAATGTGCGTTATAAGCTCGACACGGTCGATCGCGCATAGCTAAACTATAAAATAATTCTTAGATTAAATTGAAAGCGATGAAATCAAGTACGCGCGTGCGTTCAATAACATCAGTCCGTTCATCCCGTCCCGGTAGTCTGAGTGAAAACGCCGTTTTCATCTCTTTTCTCTTCAAAATATTTGAAATCTGAGCCATCAGCTCGGCACAATCAATCGCGCAACGCTAAGCTATCGAATAATTCTTAGATTAAATTTAAAGCGATGAAATCAACCACGCGCGTGCGTTCAATAACATCAGTCCGTTCATCCCGTCCCGGTAGTCTGAGGGAAAACGCCGTTTTCATCTCTTTTCTCGTTGAAAATATATGAAATGTGCGTTATAAGCTCGACACGGTCGATCGCGCATTTCTAGACTGTAAAATAATTCTTAGGTTCAATTTAAAGCGATGAAATCAAGGGCGCGCGTCCGTTCAATGATATCAGTCCGTGCATCGCGTCCCGGTAGTCTGAGTGAAAACGCCGTTTTCATCTGTTTTCTCTTCAAAATATTTGAAATCTGAGCCATAAGCTCGGCACAATCGATCGCGCATCACTAAGCTATAAAATAATTCTTAGATTAAATTTAAAGCGATGAAATCAACTACGCGCGTGCGTTCAATAACATCAGTCCGTTCATCCCGTCCCGGTAGTCTGAGTGAAAACGCCGTTTTCATCTCTTTTTTCTTCAAAATATTTGAAAGCTGAGCCATAAGCTCGGCACAATCGATCGCGCATCGCTAAGCTATAAAATAATTCTTAGATTAAATTTAAAGCGATGAAATCAACCACGCGCGTGCGTTCAATAACATCAGTCCGTTCATCCCGCCCCGGTAGTCTGAGGGAAAACGCCGTTTTCATCTCTTTTCTCGTTGAAAATATTTGAAATGTGCGTTATAAGCTCGATACGGTCGATCGCGCATTTCTAGACTGTAAAATAATTCTTAGGTTCAATTTAAAGCGATGAAATCAAGGACGCGCGTGCGTTCAATAATATCAGTCCGTTCATCCCGTCCCGGTAGTCTGAGTGAAAACGCCGTTTTCATCTCTTTTCTCTTCAAAATATTTGAAATCTGAGCCATCAGCTCGGCACAATCAATCGCGCATCGCTAAGCTATCGAATAATTCTTAGATTAAATTTAAAGCGATGAAATCAACCACGCGCGTGCGTTCAATAACATCAGTCCGTTCATCCCGTCCCGGTAGTCTGAGTGAAAACGCCGTTTTCATCTCTTTTTTCTTCAAAATATTTGAAATCTGAGCCATCAGCTCGGCACAATCAATCGCGCATCGCTAAGCTATCGAATAATTCTTAGATTAAATTTAAAGCGATGAAATCAACCACGCGCGTGCGTTCAATAACATCAGTCCGTTCATACCGTCCCGATAGTCTGAGCCAAAACGCCGTTTTCATCTCTTTTCTCGTTGAAAATATTTGAAATGTGCGTTATAAGCTCGACACGGTCGATCGCGGAATTCTAGACTGTAAAATAATTCTTAGGTTCAATTTAAAGCGATTAAATCAAGGACGCGCGTGCGTTTAATAACATCAGTCCGTTCATACCGTCCCGATAGTCTGAGCCAAAACGTCGTTTTCATTTCTTTTTTTTTTCAAAATGTTAAAAATCTGTGCCATAAACTTGACACGGTCGATCGTGATTCGCTAAGCTATAAAATAATTCTTAGATTAAATTTAAAGCGATGAAATCAACTACGCGCGTGCGTTCAATAACATCAGTCCGTTCATCCCGTCCCGGTAGTCTGAGTGAAAACGCCGTTTTCATCTCTTTTCTCGGTGAAAATATTTGAAATGTGCGTTATAAGCTCGACACGGTCGATCGCGCATTTCTAGACTGTAAAATAATTCTTAGGTTCAATTTAAAGCGATGAAATCAAGGACGCGCATGCGTTCAATAATATCAGTCCGTTCATCCCGTCCCGGTAGTCTGAGTGAAAACGCCGTTTTCATCTCTTTTCTCTTCAAAATATTTGAAATCTGAGCCATAAGCTCGGCACAATCGATCGCGCATCGCTAAGCTATAAAATAATTCTTAGATTAAATTTAAAGCGATGAAATCAACTACGCGCGTGCGTTCAATAACATCAGTCCGTTCATCCCGTCCCGGTAGTCTGAGTGAAAACGCCGTTTTCATCTCTTTTCTCTTCAAAATATTTGAAAGCTGAGCCATAAGCTCGGCACAATCGATCGCGCATCGCTAAGCTATCGAATAATTCTTAGATTAAATTTAAAACGATGGAATCAACCACGCGCGTGCGTTCAATAACATCAGTCCATTCATCCCGTCCCGGTAGTCTGAGGGAAAACGCCGTTTTCATCTCTTTTCTCGTTGAAAATATATGAAATGTGCGTTATAAGCTCGACACGGTCGATCGCGCATTTCTAGACTGTAAAATAATTCTTAGGTTCAATTTAAAGCGATGAAATCAAGGACGCGCGTGCGTTCAATAACATCAGTCCGTTCATCCCGTCCCGGTAGTCTGGGGGAAAACCCCGGTTTCATCTCTTTTCTCTTCAAAATATTTGAAATCTGAGCCATCAGCTCGGCACAATCAATCGCGCATCGCTAAGCTATAAAATAATTCTTAGATTAAATTTAAAGCGATGAAATCAACCACGCGCGTGCGTTCAATAACATCAGTCCGTTCATCCCGCCCCGGTAGTCTGAGGGAAAACGCCGTTTTCATCTCTTTTCTCTTCAAAATATTTGAAATCTGAGCCATCAGCTCGGCACAATCAATCGCGCAACGCTAAGCTATCGAATAATTCTTAGATTAAATTTAAAGCGATGAAATCAACCACGCGCGTGCGTTCAATAACATCAGTCCGTTCATCCCGTCCCGGTAGTCTGAGGGAAAACGCCGTTTTCATCTCTTTTCTCGTTGAAAATATATGAAATGTGCGTTATAAGCTCGACACGGTCGATCGCGCATTTCCAGACTGTAAAATAATTCTTAGGTTCAATTTAAAGCGATGAAATCAAGGGCGCGCGTCCGTTCAATGATATCAGTCCGTGCATCGCGTCCCGGTAGTCTGAGTGAAAACGCCGTTTTCATCTGTTTTCTCTTCAAAATATTTGAAATCTGAGCCATAAGCTCGGCACAATCGATCGCGCATCACTAAGCTATAAAATAATTCTTAGATTAAATTTAAAGCGATGAAATCAACTACGCGCGTGCGTTCAATAACATCAGTCCGTTCATCCCGTCCCGGTAGTCTGAGTGAAAACGCCGTTTTCATCTCTTTTTTCTTCAAAATATTTGAAAGCTGAGCCATAAGCTCGGCACAATCGATCGCGCATCGCTAAGCTATAAAATAATTCTTAGATTAAATTTAAAGCGATGAAATCAACCACGCGCGTGCGTTCAATAACATCAGTCCGTTCATCCCGCCCCGGTAGTCTGAGGGAAAACGCCGTTTTCATCTCTTTTCTCGTTGAAAATATTTGAAATGTGCGTTATAAGCTCGATACGGTCGATCGCGCATTTCTAGACTGTAAAATAATTCTTAGGTTCAATTTAAAGCGATGAAATCAAGGACGCGCGTGCGTTCAATAATATCAGTCCGTTCATCCCGTCCCGGTAGTCTGAGTGAAAACGCCGTTTTCATCTCTTTTCTCTTCAAAATATTTGAAATCTGAGCCATCAGCTCGGCACAATCAATCGCGCATCGCTAAGCTATCGAATAATTCTTAGATTAAATTTAAAGCGATGAAATCAACCACGCGCGTGCGTTCAACAACATCAGTCCGTTCATACCGTCCCGATAGTCTGAGCCAAAACGCCGTTTTCATCTCTTTTCTCGTTGAAAATATTTGAAATGTGCGTTATAAGCTCGACACGGTCGATCGCGGAATTCTAGACTGTAAAATAATTCTTAGGTTCAATTTAAAGCGATTAAATCAAGGACGCGCGTGCGTTTAATAACATCAGTCCGTTCATACCGTCCCGATAGTCTGAGCCAAAACGTCGTTTTCATTTCTTTTTTTTTTCAAAATGTTAAAAATCTGTGCCATAAACTTGACACGGTCGATCGTGATTCGCTAAGCTATAAAATAATTCTTAGATTAAATTTAAAGCGATGAAATCAACTACGCGCGTGCGTTCAATAACATCAGTCCGTTCATCCCGTCCCGGTAGTCTGAGTGAAAACGCCGTTTTCATCTCTTTTCTCGGTGAAAATATTTGAAATGTGCGTTATAAGCTCGACACGGTCGATCGCGCATAGCTAAACTATAAAATAATTCTTAGATTAAATTGACAGCGATGAAATCAAGTACGCGCGTGCGTTCAATAATATCAGTCCGTTCATCCCGTCCCGGTAGTCAGAGTGAAAACGCCGTTTTCATCTCTTTTCTCGTTGAAAATATTTGAAATCTGCGTTATAAGCTCGACACGGTCGATCGCGCATAGCTAAACTATAAAATAATTCTTAGATTAAATTGAAAGCGATGAAATCAAGTACGCGCGTGCGTTCAATAATATCAGTCCGTTCATCCCGTCCCGGTAGTCTGAGCCAAAACGCCGTTTTCATCTCTTTTCTCTTCAAAATATTTGAAACCTGAGCCATAAGCTCGACACAATCGATCGCGATTCGCTAAGCTATAAAATAATTCTTAGATTAAATTTAAAGCGATGAAATCAACTGCGCGCGAGCGTTCAATAACATCAGTCCGTTCATCCCGTCCCGGTAGTCTGAGTGAAAACGCCGTTTTCATCTCTTTTCTCTTCAAAATATTTGAAATCTGAGCCATCAGCTCGGCACAATCAATCGCCCATCGCTAAGCTATCGAATAATTCTTAGATTAAATTTAAAGCGATGAAATCAACCACGCGCGTGCCTTCAACAACATTAGTCCGTTCATACCGTCCCGATAGTCTGAGCCAAAACGCCGTTTTCATCTCTTTTCTCGTTGAAAATATTTGAAATGTGCGTTATAAGCTCGACACGGTCGATCGCGGAATTCCAGACTGTAAAATAATTCTTAGGTTCAATTTAAAGCGATTAAATCAAGGACGCGCGTGCGTTTAATAACATCAGTCCGTTCATACCGTCCCGATAGTCTGAGCCAAAACGTCGTTTTCATTTCATTTTTTTTTCAAAATGTTAAAAATCTGTGCCATAAACTTGACACGGTCGATCGCGATTCGCTAAGCTATAAAATAATTCTTAGATTAAATTTAAAGCGATGAAATCAACTACGCGCGTGCGTTCAATAACATCAGTCCGTTCATCCCGTCCTGGTAGTCTGAGTGAAAACGCCGTTTTCATCGCTTTTCTCGTTGAAAATATTTGAAATGTGCGTTATAAGCTCGACACGGTCGATCGCGCATAGCTAAACTATAAAATAATTCTTAGATTAAATTGAAAGCGATGAAATCAAGTACGCGCGTGCGTTCAATAATATCAATCCGTTCATCCCGTCCCGGTAGTCAGAGTGAAAACGCCGTTTTCATCTCTTTTCTCGTTGAAAATATTTGAAATCTGCGTTATAAGCTCGACACGGTCGATCGCGCATAGCTAAACTATAAAATAATTCTTAGATTAAATTGAAAGCGATGAAATCAAGTACGCGCGTGCGTTCAATAATATCAGTCCGTTCATCCCGTCCCGGTAGTCTGAGCCACAACGCCGTTTTCATCTCTTTTCTCTTCAAAATATTTGAAACCTGAGCCATAAGCTCGGCACAATCGATCGCGATTCGCTAAGCTATAAAATAATTCTTAGATTAAATTTAAAGCGATGAAATCAACTGCGCGCGAGCGTTCAATAACATCAGTCCGTTCATCCCGTCCCGGTAGTCTGAGCCAAAACGCCGTTTTCATCTCTTTTCTCTTCAAAATATTTGAAACCTGAGCCATAAGTTCGGCACAATCGATCGCGATTCGCTAAGCTATAAAATAATTCTTAGATTAAATTTAAAGCGATGAAATCAACTGCGCGCGAGCGTTCAATAACATCAGTCCGATCATCCCGTGTCGGTGGTCTGAGTGAAAACACCGTTTTCATCTCTTTTCTCTTCAAAATATTTGAAACCTGAGCCATGAGCTCGGCACAATCGATCGCGATTCGCTAAGCTATAAAATAATTCTTAGATTAAATTTAAAGCGATGAAATCAACTACGCGCGTGCGTTCAATAACACCAGTCCGTTCATCCCGTCCCGGTAGTCTGAGTGAAAACGCCGTTTTCATCTCTTTTCTCGTTGAAAATATTTGAAATGTGCGTTAGAAGCTCGACACGGTCGATCGCGCATTTCTAGACAGCAAAATAATTCTTAGGTTCAATGTAAAGCGATGAAATCAAGGACGCGCGTGCGTTCAATAACATCAGTCCGTTCATACCGTCCCGATAGTCTGAGCCAAAACGCCGTTTTCATCTCTTTTCTCGTTGAAAATATTTGAAATGTGCGTTATAAGCTCGACACGGTCGATCGCGGAATTCTAGACTGTAAAATAATTCTTAGGTTCAATTTAAAGCGATTAAATCAAGGACGCGCGTGCGTTTAATAACATCAGTCCGTTCATACCGTCCCGATAGTCTGAGCCAAAACGTCGTTTTCATTTCTTTTTTTTTTCAAAATGTTAAAAATCTGTGCCATAAACTTGACACGGTCGATCGTGATTCGCTAAGCTATAAAATAATTCTTAGATTAAATTTAAAGCGATGAAATCAACTACGCGCGTGCGTTCAATAACATCAGTCCGTTCATCCCGTCCCGGTAGTCTGAGTGAAAACGCCGTTTTCATCTCTTTTCTCGGTGAAAATATTTGAAATGTGCGTTATAAGCTCGACACGGTCGATCGCGCATAGCTAAACTATAAAATAATTCTTAGATTAAATTGAAAGCGATGAAATCAAGTACGCGCGTGCGTTCAATAATATCAGTCCGTTCATCCCGTCCCGGTAGTCAGAGTGAAAACGCCGTTTTCATCTCTTTTCTCGTTGAAAATATTTGAAATCTGCGTTATAAGCTCGACACGGTCGATCGCGCATAGCTAAACTATAAAATAATTCTTAGATTAAATTGAAAGCGATGAAATCAAGTACGCGCGTGCGTTCAATAATATCAGTCCGTTCATCCCGTCCCGGTAGTCTGAGCCAAAACGCCGTTTTCATCTCTTTTCTCTTCAAAATATTTGAAACCTGAGCCATAAGCTCGGCACAATCGATCGCGATTCGCTAAGCTATAAAATAATTCTTAGATTAAATTTAAAGCGATGAAATCAACTGCGCGCGAGCGTTCAATAACATCAGTCCGTTCATCCCGTCCCGGTAGTCTGAGTGAAAACGCCGTTTTCATCTCTTTTCTCTTCAAAATATTTGAAATCTGAGCCATCAGCTCGGCACAATCAATCGCCCATCGCTAAGCTATCGAATAATTCTTAGATTAAATTTAAAGCGATGAAATCAACCACGCGCGTGCCTTCAACAACATTAGTCCGTTCATACCGTCCCGATAGTCTGAGCCAAAACGCCGTTTTCATCTCTTTTCTCGTTGAAAATATTTGAAATCTGCGTTATAAGCTCGACACGGTCGATCGCGCATAGCTAAACTATAAAATAATTCTTAGATTAAATTGAAAGCGATGAAATCAAGTACGCGCGTGCGTTCAATAATATCAGTCCGTTCATCCCGTCCCGGTAGTCTGAGCCAAAACGCCGTTTTCATCTCTTTTCTCTTCAAAATATTTGAAACCTGAGCCATAAGCTCGGCACAATCGATCGCGATTCGCTAAGCTATAAAATAATTCTTAGATTAAATTTAAAGCGATGAAATCAACTGCGCGCGAGCGTTCAATAACATCAGTCCGTTCATCCCGTCCCGGTAGTCTGAGTGAAAACGCCGTTTTCATCTCTTTTCTCTTCAAAATATTTGAAATCTGAGCCATCAGCTCGGCACAATCAATCGCCCATCGCTAAGCTATCGAATAATTCTTAGATTAAATTTAAAGCGATGAAATCAACCACGCGCGTGCCTTCAACAACATTAGTCCGTTCATACCGTCCCGATAGTCTGAGCCAAAACGCCGTTTTCATCTCTTTTCTCGTTGAAAATATTTGAAATGTGCGTTATAAGCTCGACACGGTCGATCGCGGAATTCTAGACTGTAAAATAATTCTTAGGTTCAATTTAAAGCGATTAAATCAAGGACGCGCGTGCGTTTAATAACATCAGTCCGTTCATACCGTCCCGATAGTCTGAGCCAAAACGTCGTTTTCATTTCTTTTTTTTTTCAAAATGTTAAAAATCTGTGCCATAAACTTGACACGGTCGATCGCGATTCGCTAAGCTATAAAATAATTCTTAGATTAAATTTAAAGCGATGAAATCAACTACGCGCGTGCGTTCAATAACATCAGTCCGTTCATCCCGTCCTGGTAGTCTGAGTGAAAACGCCGTTTTCATCTCTTTTCTCGTTGAAAATATTTGAAATGTGCGTTATAAGCTCGACACGGTCGATCGCGCATAGCTAAACTATAAAATAATTCTTAGATTAAATTGAAAGCGATGAAATCAAGTACGCGCGTGCGTTCAATAATATCAATCCGTTCATCCCGTCCCGGTAGTCAGAGTGAAAACGCCGTTTTCATCTCTTTTCTCGTTGAAAATATTTGAAATCTGCGTTATAAGCTCGACACGGTCGATCGCGCATAGCTAAACTATAAAATAATTCTTAGATTAAATTGAAAGCGATGAAATCAAGTACGCGCGTGTGTTCAATAATATCAGTCCGTTCATCCCGTCCCGGTAGTCTGGGGGAAAACCCCGGTTTCATCTCTTTTCTCTTCAAAATATTTGAAATCTGAGCCATCAGCTCGGCACAATCAATCGCGCATCGCTAAGCTATAAAATAATTCTTAGATTAAATTTAAAGCGATGAAATCAACCACGCGCGTGCGTTCAATAACATCAGTCCGTTCATCCCGCCCCGGTAGTCTGAGGGAAAACGCCGTTTTCATCTCTTTTCTCGTTGAAAATATTTGAAATGTGCGTTATAAGCTCGATACGGCCGATCGCGCATTTCTAGACTGTAAAATAATTCTTAGGTTCAATTTAAAGCGATGAAATCAAGGACGCGCATGCGTTCAATAATATCAGTCCGTTCATCCCGTCCCGGTAGTCTGAGTGAAAACGCCGTTTTCATCTCTTTTCTCTTCAAAATATTTGAAATCTGAGCCATAAGCTCGGCACAATCGACCGCGCATCGCTAAGCTATAAAATAATTCTTAGATTAAATTTAAAGCGATGAAATCAACTACGCGCGTGCGTTCAATAACATCAGTCCGTTCATCCCGTCCCGGTAGTCTGAGTGAAAACGCCGTTTTCATCTCTTTTCTCTTCAAAATATTTGAAATCTGAGCCATCAGCTCGGCACAATCAATCGCGCATCGCTAAGCTATCGAATAATTCTTAGATTAAATTTAAAGCGATGAAATCAACCACGCGCGTGCGTTCAATAACATCAGTCCGTTCATCCCGTCCCGGTAGTCTGAGGGAAAACGCCGTTTTCATCTCTTTTCTCGTTGAAAATATATGAAATGTGCGTTATAAGCTCGACACGGTCGATCGCGCATTTCTAGACTGTAAAATAATTCTTAGGTTCAATTTGAAGCGATGAAATCAAGGACGCGCATGCGTTCCATAATATCAGTCCGTTCATCCCGTCCCGGTAGTCTGAGTGAAAACGCCGTTTTCATCTCTTTTCTCTTCAAAATATTTGAAATCTGAGCCATAAGCTCGGCACAATCGACCGCGCATCGCTAAGCTATAAAATAATTCTTAGATTAAATTTAAAGCGATGAAATCAACTACGCGCGTGCGTTCAATAACATCAGTCCGTTCATCCCGTCCCGGTAGTCTGAGTGAAAACGCCGTTTTCATCTCTTTTCTCTTCAAAATATTTGAAAGCTGAGCCATAAGCTCGGCACAATCGATCGCGCATCGCTAAGCTACCGTATAATCCTTAGATTAAATTTAAAACGATGAAATCAACCACCCGCGTGCGTTCAATAACATCAGTCCGGTCATACCGTCCCAATAGTCTGAGCCAAAACGCCGTTTTAATCTCTTTTCTCTTCAAAATATTTGAAATGTGCGTTATAAGCTCGACACGGTCGACGGCGCATTTCTAGACTGTAAAATAATTCTTAGGTTCAATTTAAAGCGATGAAATCAAGGACGCGCGTGCGTTCAATAACATCAGTCCGATCATCCCGTGCCGGTAGTCTGAGTGAAAACACCGTTTTCATCTCTTTTCTCTTCAAAATATTTGAAATCTGAGCCATAAGCTCGGCACAATCGATCGCGCATCGCTAAGCTATAAAATAATTCTTAGATTAAATTTAAAGCGATGAAATCAACTACGCGCGTGCGTTCAATAACATCAGTCCGTTCATCCCGTCCCGGTAGTCTGAGTGAAAACGCCGTTTTCATCTCTTTTCTCTTCAAAATATTTGAAATCTGAGCCATCAGCTCGGCACAATCAATCGCGCATCGCTAAGCTATCGAATAATTCTTAGATTAAATTTAAAGCGATGAAATCAACCACGCGCGTGCGTTCAATAACATCAGTCCGTTCATCCCGTCCCGGTAGTCTGAATGAAAACGCCGTTTTCATCTCTTTTCTCGTTGAAAATATATGAAATGTGCGTTATAAGCTCGACACGGTCGATCGCGCATTTCTAGACTGTAAAATAATTCTTAGGTTCAATTTAAAGCGATGAAATCAAGGACGCGCATGCGTTCAATAATATCAGTCCGTTCATCCCGTCCCGGTAGTCTGAGTGAAAACGCCGTTTTCATCTCTTTTCTCTTCAAAATATTTGAAATCTGAGCCATAAGCTCGGCACAATCGATCGCGCATCGCTAAGCTATAAAATAATTCTTAGATTAAATTTAAAGCGATGAAATCAACTACGCGCGTGCGTTCAATAACATCAGTCCGTTCATCCCGTCCCGGTAGTCTGAGTGAAAACGCCGTTTTCATCTCTTTTCTCTTCAAAATATTTGAAAGCTGAGCCATAAGCTCGGCACAATCGATCGCGCATCGCTAAGCTATCGAATAATTCTTAGATTAAATTTAAAACGATGGAATCAACCACGCGCGTGCGTTCAATAACATCAGTCCATTCATCCCGTCCCGGTAGTCTGAGGGAAAACGCCGTTTTCATCTCTTTTCTCGTTGAAAATATATGAAATGTGCGTTATAAGCTCGACACGGTCGATCGCGCATTTCTAGACTGTAAAATAATTCTTAGGTTCAATTTAAAGCGATGAAATCAAGGACGCGCGTGCGTTCAATAACATCAGTCCGTTCATCCCGTCCCGGTAGTCTGGGGGAAAACCCCGGTTTCATCTCTTTTCTCTTCAAAATATTTGAAATCTGAGCCATCAGCTCGGCACAATCAATCGCGCATCGCTAAGCTATAAAATAATTCTTAGATTAAATTTAAAGCGATGAAATCAACCACGCGCGTGCGTTCAATAACATCAGTCCGTTCATCCCGCCCCGGTAGTCTGAGGGAAAACGCCGTTTTCATCTCTTTTCTCGTTGAAAATATTTGAAATGTGCGTTATAAGCTCGACACGGTCGATCGCGGAATTCTAGACTGTAAAATAATTCTTAGGTTCAATTTAAAGCGATTAAATCAAGGACGCGCGTGCGTTTAATAACATCAGTCCGTTCATACCGTCCCGATAGTCTGAGCCAAAACGTCGTTTTCATTTCTTTTTTTTTTCAAAATGTTAAAAATCTGTGCCATAAACTTGACACGGTCGATCGCGATTCGCTAAGCTATAAAATAATTCTTAGATTAAATTTAAAGCGATGAAATCAACTACGCGCGTGCGTTCAATAACATCAGTCCGTTCATCCCGTCCTGGTAGTCTGAGTGAAAACGCCGTTTTCATCTCTTTTCTCGTTGAAAATATTTGAAATGTGCGTTATAAGCTCGACACGGTCGATCGCGCATAGCTAAACTATAAAATAATTCTTAGATTAAATTGAAAGCGATGAAATCAAGTACGCGCGTGCGTTCAATAACATCAGTCCGTTCATCCCGTCCCGGTAGTCTGAGTGAAAACGCCGTTTTCATCTCTTTTCTCTTCAAAATATTTGAAATCTGAGCCATCAGCTCGGCACAATCAATCGCGCAACGCTAAGCTATCGAATAATTCTTAGATTAAATTTAAAGCGATGAAATCAACCACGCGCGTGCGTTCAATAACATCAGTCCGTTCATCCCGTCCCGGTAGTCTGAGGGAAAACGCCGTTTTCATCTCTTTTCTCGTTGAAAATATATGAAATGTGCGTTATAAGCTCGACACGGTCGATCGCGCATTTCTAGACTGTAAAATAATTCTTAGGTTCAATTTAAAGCGATGAAATCAAGGGCGCGCGTCCGTTCAATGATATCAGTCCGTGCATCGCGTCCCGGTAGTCTGAGTGAAAACGCCGTTTTCATCTGTTTTCTCTTCAAAATATTTGAAATCTGAGCCATAAGCTCGGCACAATCGATCGCGCATCACTAAGCTATAAAATAATTCTTAGATTAAATTTAAAGCGATGAAATCAACTACGCGCGTGCGTTCAATAACATCAGTCCGTTCATCCCGTCCCGGTAGTCTGAGTGAAATCGCCGTTTTCATCTCTTTTTTCTTCAAAATATTTGAAAGCTGAGCCATAAGCTCGGCACAATCGATCGCGCATCGCTAAGCTATAAAATAATTCTTAGATTAAATTTAAAGCGATGAAATCAACCACGCGCGTGCGTTCAATAACATCAGTCCGTTCATCCCGCCCCGGTAGTCTGAGGGAAAACGCCGTTTTCATCTCTTTTCTCGTTGAAAATATTTGAAATGTGCGTTATAAGCTCGATACGGTCGATCGCGCATTTCTAGACTGTAAAATAATTCTTAGGTTCAATTTAAAGCGATGAAATCAAGGACGCGCGTGCGTTCAATAATATCAGTCCGTTCATCCCGTCCCGGTAGTCTGAGTGAAAACGCCGTTTTCATCTCTTTTCTCTTCAAAATATTTGAAATCTGAGCCATCAGCTCGGCACAATCAATCGCGCATCGCTAAGCTATCGAATAATTCTTAGATTAAATTTAAAGCGATGAAATCAACCACGCGCGTGCGTTCAACAACATCAGTCCGTTCATACCGTCCCGATAGTCTGAGCCAAAACGCCGTTTTCATCTCTTTTCTCGTTGAAAATATTTGAAATGTGCGTTATAAGCTCGACACGGTCGATCGCGGAATTCTAGACTGTAAAATAATTCTTAGGTTCAATTTAAAGCGATTAAATCAAGGACGCGCGTGCGTTTAATAACATCAGTCCGTTCATACCGTCCCGGTAGTCTGGGGGAAAACCCCGGTTTCATCTCTTTTCTCTTCAAAATATTTGAAATCTGAGCCATCAGCTCGGCACAATCAATCGCGCATCGCTAAGCTATAAAATAATTCTTAGATTAAATTTAAAGCGATGAAATCAACCACGCGCGTGCGTTCAATAACATCAGTCCGTTCATCCCGCCCCGGTAGTCTGAGGGAAAACGCCGTTTTCATCTCTTTTCTCTTCAAAATATTTGAAATCTGAGCCATCAGCTCGGCACAATCAATCGCGCATCGCTAAGCTATCGAATAATTCTTAGATTAAATTTAAAGCGATGAAATCAACCACGCGCGTGCGTTCAATAACATCAGTCCGTTCATCCCGTCCCGGTAGTCTGAGGGAAAACGCCGTTTTCATCTCTTTTCTCGTTGAAAATATATGAAATGTGCGTTATAAGCTCGACACGGTCGATCGCGCATTTCTAGACTGTAAAATAATTCTTAGGTTCAATTTAAAGCGATGAAATCAAGGACGCGCATGCGTTCAATAATATCAGTCCGTTCATCCCGTCCCGGTAGTCTGAGTGAAAACGCCGTTTTCATCTCTTTTCTCTTCAAAATATTTGAAATCTGAGCCATAAGCTCGGCACAATCGATCGCGCATCGCTAAGCTATAAAATAATTCTTAGATTAAATTTAAAGCGATGAAATCAACTACGCGCGTGCGTTCAATAACATCAGTCCGTTCATCCCGTCCCGGTAGTCTGAGTGAAAACGCCGTTTTCATCTCTTTTCTCTTCAAAATATTTGAAAGCTGAGCCATAAGCTCGGCACAATCGATCGCGCATCGCTAAGCTATCGAATAATTCTTAGATTAAATTTAAAACGATGGAATCAACCACGCGCGTGCGTTCAATAACATCAGTCCATTCATCCCGTCCCGGTAGTCTGAGGGAAAACGCCGTTTTCATCTCTTTTCTCGTTGAAAATATATGAAATGTGCGTTATAAGCTCGACACGGTCGATCGCGCATTTCTAGACTGTAAAATAATTCTTAGGTTCAATTTAAAGCGATGAAATCAAGGACGCGCGTGCGTTCAATAACATCAGTCCGTTCATCCCGTCCCGGTAGTCTGGGGGAAAACCCCGGTTTCATCTCTTTTCTCTTCAAAATATTTGAAATCTGAGCCATCAGCTCGGCACAATCAATCGCGCATCGCTAAGCTATAAAATAATTCTTAGATTAAATTTAAAGCGATGAAATCAACCACGCGCGTGCGTTCAATAACATCAGTCCGTTCATCCCGCCCCGGTAGTCTGAGGGAAAACGCCGTTTTCATCTCTTTTCTCGTTGAAAATATTTGAAATGTGCGTTATAAGCTCGACACGGTCGATCGCGGAATTCTAGACTGTAAAATAATTCTTAGGTTCAATTTAAAGCGATTAAATCAAGGACGCGCGTGCGTTTAATAACATCAGTCCGTTCATACCGTCCCGATAGTCTGAGCCAAAACGTCGTTTTCATTTCTTTTTTTTTTCAAAATGTTAAAAATCTGTGCCATAAACTTGACACGGTCGATCGCGATTCGCTAAGCTATAAAATAATTCTTAGATTAAATTTAAAGCGATGAAATCAACTACGCGCGTGCGTTCAATAACATCAGTCCGTTCATCCCGTCCTGGTAGTCTGAGTGAAAACGCCGTTTTCATCTCTTTTCTCGTTGAAAATATTTGAAATGTGCGTTATAAGCTCGACACGGTCGATCGCGCATAGCTAAACTATAAAATAATTCTTAGATTAAATTGAAAGCGATGAAATCAAGTACGCGCGTGCGTTCAATAACATCAGTCCGTTCATCCCGTCCCGGTAGTCTGAGTGAAAACGCCGTTTTCATCTCTTTTCTCTTCAAAATATTTGAAATCTGAGCCATCAGCTCGGCACAATCAATCGCGCAACGCTAAGCTATCGAATAATTCTTAGATTAAATTTAAAGCGATGAAATCAACCACGCGCGTGCGTTCAATAACATCAGTCCGTTCATCCCGTCCCGGTAGTCTGAGGGAAAACGCCGTTTTCATCTCTTTTCTCGTTGAAAATATATGAAATGTGCGTTATAAGCTCGACACGGTCGATCGCGCATTTCTAGACTGTAAAATAATTCTTAGGTTCAATTTAAAGCGATGAAATCAAGGGCGCGCGTCCGTTCAATGATATCAGTCCGTGCATCGCGTCCCGGTAGTCTGAGTGAAAACGCCGTTTTCATCTGTTTTCTCTTCAAAATATTTGAAATCTGAGCCATAAGCTCGGCACAATCGATCGCGCATCACTAAGCTATAAAATAATTCTTAGATTAAATTTAAAGCGATGAAATCAACTACGCGCGTGCGTTCAATAACATCAGTCCGTTCATCCCGTCCCGGTAGTCTGAGTGAAATCGCCGTTTTCATCTCTTTTTTCTTCAAAATATTTGAAAGCTGAGCCATAAGCTCGGCACAATCGATCGCGCATCGCTAAGCTATAAAATAATTCTTAGATTAAATTTAAAGCGATGAAATCAACCACGCGCGTGCGTTCAATAACATCAGTCCGTTCATCCCGCCCCGGTAGTCTGAGGGAAAACGCCGTTTTCATCTCTTTTCTCGTTGAAAATATTTGAAATGTGCGTTATAAGCTCGATACGGTCGATCGCGCATTTCTAGACTGTAAAATAATTCTTAGGTTCAATTTAAAGCGATGAAATCAAGGACGCGCGTGCGTTCAATAATATCAGTCCGTTCATCCCGTCCCGGTAGTCTGAGTGAAAACGCCGTTTTCATCTCTTTTCTCTTCAAAATATTTGAAATCTGAGCCATCAGCTCGGCACAATCAATCGCGCATCGCTAAGCTATCGAATAATTCTTAGATTAAATTTAAAGCGATGAAATCAACCACGCGCGTGCGTTCAACAACATCAGTCCGTTCATACCGTCCCGATAGTCTGAGCCAAAACGCCGTTTTCATCTCTTTTCTCGTTGAAAATATTTGAAATGTGCGTTATAAGCTCGACACGGTCGATCGCGGAATTCTAGACTGTAAAATAATTCTTAGGTTCAATTTAAAGCGATTAAATCAAGGACGCGCGTGCGTTTAATAACATCAGTCCGTTCATACCGTCCCGATAGTCTGAGCCAAAACGTCGTTTTCATTTCTTTTTTTTTTCAAAATGTTAAAAATCTGTGCCATAAACTTGACACGGTCGATCGTGATTCGCTAAGCTATAAAATAATTCTTAGATTAAATTTAAAGCGATGAAATCAACTACGCGCGTGCGTTCAATAACATCAGTCCGTTCATCCCGTCCCGGTAGTCTGAGTGAAAACGCCGTTTTCATCTCTTTTCTCGGTGAAAATATTTGAAATGTGCGTTATAAGCTCGACACGGTCGATCGCGCATTTCTAGACTGTAAAATAATTCTTAGGTTCAATTTAAAGCGATGAAATCAAGGACGCGCATGCGTTCAATAATATCAGTCCGTTCATCCCGTCCCGGTAGTCTGAGTGAAAACGCCGTTTTCATCTCTTTTCTCTTCAAAATATTTGAAATCTGAGCCATAAGCTCGGCACAATCGATCGCGCATCGCTAAGCTATAAAATAATTCTTAGATTAAATTTAAAGCGATGAAATCAACTACGCGCGTGCGTTCAATAACATCAGTCCGTTCATCCCGTCCCGGTAGTCTGAGTGAAAACGCCGTTTTCATCTCTTTTCTCTTCAAAATATTTGAAAGCTGAGCCATAAGCTCGGCACAATCGATCGCGCATCGCTAAGCTATCGAATAATTCTTAGATTAAATTTAAAACGATGGAATCAACCACGCGCGTGCGTTCAATAACATCAGTCCATTCATCCCGTCCCGGTAGTCTGAGGGAAAACGCCGTTTTCATCTCTTTTCTCGTTGAAAATATATGAAATGTGCGTTATAAGCTCGACACGGTCGATCGCGCATTTCTAGACTGTAAAATAATTCTTAGGTTCAATTTAAAGCGATGAAATCAAGGACGCGCGTGCGTTCAATAACATCAGTCCGTTCATCCCGTCCCGGTAGTCTGGGGGAAAACCCCGGTTTCATCTCTTTTCTCTTCAAAATATTTGAAATCTGAGCCATCAGCTCGGCACAATCAATCGCGCATCGCTAAGCTATAAAATAATTCTTAGATTAAATTTAAAGCGATGAAATCAACCACGCGCGTGCGTTCAATAACATCAGTCCGTTCATCCCGCCCCGGTAGTCTGAGGGAAAACGCCGTTTTCATCTCTTTTCTCTTCAAAATATTTGAAATCTGAGCCATCAGCTCGGCACAATCAATCGCGCATCGCTAAGCTATCGAATAATTCTTAGATTAAATTTAAAGCGATGAAATCAACCACGCGCGTGCGTTCAATAACATCAGTCCGTTCATCCCGTCCCGGTAGTCTGAGGGAAAACGCCGTTTTCATCTCTTTTCTCGTTGAAAATATATGAAATGTGCGTTATAAGCTCGACACGGTCGATCGCGCATTTCTAGACTGTAAAATAATTCTTAGGTTCAATTTAAAGCGATGAAATCAAGGACGCGCATGCGTTCAATAATATCAGTCCGTTCATCCCGTCCCGGTAGTCTGAGTGAAAACGCCGTTTTCATCTCTTTTCTCTTCAAAATATTTGAAATCTGAGCCATAAGCTCGGCACAATCGATCGCGCATCGCTAAGCTATAAAATAATTCTTAGATTAAATTTAAAGCGATGAAATCAACTACGCGCGTGCGTTCAATAACATCAGTCCGTTCATCCCGTCCCGGTAGTCTGAGTGAAAACGCCGTTTTCATCTCTTTTCTCTTCAAAATATTTGAAAGCTGAGCCATAAGCTCGGCACAATCGATCGCGCATCGCTAAGCTATCGAATAATTCTTAGATTAAATTTAAAACGATGGAATCAACCACGCGCGTGCGTTCAATAACATCAGTCCATTCATCCCGTCCCGGTAGTCTGAGGGAAAACGCCGTTTTCATCTCTTTTCTCGTTGAAAATATATGAAATGTGCGTTATAAGCTCGACACGGTCGATCGCGCATTTCTAGACTGTAAAATAATTCTTAGGTTCAATTTAAAGCGATGAAATCAAGGACGCGCGTGCGTTCAATAACATCAGTCCGTTCATCCCGTCCCGGTAGTCTGGGGGAAAACCCCGGTTTCATCTCTTTTCTCTTCAAAATATTTGAAATCTGAGCCATCAGCTCGGCACAATCAATCGCGCATCGCTAAGCTATAAAATAATTCTTAGATTAAATTTAAAGCGATGAAATCAACCACGCGCGTGCGTTCAATAACATCAGTCCGTTCATCCCGCCCCGGTAGTCTGAGGGAAAACGCCGTTTTCATCTCTTTTCTCGTTGAAAATATTTGAAATGTGCGTTATAAGCTCGACACGGTCGATCGCGGAATTCTAGACTGTAAAATAATTCTTAGGTTCAATTTAAAGCGATTAAATCAAGGACGCGCGTGCGTTTAATAACATCAGTCCGTTCATACCGTCCCGATAGTCTGAGCCAAAACGTCGTTTTCATTTCTTTTTTTTTTCAAAATGTTAAAAATCTGTGCCATAAACTTGACACGGTCGATCGCGATTCGCTAAGCTATAAAATAATTCTTAGATTAAATTTAAAGCGATGAAATCAACTACGCGCGTGCGTTCAATAACATCAGTCCGTTCATCCCGTCCTGGTAGTCTGAGTGAAAACGCCGTTTTCATCTCTTTTCTCGTTGAAAATATTTGAAATGTGCGTTATAAGCTCGACACGGTCGATCGCGCATAGCTAAACTATAAAATAATTCTTAGATTAAATTGAAAGCGATGAAATCAAGTACGCGCGTGCGTTCAATAACATCAGTCCGTTCATCCCGTCCCGGTAGTCTGAGTGAAAACGCCGTTTTCATCTCTTTTCTCTTCAAAATATTTGAAATCTGAGCCATCAGCTCGGCACAATCAATCGCGCAACGCTAAGCTATCGAATAATTCTTAGATTAAATTTAAAGCGATGAAATCAACCACGCGCGTGCGTTCAATAACATCAGTCCGTTCATCCCGTCCCGGTAGTCTGAGGGAAAACGCCGTTTTCATCTCTTTTCTCGTTGAAAATATATGAAATGTGCGTTATAAGCTCGACACGGTCGATCGCGCATTTCTAGACTGTAAAATAATTCTTAGGTTCAATTTAAAGCGATGAAATCAAGGGCGCGCGTCCGTTCAATGATATCAGTCCGTGCATCGCGTCCCGGTAGTCTGAGTGAAAACGCCGTTTTCATCTGTTTTCTCTTCAAAATATTTGAAATCTGAGCCATAAGCTCGGCACAATCGATCGCGCATCACTAAGCTATAAAATAATTCTTAGATTAAATTTAAAGCGATGAAATCAACTACGCGCGTGCGTTCAATAACATCAGTCCGTTCATCCCGTCCCGGTAGTCTGAGTGAAAACGCCGTTTTCATCTCTTTTTTCTTCAAAATATTTGAAAGCTGAGCCATAAGCTCGGCACAATCGATCGCGCATCGCTAAGCTATAAAATAATTCTTAGATTAAATTTAAAGCGATGAAATCAACCACGCGCGTGCGTTCAATAACATCAGTCCGTTCATCCCGCCCCGGTAGTCTGAGGGAAAACGCCGTTTTCATCTCTTTTCTCGTTGAAAATATTTGAAATGTGCGTTATAAGCTCGATACGGTCGATCGCGCATTTCTAGACTGTAAAATAATTCTTAGGTTCAATTTAAAGCGATGAAATCAAGGACGCGCGTGCGTTCAATAATATCAGTCCGTTCATCCCGTCCCGGTAGTCTGAGTGAAAACGCCGTTTTCATCTCTTTTCTCTTCAAAATATTTGAAATCTGAGCCATCAGCTCGGCACAATCAATCGCGCATCGCTAAGCTATCGAATAATTCTTAGATTAAATTTAAAGCGATGAAATCAACCACGCGCGTGCGTTCAACAACATCAGTCCGTTCATACCGTCCCGATAGTCTGAGCCAAAACGCCGTTTTCATCTCTTTTCTCGTTGAAAATATTTGAAATGTGCGTTATAAGCTCGACACGGTCGATCGCGGAATTCTAGACTGTAAAATAATTCTTAGGTTCAATTTAAAGCGATTAAATCAAGGACGCGCGTGCGTTTAATAACATCAGTCCGTTCATACCGTCCCGATAGTCTGAGCCAAAACGTCGTTTTCATTTCTTTTTTTTTTCAAAATGTTAAAAATCTGTGCCATAAACTTGACACGGTCGATCGTGATTCGCTAAGCTATAAAATAATTCTTAGATTAAATTTAAAGCGATGAAATCAACTACGCGCGTGCGTTCAATAACATCAGTCCGTTCATCCCGTCCCGGTAGTCTGAGTGAAAACGCCGTTTTCATCTCTTTTCTCGGTGAAAATATTTGAAATGTGCGTTATAAGCTCGACACGGTCGATCGCGCATTTCTAGACTGTAAAATAATTCTTAGGTTCAATTTAAAGCGATGAAATCAAGGACGCGCATGCGTTCAATAATATCAGTCCGTTCATCCCGTCCCGGTAGTCTGAGTGAAAACGCCGTTTTCATCTCTTTTCTCTTCAAAATATTTGAAATCTGAGCCATAAGCTCGGCACAATCGATCGCGCATCGCTAAGCTATAAAATAATTCTTAGATTAAATTTAAAGCGATGAAATCAACTACGCGCGTGCGTTCAATAACATCAGTCCGTTCATCCCGTCCCGGTAGTCTGAGTGAAAACGCCGTTTTCATCTCTTTTCTCTTCAAAATATTTGAAAGCTGAGCCATAAGCTCGGCACAATCGATCGCGCATCGCTAAGCTATCGAATAATTCTTAGATTAAATTTAAAACGATGGAATCAACCACGCGCGTGCGTTCAATAACATCAGTCCATTCATCCCGTCCCGGTAGTCTGAGGGAAAACGCCGTTTTCATCTCTTTTCTCGTTGAAAATATATGAAATGTGCGTTATAAGCTCGACACGGTCGATCGCGCATTTCTAGACTGTAAAATAATTCTTAGGTTCAATTTAAAGCGATGAAATCAAGGACGCGCGTGCGTTCAATAACATCAGTCCGTTCATCCCGTCCCGGTAGTCTGGGGGAAAACCCCGGTTTCATCTCTTTTCTCTTCAAAATATTTGAAATCTGAGCCATCAGCTCGGCACAATCAATCGCGCATCGCTAAGCTATAAAATAATTCTTAGATTAAATTTAAAGCGATGAAATCAACCACGCGCGTGCGTTCAATAACATCAGTCCGTTCATCCCGCCCCGGTAGTCTGAGGGAAAACGCCGTTTTCATCTCTTTTCTCTTCAAAATATTTGAAATCTGAGCCATCAGCTCGGCACAATCAATCGCGCATCGCTAAGCTATCGAATAATTCTTAGATTAAATTTAAAGCGATGAAATCAACCACGCGCGTGCGTTCAATAACATCAGTCCGTTCATCCCGTCCCGGTAGTCTGAGGGAAAACGCCGTTTTCATCTCTTTTCTCGTTGAAAATATATGAAATGTGCGTTATAAGCTCGACACGGTCGATCGCGCATTTCTAGACTGTAAAATAATTCTTAGGTTCAATTTAAAGCGATGAAATCAAGGACGCGCATGCGTTCAATAATATCAGTCCGTTCATCCCGTCCCGGTAGTCTGAGTGAAAACGCCGTTTTCATCTCTTTTCTCTTCAAAATATTTGAAATCTGAGCCATAAGCTCGGCACAATCGATCGCGCATCGCTAAGCTATAAAATAATTCTTAGATTAAATTTAAAGCGATGAAATCAACTACGCGCGTGCGTTCAATAACATCAGTCCGTTCATCCCGTCCCGGTAGTCTGAGTGAAAACGCCGTTTTCATCTCTTTTCTCTTCAAAATATTTGAAAGCTGAGCCATAAGCTCGGCACAATCGATCGCGCATCGCTAAGCTATCGAATAATTCTTAGATTAAATTTAAAACGATGGAATCAACCACGCGCGTGCGTTCAATAACATCAGTCCATTCATCCCGTCCCGGTAGTCTGAGGGAAAACGCCGTTTTCATCTCTTTTCTCGTTGAAAATATATGAAATGTGCGTTATAAGCTCGACACGGTCGATCGCGCATTTCTAGACTGTAAAATAATTCTTAGGTTCAATTTAAAGCGATGAAATCAAGGACGCGCGTGCGTTCAATAACATCAGTCCGTTCATCCCGTCCCGGTAGTCTGGGGGAAAACCCCGGTTTCATCTCTTTTCTCTTCAAAATATTTGAAATCTGAGCCATCAGCTCGGCACAATCAATCGCGCATCGCTAAGCTATAAAATAATTCTTAGATTAAATTTAAAGCGATGAAATCAACCACGCGCGTGCGTTCAATAACATCAGTCCGTTCATCCCGCCCCGGTAGTCTGAGGGAAAACGCCGTTTTCATCTCTTTTCTCGTTGAAAATATTTGAAATGTGCGTTATAAGCTCGACACGGTCGATCGCGGAATTCTAGACTGTAAAATAATTCTTAGGTTCAATTTAAAGCGATTAAATCAAGGACGCGCGTGCGTTTAATAACATCAGTCCGTTCATACCGTCCCGATAGTCTGAGCCAAAACGTCGTTTTCATTTCTTTTTTTTTTCAAAATGTTAAAAATCTGTGCCATAAACTTGACACGGTCGATCGCGATTCGCTAAGCTATAAAATAATTCTTAGATTAAATTTAAAGCGATGAAATCAACTACGCGCGTGCGTTCAATAACATCAGTCCGTTCATCCCGTCCTGGTAGTCTGAGTGAAAACGCCGTTTTCATCTCTTTTCTCGTTGAAAATATTTGAAATGTGCGTTATAAGCTCGACACGGTCGATCGCGCATAGCTAAACTATAAAATAATTCTTAGATTAAATTGAAAGCGATGAAATCAAGTACGCGCGTGCGTTCAATAACATCAGTCCGTTCATCCCGTCCCGGTAGTCTGAGTGAAAACGCCGTTTTCATCTCTTTTCTCTTCAAAATATTTGAAATCTGAGCCATCAGCTCGGCACAATCAATCGCGCAACGCTAAGCTATCGAATAATTCTTAGATTAAATTTAAAGCGATGAAATCAACCACGCGCGTGCGTTCAATAACATCAGTCCGTTCATCCCGTCCCGGTAGTCTGAGGGAAAACGCCGTTTTCATCTCTTTTCTCGTTGAAAATATATGAAATGTGCGTTATAAGCTCGACACGGTCGATCGCGCATTTCTAGACTGTAAAATAATTCTTAGGTTCAATTTAAAGCGATGAAATCAAGGGCGCGCGTCCGTTCAATGATATCAGTCCGTGCATCGCGTCCCGGTAGTCTGAGTGAAAACGCCGTTTTCATCTGTTTTCTCTTCAAAATATTTGAAATCTGAGCCATAAGCTCGGCACAATCGATCGCGCATCACTAAGCTATAAAATAATTCTTAGATTAAATTTAAAGCGATGAAATCAACTACGCGCGTGCGTTCAATAACATCAGTCCGTTCATCCCGTCCCGGTAGTCTGAGTGAAAACGCCGTTTTCATCTCTTTTTTCTTCAAAATATTTGAAAGCTGAGCCATAAGCTCGGCACAATCGATCGCGCATCGCTAAGCTATAAAATAATTCTTAGATTAAATTTAAAGCGATGAAATCAACCACGCGCGTGCGTTCAATAACATCAGTCCGTTCATCCCGCCCCGGTAGTCTGAGGGAAAACGCCGTTTTCATCTCTTTTCTCGTTGAAAATATTTGAAATGTGCGTTATAAGCTCGATACGGTCGATCGCGCATTTCTAGACTGTAAAATAATTCTTAGGTTCAATTTAAAGCGATGAAATCAAGGACGCGCGTGCGTTCAATAATATCAGTCCGTTCATCCCGTCCCGGTAGTCTGAGTGAAAACGCCGTTTTCATCTCTTTTCTCTTCAAAATATTTGAAATCTGAGCCATCAGCTCGGCACAATCAATCGCGCATCGCTAAGCTATCGAATAATTCTTAGATTAAATTTAAAGCGATGAAATCAACCACGCGCGTGCGTTCAACAACATCAGTCCGTTCATACCGTCCCGATAGTCTGAGCCAAAACGCCGTTTTCATCTCTTTTCTCGTTGAAAATATTTGAAATGTGCGTTATAAGCTCGACACGGTCGATCGCGGAATTCTAGACTGTAAAATAATTCTTAGGTTCAATTTAAAGCGATTAAATCAAGGACGCGCGTGCGTTTAATAACATCAGTCCGTTCATACCGTCCCGATAGTCTGAGCCAAAACGTCGTTTTCATTTCTTTTTTTTTTCAAAATGTTAAAAATCTGTGCCATAAACTTGACACGGTCGATCGTGATTCGCTAAGCTATAAAATAATTCTTAGATTAAATTTAAAGCGATGAAATCAACTACGCGCGTGCGTTCAATAACATCAGTCCGTTCATCCCGTCCCGGTAGTCTGAGTGAAAACGCCGTTTTCATCTCTTTTCTCGGTGAAAATATTTGAAATGTGCGTTATAAGCTCGACACGGTCGATCGCGCATAGCTAAACTATAAAATAATTCTTAGATTAAATTGACAGCGATGAAATCAAGTACGCGCGTGCGTTCAATAATATCAGTCCGTTCATCCCGTCCCGGTAGTCAGAGTGAAAACGCCATTTTCATCTCTTTTCTCGTTGAAAATATTTGAAATCTGCGTTATAAGCTCGACACGGTCGATCGCGCATAGCTAAACTATAAAATAATTCTTAGATTAAATTGAAAGCGATGAAATCAAGTACGCGCGTGCGTTCAATAATATCAGTCCGTTCATCCCGTCCCGGTAGTCTGAGCCAAAACGCCGTTTTCATCTCTTTTCTCTTCAAAATATTTGAAACCTGAGCCATAAGCTCGGCACAATCGATCGCGATTCGCTAAGCTATAAAATAATTCTTAGATTAAATTTAAAGCGATGAAATCAACTGCGCGCGAGCGTTCAATAACATCAGTCCGTTCATCCCGTCCCGGTAGTCTGAGTGAAAACGCCGTTTTCATCTCTTTTCTCTTCAAAATATTTGAAATCTGAGCCATCAGCTCGGCACAATCAATCACCCATCGCTAAGCTATCGAATAATTCTTAGATTAAATTTAAAGCGATGAAATCAACCACGCGCGTGCCTTCAACAACATTAGTCCGTTCATACCGTCCCGATAGTCTGAGCCAAAACGCCGTTTTCATCTCTTTTCTCGTTGAAAATATTTGAAATGTGCGTTATAAGCTCGACACGGTCGATCGCGGAATTCCAGACTGTAAAATAATTCTTAGGTTCAATTTAAAGCGATTAAATCAAGGACGCGCGTGCGTTTAATAACATCAGTCCGTTCATACCGTCCCGATAGTCTGAGCCAAAACGTCGTTTTCATTTCATTTTTTTTTCAAAATGTTAAAAATCTGTGCCATAAACTTGACACGGTCGATCGCGATTCGCTAAGCTATAAAATAATTCTTAGATTAAATTTAAAGCGATGAAATCAACTACGCGCGTGCGTTCAATAACATCAGTCCGTTCATCCCGTCCTGGTAGTCTGAGTGAAAACGCCGTTTTCATCTCTTTTCTCGTTGAAAATATTTGAAATGTGCGTTATAAGCTCGACACGGTCGATCGCGCATAGCTAAACTATAAAATAATTCTTAGATTAAATTGAAAGCGATGAAATCAAGTACGCGCGTGCGTTCAATAATATCAATCCGTTCATCCCGTCCCGGTAGTCAGAGTGAAAACGCCGTTTTCATCTCTTTTCTCGTTGAAAATATTTGAAATCTGCGTTATAAGCTCGACACGGTCGATCGCGCATAGCTAAACTATAAAATAATTCTTAGATTAAATTGAAAGCGATGAAATCAAGTACGCGCGTGCGTTCAATAATATCAGTCCGTTCATCCCGTCCCGGTAGTCTGAGCCACAACGCCGTTTTCATCTCTTTTCTCTTCAAAATATTTGAAACCTGAGCCATAAGCTCGGCACAATCGATCGCGATTCGCTAAGCTATAAAATAATTCTTAGATTAAATTTAAAGCGATGAAATCAACTGCGCGCGAGCGTTCAATAACATCAGTCCGTTCATCCCGTCCCGGTAGTCTGAGCCAAAACGCCGTTTTCATCTCTTTTCTCTTCAAAATATTTGAAACCTGAGCCATAAGT
The DNA here is from genome assembly GCA_963971235.1 of Cryptus armator. NCBI lineage: Eukaryota > Metazoa > Arthropoda > Insecta > Hymenoptera > Ichneumonidae > Cryptus > Cryptus armator. The sequence continues at coordinate 5,962,387 of CAXARG010000174.1, forward strand.
TCGGCACAATCGATCGCGATTCGCTAAGCTATAAAATAATTCTTAGATTAAATTTAAAGCGATGAAATCAACTGCGCGCGAGCGTTCAATAACATCAGTCCGATCATCCCGTGTCGGTGGTCTGAGTGAAAACACCGTTTTCATCTCTTTTCTCTTCAAAATATTTGAAACCTGAGCCATGAGCTCGGCACAATCGATCGCAATTCGCTAAGCTATAAAATAATTCTTAGATTAAATTTAAAGCGATGAAATCAACTACGCGCGTGCGTTCAATAACACCAGTCCGTTCATCCCGTCCCGGTAGTCTGAGTGAAAACGCCGTTTTCATCTCTTTTCTCGTTGAAAATATTTGAAATGTGCGTTATAAGCTCGACACGGTCGATCGCGCATTTCTAGACAGCAAAATAATTCTTAGGTTCAATGTAAAGCGATGAAATCAAGGACGCGCGTGCGTTCAATAACATCAGTCCGTTCATACCGTCCCGATAGTCTGAGCCAAAACGCCGTTTTCATCTCTTTTCTCGTTGAAAATATTTGAAATGTGCGTTATAAGCTCGACACGGTCGATCGCGGAATTCTAGACTGTAAAATAATTCTTAGGTTCAATTTAAAGCGATTAAATCAAGGACGCGCGTGCGTTTAATAACATCAGTCCGTTCATACCGTCCCGATAGTCTGAGCCAAAACGTCGTTTTCATTTCTTTTTTTTTTCAAAATGTTAAAAATCTGTGCCATAAACTTGACACGGTCGATCGTGATTCGCTAAGCTATAAAATAATTCTTAGATTAAATTTAAAGCGATGAAATCAACTACGCGCGTGCGTTCAATAACATCAGTCCGTTCATCCCGTCCCGGTAGTCTGAGTGAAAACGCCGTTTTCATCTCTTTTCTCGGTGAAAATATTTGAAATGTGCGTTATAAGCTCGACACGGTCGATCGCGCATAGCTAAACTATAAAATAATTCTTAGATTAAATTGAAAGCGATGAAATCAAGTACGCGCGTGCGTTCAATAATATCAGTCCGTTCATCCCGTCCCGGTAGTCAGAGTGAAAACGCCGTTTTCATCTCTTTTCTCGTTGAAAATATTTGAAATCTGCGTTATAAGCTCGACACGGTCGATCGCGCATAGCTAAACTATAAAATAATTCTTAGATTAAATTGAAAGCGATGAAATCAAGTACGCGCGTGCGTTCAATAATATCAGTCCGTTCATCCCGTCCCGGTAGTCTGAGCCAAAACGCCGTTTTCATCTCTTTTCTCTTCAAAATATTTGAAACCTGAGCCATAAGCTCGGCACAATCGATCGCGATTCGCTAAGCTATAAAATAATTCTTAGATTAAATTTAAAGCGATGAAATCAACTGCGCGCGAGCGTTCAATAACATCAGTCCGTTCATCCCGTCCCGGTAGTCTGAGTGAAAACGCCGTTTTCATCTCTTTTCTCTTCAAAATATTTGAAATCTGAGCCATCAGCTCGGCACAATCAATCGCCCATCGCTAAGCTATCGAATAATTCTTAGATTAAATTTAAAGCGATGAAATCAACCACGCGCGTGCCTTCAACAACATTAGTCCGTTCATACCGTCCCGATAGTCTGAGCCAAAACGCCGTTTTCATCTCTTTTCTCGTTGAAAATATTTGAAATGTGCGTTATAAGCTCGACACGGTCGATCGCGGAATTCTAGACTGTAAAATAATTCTTAGGTTCAATTTAAAGCGATTAAATCAAGGACGCGCGTGCGTTTAATAACATCAGTCCGTTCATACCGTCCCGATAGTCTGAGCCAAAACGTCGTTTTCATTTCTTTTTTTTTTCAAAATGTTAAAAATCTGTGCCATAAACTTGACACGGTCGATCGCGATTCGCTAAGCTATAAAATAATTCTTAGATTAAATTTAAAGCGATGAAATCAACTACGCGCGTGCGTTCAATAACATCAGTCCGTTCATCCCGTCCTGGTAGTCTGAGTGAAAACGCCGTTTTCATCTCTTTTCTCGTTGAAAATATTTGAAATGTGCGTTATAAGCTCGACACGGTCGATCGCGCATAGCTAAACTATAAAATAATTCTTAGATTAAATTGTAAGCGATGAAATCAAGTACGCGCGTGCGTTCAATAATATCAATCCGTTCATCCCGTCCCGGTAGTCAGAGTGAAAACGCCGTTTTCATCTCTTTTCTCGTTGAAAATATTTGAAATCTGCGTTATAAGCTCGACACGGTCGATCGCGCATAGCTAAACTATAAAATAATTCTTAGATTAAATTGAAAGCGATGAAATCAAGTACGCGCGTGCGTTCAATAATATCAGTCCGTTCATCCCGTCCCGGTAGTCTGAGCCACAACGCCGTTTTCATCTCTTTTCTCTTCAAAATATTTGAAACCTGAGCCATAAGCTCGGCACAATCGATCGCGATTCGCTAAGCTATAAAATAATTCTTAGATTAAATTGAAAGCGATGAAATCAAGTACGCGCGTGCGTTCAATAATATCAGTCCGTTCATCCCGTCCCGGTAGTCTGAGCCACAACGCCGTTTTCATCTCTTTTCTCTTCAAAATATTTGAAACCTGAGCCATAAGCTCGGCCCAATCGATCGCGATTCGCTAAGCTATAAAATAATTCTTAGATTAAATTTAAAGCGATGAAATCAACTGCGCGCGAGCGTTCAATAACATCAGTCCGTTCATCCCGTCCCGGTAGTCTGAGCCAAAACGCCGTTTTCATCTCTTTTCTCTTCAAAATATTTGAAACCTGAGCCATAAGTTCGGCACAATCGATCGCGATTCGCTAAGCTATAAAATAATTCTTAGATTAAATTTAAAGCGATGAAATCAACTGCGCGCGAGCGTTCAATAACATCAGTCCGATCATCCCGTGTCGGTGGTCTGAGTGAAAACACCGTTTTCATCTCTTTTCTCTTCAAAATATTTGAAACCTGAGCCATGAGCTCGGCACAATCGATCGCGATTCGCTAAGCTATAAAATAATTCTTAGATTAAATTTAAAGCGATGAAATCAACTACGCGCGTGCGTTCAATAACACCAGTCCGTTCATCCCGTCCCGGTAGTCTGAGTGAAAACGCCGTTTTCATCTCTTTTCTCGTTGAAAATATTTGAAATGTGCGTTATAAGCTCGACACGGTCGATCGCGCATTTCTAGACAGCAAAATAATTCTTAGGTTCAATGTAAAGCGATGAAATCAAGGACGCGCGTGCGTTCAATAATATCAGTCCGTTCATCCCGTCCCGGTAGTCAGAGTGAAAACGCCGTTTTCATCTCTTTTCTCGTTGAAAATATTTGAAATCTGCGTTATAAGCTCGACACGGTCGATCGCGCATAGCTAAACTATAAAATAATTCTTAGATTAAATTGAAAGCGATGAAATCAAGTACGCGCGTGCGTTCAATAATATCAGTCCGTTCATCCCGTCCCGGTAGTCTGAGCCAAAACGCCGTTTTCATCTCTTTTCTCTTCAAAATATTTGAAACCTGAGCCATAAGCTCGGCACAATCGATCGCGATTCGCTAAGCTATAAAATAATTCTTAGATTAAATTTAAAGCGATGAAATCAACTGCGCGCGAGCGTTCAATAACATCAGTCCGTTCATCCCGTCCCGGTAGTCTGAGTGAAAACGCCGTTTTCATCTCTTTCTCTTCAAAATATTTGAAATCTGAGCCATCAGCTCGGCACAATCAATCGCCCATCGCTAAGCTATCGAATAATTCTTAGATTAAATTTAAAGCGATGAAATCAACCACGCGCGTGCCTTCAACAACATTAGTCCGTTCATACCGTCCCGATAGTCTGAGCCAAAACGCCGTTTTCATCTCTTTTCTCGTTGAAAATATTTGAAATGTGCGTTATAAGCTCGACACGGTCGATCGCGGAATTCTAGACTGTAAAATAATTCTTAGGTTCAATTTAAAGCGATTAAATCAAGGACGCGCGTGCGTTTAATAACATCAGTCCGTTCATACCGTCCCGATAGTCTGAGCCAAAACGTCGTTTTCATTTCTTTTTTTTTTCAAAATGTTAAAAATCTGTGCCATAAACTTGACACGGTCGATCGTGATTCGCTAAGCTATAAAATAATTCTTAGATTAAATTTAAAGCGATGAAATCAACTACGCGCGTGCGTTCAATAACATCAGTCCGTTCATCCCGTCCCGGTAGTCTGAGTGAAAACGCCGTTTTCATCTCTTTTCTCGGTGAAAATATTTGAAATGTGCGTTATAAGCTCGACACGGTCGATCGCGCATTTCTAGACTGTAAAATAATTCTTAGGTTCAATTTAAAGCGATGAAATCAAGGACGCGCATGCGTTCAATAATATCAGTCCGTTCATCCCGTCCCGGTAGTCTGAGTGAAAACGCCGTTTTCATCTCTTTTCTCTTCAAAATATTTGAAATCTGAGCCATAAGCTCGGCACAATCGATCGCGCATCGCTAAGCTATAAAATAATTCTTAGATTAAATTTAAAGCGATGAAATCAACTACGCGCGTGCGTTCAATAACATCAGTCCGTTCATCCCGTCCCGGTAGTCTGAGTGAAAACGCCGTTTTCATCTCTTTTCTCTTCAAAATATTTGAAAGCTGAGCCATAAGCTCGGCACAATCGATCGCGCATCGCTAAGCTATCGAATAATTCTTAGATTAAATTTAAAACGATGGAATCAACCACGCGCGTGCGTTCAATAACATCAGTCCATTCATCCCGTCCCGGTAGTCTGAGGGAAAACGCCGTTTTCATCTCTTTTCTCGTTGAAAATATATGAAATGTGCGTTATAAGCTCGACACGGTCGATCGCGCATTTCTAGACTGTAAAATAATTCTTAGGTTCAATTTAAAGCGATGAAATCAAGGACGCGCGTGCGTTCAATAACATCAGTCCGTTCATCCCGTCCCGGTAGTCTGGGGGAAAACCCCAGTTTCATCTCTTTTCTCTTCAAAATATTTGAAATCTGAGCCATCAGCTCGGCACAATCAATCGCGCATCGCTAAGCTATAAAATAATTCTTAGATTAAATTTAAAGCGATGAAATCAACCACGCGCGTGCGTTCAATAACATCAGTCCGTTCATCCCGCCCCGGTAGTCTGAGGGAAAACGCCGTTTTCATCTCTTTTCTCTTCAAAATATTTGAAATCTGAGCCATCAGCTCGGCACAATCAATCGCGCATCGCTAAGCTATCGAATAATTCTTAGATTAAATTTAAAGCGATGAAATCAACCACGCGCGTGCGTTCAATAACATCAGTCCGTTCATCCCGTCCCGGTAGTCTGAGGGAAAACGCCGTTTTCATCTCTTTTCTCGTTGAAAATATATGAAATGTGCGTTATAAGCTCGACACGGTCGATCGCGCATTTCTAGACTGTAAAATAATTCTTAGGTTCAATTTAAAGCGATGAAATCAAGGACGCGCATGCGTTCAATAATATCAGTCCGTTCATCCCGTCCCGGTAGTCTGAGTGAAAACGCCGTTTTCATCTCTTTTCTCTTCAAAATATTTGAAATCTGAGCCATAAGCTCGGCACAATCGATCGCGCATCGCTAAGCTATAAAATAATTCTTAGATTAAATTTAAAGCGATGAAATCAACTACGCGCGTGCGTTCAATAACATCAGTCCGTTCATCCCGTCCCGGTAGTCTGAGTGAAAACGCCGTTTTCATCTCTTTTCTCTTCAAAATATTTGAAAGCTGAGCCATAAGCTCGGCACAATCGATCGCGCATCGCTAAGCTATCGAATAATTCTTAGATTAAATTTAAAACGATGGAATCAACCACGCGCGTGCGTTCAATAACATCAGTCCATTCATCCCGTCCCGGTAGTCTGAGGGAAAACGCCGTTTTCATCTCTTTTCTCGTTGAAAATATATGAAATGTGCGTTATAAGTTCGACACGGTCGATCGCGCATTTCTAGACTGTAAAATAATTCTTAGGTTCAATTTAAAGCGATGAAATCAAGGACGCGCGTGCGTTCAATAACATCAGTCCGTTCATCCCGTCCCGGTAGTCTGGGGGAAAACCCCGGTTTCATCTCTTTTCTCTGCAAAATATTTGAAATCTGAGCCATCAGCTCGGCACAATCAATCGCGCATCGCTAAGCTATAAAATAATTCTTAGATTAAATTTAAAGCGATGAAATCAACCACGCGCGTGCGTTCAATAACATCAGTCCGTTCATCCCGCCCCGGTAGTCTGAGGGAAAACGCCGTTTTCATCTCTTTTCTCGTTGAAAATATTTGAAATGTGCGTTATAAGCTCGACACGGTCGATCGCGGAATTCTAGACTGTAAAATAATTCTTAGGTTCAATTTAAAGCGATTAAATCAAGGACGCGCGTGCGTTTAATAACATCAGTCCGTTCATACCGTCCCGATAGTCTGAGCCAAAACGTCGTTTTCATTTCTTTTTTTTTTCAAAATGTTAAAAATCTGTGCCATAAACTTGACACGGTCGATCGCGATTCGCTAAGCTATAAAATAATTCTTAGATTAAATTTAAAGCGATGAAATCAACTACGCGCGTGCGTTCAATAACATCAGTCCGTTCATCCCGTCCTGGTAGTCTGAGTGAAAACGCCGTTTTCATCTCTTTTCTCGTTGAAAATATTTGAAATGTGCGTTATAAGCTCGACACGGTCGATCGCGCATAGCTAAACTATAAAATAATTCTTAGATTAAATTGAAAGCGATGAAATCAAGTACGCGCGTGCGTTCAATAACATCAGTCCGTTCATCCCGTCCCGGTAGTCTGAGTGAAAACGCCGTTTTCATCTCTTTTCTCTTCAAAATATTTGAAATCTGAGCCATCAGCTCGGCACAATCAATCGCGCAACGCTAAGCTATCGAATAATTCTTAGATTAAATTTAAAGCGATGAAATCAACCACGCGCGTGCGTTCAATAACATCAGTCCGTTCATCCCGTCCCGGTAGTCTGAGGGAAAACGCCGTTTTCATCTCTTTTCTCGTTGAAAATATATGAAATGTGCGTTATAAGCTCGACACGGTCGATCGCGCATTTCTAGACTGTAAAATAATTCTTAGGTTCAATTTAAAGCGATGAAATCAAGGGCGCGCGTCCGTTCAATGATATCAGTCCGTGCATCGCGTCCCGGTAGTCTGAGTGAAAACGCCGTTTTCATCTGTTTTCTCTTCAAAATATTTGAAATCTGAGCCATAAGCTCGGCACAATCGATCGCGCATCACTAAGCTATAAAATAATTCTTAGATTAAATTTAAAGCGATGAAATCAACTACGCGCGTGCGTTCAATAACATCAGTCCGTTCATCCCGTCCCGGTAGTCTGAGTGAAAACGCCGTTTTCATCTCTTTTTTCTTCAAAATATTTGAAAGCTGAGCCATAAGCTCGGCACAATCGATCGCGCATCGCTAAGCTATAAAATAATTCTTAGATTAAATTTAAAGCGATGAAATCAACCACGCGCGTGCGTTCAATAACATCAGTCCGTTCATCCCGCCCCGGTAGTCTGAGGGAAAACGCCGTTTTCATCTCTTTTTTCTTCAAAATATTTGAAAGCTGAGCCATAAGCTCGGCACAATCGATCGCGCATCGCTAAGCTATAAAATAATTCTTAGATTAAATTTAAAGCGATGAAATCAACCACGCGCGTGCGTTCAATAACATCAGTCCGTTCATCCCGTCCCGGTAGTCTGAGGGAAAACGCCGTTTTCATCTCTTTTCTCGTTGAAAATATATGAAATGTGCGTTATAAGCTCGACACGGTCGATCGCGCATTTCTAGACTGTAAAATAATTCTTAGGTTCAATTTAAAGCGATGAAATCAAGGGCGCGCGTCCGTTCAATGATATCAGTCCGTGCATCGCGTCCCGGTAGTCTGAGTGAAAACGCCGTTTTCATCTGTTTTCTCTTCAAAATATTTGAAATCTGAGCCATAAGCTCGGCACAATCGATCGCGCATCGCTAAGCTATAAAATAATTCTTAGATTAAATTTAAAGCGATGAAATCAACCACGCGCGTGCGTTCAATAACATCAGTCCGTTCATCCCGCCCCGGTAGTCTGAGGGAAAACGCCGTTTTCATCTCTTTTTTCTTCAAAATATTTGAAAGCTGAGCCATAAGCTCGGCACAATCGATCGCGCATCGCTAAGCTATAAAATAATTCTTAGATTAAATTTAAAGCGATGAAATCAACCACGCGCGTGCGTTCAATAACATCAGTCCGTTCATCCCGTCCCGGTAGTCTGAGGGAAAACGCCGTTTTCATCTCTTTTCTCGTTGAAAATATATGAAATGTGCGTTATAAGCTCGACACGGTCGATCGCGCATTTCTAGACTGTAAAATAATTCTTAGGTTCAATTTAAAGCGATGAAATCAAGGGCGCGCGTCCGTTCAATGATATCAGTCCGTGCATCGCGTCCCGGTAGTCTGAGTGAAAACGCCGTTTTCATCTGTTTTCTCTTCAAAATATTTGAAATCTGAGCCATAAGCTCGGCACAATCGATCGCGCATCACTAAGCTATAAAATAATTCTTAGATTAAATTTAAAGCGATGAAATCAACTACGCGCGTGCGTTCAATAACATCAGTCCGTTCATCCCGTCCCGGTAGTCTGAGTGAAAACGCCGTTTTCATCTCTTTTTTCTTCAAAATATTTGAAAGCTGAGCCATAAGCTCGGCACAATCGATCGCGCATCGCTAAGCTATAAAATAATTCTTAGATTAAATTTAAAGCGATGAAATCAACCACGCGCGTGCGTTCAATAACATCAGTCCGTTCATCCCGCCCCGGTAGTCTGAGGGAAAACGCCGTTTTCATCTCTTTTCTCGTTGAAAATATTTGAAATGTGCGTTATAAGCTCGATACGGTCGATCGCGCATTTCTAGACTGTAAAATAATTCTTAGGTTCAATTTAAAGCGATGAAATCAAGGACGCGCGTGCGTTCAATAATATCAGTCCGTTCATCCCGTCCCGGTAGTCTGAGTGAAAACGCCGTTTTCATCTCTTTTCTCTTCAAAATATTTGAAATCTGAGCCATCAGCTCGGCACAATCAATCGCGCATCGCTAAGCTATCGAATAATTCTTAGATTAAATTTAAAGCGATGAAATCAACCACGCGCGTGCGTTCAACAACATCAGTCCGTTCATACCGTCCCGATAGTCTGAGCCAAAACGCCGTTTTCATCTCTTTTCTCGTTGAAAATATTTGAAATGTGCGTTATAAGCTCGACACGGTCGATCGCGGAATTCTAGACTGTAAAATAATTCTTAGGTTCAATTTAAAGCGATTAAATCAAGGACGCGCGTGCGTTTAATAACATCAGTCCGTTCATACCGTCCCGATAGTCTGAGCCAAAACGTCGTTTTCATTTCTTTTTTTTTTCAAAATGTTAAAAATCTGTGCCATAAACTTGACACGGTCGATCGTGATTCGCTAAGCTTTAAAATAATTCTTAGATTAAATTTAAAGCGATGAAATCAACTACGCGCGTGCGTTCAATAACATCAGTCCGTTCATCCCGTCCCGGTAGTCTGAGTGAAAACGCCGTTTTCATCTCTTTTCTCGGTGAAAATATTTGAAATGTGCGTTATAAGCTCGACACGGTCGATCGCGCATAGCTAAACTATAAAATAATTCTTAGATTAAATTGACAGCGATGAAATCAAGTACGCGCGTGCGTTCAATAATATCAGTCCGTTCATCCCGTCCCGGTAGTCAGACTGAAAACGCCGTTTTCATCTCTTTTCTCGTTGAAAATATTTGAAATCTGCGTTATAAGCTCGACACGGTCGATCGCGCATAGCTAAACTATAAAATAATTCTTAGATTAAATTGAAAGCGATGAAATCAAGTACGCGCGTGCGTTCAATAATATCAGTCCGTTCATCCCGTCCCGGTAGTCTGAGCCAAAACGCCGTTTTCATCTCTTTTCTCTTCAAAATATTTGAAACCTGAGCCATAAGCTCGGCACAATCGATCGCGATTCGCTAAGCTATAAAATAATTCTTAGATTAAATTTAAAGCGATGAAATCAACTGCGCGCGAGCGTTCAATAACATCAGTCCGTTCATCCCGTCCCGGTAGTCTGAGTGAAAACGCCGTTTTCATCTCTTTTCTCTTCAAAATATTTGAAATCTGAGCCATCAGCTCGGCACAATCAATCGCCCATCGCTAAGCTATCGAATAATTCTTAGATTAAATTTAAAGCGATGAAATCAACCACGCGCGTGCCTTCAACAACATTAGTCCGTTCATACCGTCCCGATAGTCTGAGCCAAAACGCCGTTTTCATCTCTTTTCTCGTTGAAAATATTTGAAATGTGCGTTATAAGCTCGACACGGTCGATCGCGGAATTCCAGACTGTAAAATAATTCTTAGGTTCAATTTAAAGCGATTAAATCAAGGACGCGCGTGCGTTTAATAACATCAGTCCGTTCATACCGTCCCGATAGTCTGAGCCAAAACGTCGTTTTCATTTCATTTTTTTTTCAAAATGTTAAAAATCTGTGCCATAAACTTGACACGGTCGATCGCGATTCGCTAAGCTATAAAATAATTCTTAGATTAAATTTAAAGCGATGAAATCAACTACGCGCGTGCGTTCAATAACATCAGTCCGTTCATCCCGTCCTGGTAGTCTGAGTGAAAACGCCGTTTTCATCTCTTTTCTCGTTGAAAATATTTGAAATGTGCGTTATAAGCTCGACACGGTCGATCGCGCATAGCTAAACTATAAAATAATTCTTAGATTAAATTGAAAGCGATGAAATCAAGTACGCGCGTGCGTTCAATAATATCAATCCGTTCATCCCGTCCCGGTAGTCAGAGTGAAAACGCCGTTTTCATCTCTTTTCTCGTTGAAAATATTTGAAATCTGCGTTATAAGCTCGACACGGTCGATCGCGCATAGCTAAACTATAAAATAATTCTTAGATTAAATTGAAAGCGATGAAATCAAGTACGCGCGTGCGTTCAATAATATCAGTCCGTTCATCCCGTCCCGGTAGTCTGAGCCAAAACGCCGTTTTCATCTCTTTTCTCTTCAAAATATTTGAAACCTGAGCCATAAGCTCGGCACAATCGATCGCGATTCGCTAAGCTATAAAATAATTCTTAGATTAAATTTAAAGCGATGAAATCAACTGCGCGCGAGCGTTCAATAACATCAGTCCGTTCATCCCGTCCCGGTAGTCTGAGTGAAAACGCCGTTTTCATCTCTTTTCTCTTCAAAATATTTGAAATCTGAGCCATCAGCTCGGCACAATCAATCGCCCATCGCTAAGCTATCGAATAATTCTTAGATTAAATTTAAAGCGATGAAATCAACCACGCGCGTGCCTTCAACAACATTAGTCCGTTCATACCGTCCCGATAGTCTGAGCCAAAACGCCGTTTTCATCTCTTTTCTCGTTGAAAATATTTGAAATGTGCGTTATAAGCTCGACACGGTCGATCGCGGAATTCTAGACTGTAAAATAATTCTTAGGTTCAATTTAAAGCGATTAAATCAAGGACGCGCGTGCGTTTAATAACATCAGTCCGTTCATACCGTCCCGATAGTCTGAGCCAAAACGTCGTTTTCATTTCTTTTTTTTTTCAAAATGTTAAAAATCTGTGCCATAAACTTGACACGGTCGATCGCGATTCGCTAAGCTATAAAATAATTCTTAGATTAAATTTAAAGCGATGAAATCAACTACGCGCGTGCGTTCAATAACATCAGTCCGTTCATCCCGTCCTGGTAGTCTGAGTGAAAACGCCGTTTTCATCTCTTTTCTCGTTGAAAATATTTGAAATGTGCGTTATAAGCTCGACACGGTCGATCGCGCATAGCTAAACTATAAAATAATTCTTAGATTAAATTGAAAGCGATGAAATCAAGTACGCGCGTGCGTTCAATAATATCAATCCGTTCATCCCGTCCCGGTAGTCAGAGTGAAAACGCCGTTTTCATCTCTTTTCTCGTTGAAAATATTTGAAATCTGCGTTATAAGCTCGACACGGTCGATCGCGCATAGCTAAACTATAAAATAATTCTTAGATTAAATTGAAAGCGATGAAATCAAGTACGCGCGTGCGTTCAATAATATCAGTCCGTTCATCCCGTCCCGGTAGTCTGAGCCACAACGCCGTTTTCATCTCTTTTCTCTTCAAAATATTTGAAACCTGAGCCATAAGCTCGGCACAATCGATCGCGATTCGCTAAGCTATAAAATAATTCTTAGATTAAATTGAAAGCGATGAAATCAAGTACGCGCGTGCGTTCAATAATATCAGTCCGTTCATCCCGTCCCGGTAGTCTGAGCCACAACGCCGTTTTCATCTCTTTTCTCTTCAAAATATTTGAAACCTGAGCCATAAGCTCGGCCCAATCGATCGCGATTCGCTAAGCTATAAAATAATTCTTAGATTAAATTTAAAGCGATGAAATCAACTGCGCGCGAGCGTTCAATAACATCAGTCCGTTCATCCCGTCCCGGTAGTCTGAGCCAAAACGCCGTTTTCATCTCTTTTCTCTTCAAAATATTTGAAACCTGAGCCATAAGTTCGGCACAATCGATCGCGATTCGCTAAGCTATAAAATAATTCTTAGATTAAATTTAAAGCGATGAAATCAACTGCGCGCGAGCGTTCAATAACATCAGTCCGATCATCCCGTGTCGGTGGTCTGAGTGAAAACACCGTTTTCATCTCTTTTCTCTTCAAAATATTTGAAACCTGAGCCATGAGCTCGGCACAATCGATCGCGATTCGCTAAGCTATAAAATAATTCTTAGATTAAATTTAAAGCGATGAAATCAACTACGCGCGTGCGTTCAATAACACCAGTCCGTTCATCCCGTCCCGGTAGTCTGAGTGAAAACGCCGTTTTCATCTCTTTTCTCGTTGAAAATATTTGAAATGTGCGTTATAAGCTCGACACGGTCGATCGCGCATTTCTAGACAGCAAAATAATTCTTAGGTTCAATGTAAAGCGATGAAATCAAGGACGCGCGTGCGTTCAATAATATCAGTCCGTTCATCCCGTCCCGGTAGTCAGAGTGAAAACGCCGTTTTCATCTCTTTTCTCGTTGAAAATATTTGAAATCTGCGTTATAAGCTCGACACGGTCGATCGCGCATAGCTAAACTATAAAATAATTCTTAGATTAAATTGAAAGCGATGAAATCAAGTACGCGCGTGCGTTCAATAATATCAGTCCGTTCATCCCGTCCCGGTAGTCTGAGCCAAAACGCCGTTTTCATCTCTTTTCTCTTCAAAATATTTGAAACCTGAGCCATAAGCTCGGCACAATCGATCGCGATTCGCTAAGCTATAAAATAATTCTTAGATTAAATTTAAAGCGATGAAATCAACTGCGCGCGAGCGTTCAATAACATCAGTCCGTTCATCCCGTCCCGGTAGTCTGAGTGAAAACGCCGTTTTCATCTCTTTCTCTTCAAAATATTTGAAATCTGAGCCATCAGCTCGGCACAATCAATCGCCCATCGCTAAGCTATCGAATAATTCTTAGATTAAATTTAAAGCGATGAAATCAACCACGCGCGTGCCTTCAACAACATTAGTCCGTTCATACCGTCCCGATAGTCTGAGCCAAAACGCCGTTTTCATCTCTTTTCTCGTTGAAAATATTTGAAATGTGCGTTATAAGCTCGACACGGTCGATCGCGGAATTCTAGACTGTAAAATAATTCTTAGGTTCAATTTAAAGCGATTAAATCAAGGACGCGCGTGCGTTTAATAACATCAGTCCGTTCATACCGTCCCGATAGTCTGAGCCAAAACGTCGTTTTCATTTCTTTTTTTTTTCAAAATGTTAAAAATCTGTGCCATAAACTTGACACGGTCGATCGCGATTCGCTAAGCTATAAAATAATTCTTAGATTAAATTTAAAGCGATGAAATCAACTACGCGCGTGCGTTCAATAACATCAGTCCGTTCATCCCGTCCTGGTAGTCTGAGTGAAAACGCCGTTTTCATCTCTTTTCTCGTTGAAAATATTTGAAATGTGCGTTATAAGCTCGACACGGTCGATCGCGCATAGCTAAACTATAAAATAATTCTTAGATTAAATTGAAAGCGATGAAATCAAGTACGCGCGTGCGTTCAATAATATCAATCCGTTCATCCCGTCCCGGTAGTCAGAGTGAAAACGCCGTTTTCATCTCTTTTCTCGTTGAAAATATTTGAAATCTGCGTTATAAGCTCGACACGGTCGATCGCGCATAGCTAAACTATAAAATAATTCTTAGATTAAATTGAAAGCGATGAAATCAAGTACGCGCGTGTGTTCAATAATATCAGTCCGTTCATCCCGTCCCGGTAGTCTGGGGGAAAACCCCGGTTTCATCTCTTTTCTCTTCAAAATATTTGAAATCTGAGCCATCAGCTCGGCACAATCAATCGCGCATCGCTAAGCTATAAAATAATTCTTAGATTAAATTTAAAGCGATGAAATCAACCACGCGCGTGCGTTCAATAACATCAGTCCGTTCATCCCGCCCCGGTAGTCTGAGGGAAAACGCCGTTTTCATCTCTTTTCTCGTTGAAAATATTTGAAATGTGCGTTATAAGCTCGATACGGTCGATCGCGCATTTCTAGACTGTAAAATAATTCTTAGGTTCAATTTAAAGCGATGAAATCAAGGACGCGCATGCGTTCAATAATATCAGTCCGTTCATCCCGTCCCGGTAGTCTGAGTGAAAACGCCGTTTTCATCTCTTTTCTCTTCAAAATATTTGAAATCTTAGCCATAAGCTCGGCACAATCGACCGCGCATCGCTAAGCTATAAAATAATTCTTAGATTAAATTTAAAGCGATGAAATCAACTACGCGCGTGCGTTCAATAACATCAGTCCGTTCATCCCGTCCCGGTAGTCTGAGTGAAAACGCCGTTTTCATCTCTTTTCTCTTCAAAATATTTGAAATCTGAGCCATCAGCTCGGCACAATCAATCGCGCATCGCTAAGCTATCGAATAATTCTTAGATTAAATTTAAAGCGATGAAATCAACCACGCGCGTGCGTTCAATAACATCAGTCCGTTCATCCCGTCCCGGTAGTCTGAGGGAAAACGCCGTTTTCATCTCTTTTCTCATTGAAAATATATGAAATGTGCGTTATAAGCTCGACACGGTCGATCGCGCATTTCTAGACTGTAAAATAATTCTTAGGTTCAATTTGAAGCGATGAAATCAAGGACGCGCATGCGTTCCATAATATCAGTCCGTTCATCCCGTCCCGGTAGTCTCAGTGAAAACGCCGTTTTCATCTCTTTTCTCTTCAAAATATTTGAAATCTGAGCCATAAGCTCGGCACAATCGACCGCGCATCGCTAAGCTATAAAATAATTCTTAGATTAAATTTAAAGCGATGAAATCAACTACGCGCGTGCGTTCAATAACATCAGTCCGTTCATCCCGTCCCGGTAGTCTGAGTGAAAACGCCGTTTTCATCTCTTTTCTCTTCAAAATATTTGAAAGCTGAGCCATAAGCTCGGCACAATCGATTGCGCATCGCTAAGCTACCGTATAATCCTTAGATTAAATTTAAAACGATGAAATCAACCACGCGCGTGCGTTCAATAACATCAGTCCGGTCATACCGTCCCAATAGTCTGAGCCAAAACGCCGTTTTAATCTCTTTTCTCTTCAAAATATTTGAAATGTTCGTTATAAGCTCGACACGGTCGACGGCGCATTTCTAGACTGTAAAATAATTCTTAGGTTCAATTTAAAGCGATGAAATCAAGGACGCGCGTGCGTTCAATAACATCAGTCCGATCATCCCGTGCCGGTAGTCTGAGTGAAAACACCGTTTTCATCTCTTTTCTCTTCAAAATATTTGAAACCTGAGCCATAAGCTCGGCACAATCGATCGCGATTCGCTAAGCTATAAAATAATTCTTAGATTAAATTTAAAGCGATGAAATCAACTACGCGCGAGCGTTCAATAACATCAGTCCGTTCATCCCGTCCCGGTAGTCTGAGTGAAAACGCCGTTTTCATCTCTTTTCTCTTCAAAATATTTGAAATCTGAGCCATAAGCTCGGCACAATCGATCGCGCATCGCTAAGCTATAAAATAATTCTTAGATTAAATTTAAAGCGATGAAATCAACTACGCGCGTGCGTTCAATAACATCAGTCCGTTCATCCCGTCCCGGTAGTCTGAGTGAAAACGCCGTTTTCATCTCTTTTCTCTTCAAAATATTTGAAAGCTGAGCCATAAGCTCGGCACAATCGATCGCGCATCGCTAAGCTATCGAATAATTCTTAGATTAAATTTAAAACGATGGAATCAACCACGCGCGTGCGTTCAATAACATCAGTCCATTCATCCCGTCCCGGTAGTCTGAGGGAAAACGCCGTTTTCATCTCTTTTCTCGTTGAAAATATATGAAATGTGCGTTATAAGCTCGACACGGTCGATCGCGCATTTCTAGACTGTAAAATAATTCTTAGGTTCAATTTAAAGCGATGAAATCAAGGACGCGCGTGCGTTCAATAACATCAGTCCGTTCATCCCGTCCCGGTAGTCTGGGGGAAAACCCCGGTTTCATCTCTTTTCTCTTCAAAATATTTGAAATCTGAGCCATCAGCTCGGCACAATCAATCGCGCATCGCTAAGCTATAAAATAATTCTTAGATTAAATTTAAAACGATGGAATCAACCACGCGCGTGCGTTCAATAACATCAGTCCATTCATCCCGTCCCGGTAGTCTGAGCCAAAACGCCGTTTTCATCTCTTTTCTCGTTGAAAATATATGAAATGTGCGTTATAAGCTCGACACGGTCGATCGCGCATTTCTAGACTGTAAAATAATTCTTAGGTTAAATTTAAAGCGATGAAATCAACCACGCGCGTGCGTTCAATAACATCAGTCCGTTCATCCCGTCCCGGTAGTCTGAGGGAAAACGCCGTTTTCATCTCTTTTCTCGTTGAAAATATATGAAATGTGCGTTATAAGCTCGACACGGTCGATCGCGCATTTCTAGACTGTAAAATAATTCTTAGGTTCAATTTAAAGCGATGAAATCAAGGACGCGCGTGCGTTCAATAACATCAGTCCGATCATCCCGTGCCGGTAGTCTGAGTGAAAACACCGTTTTCATCTCTTTTCTCTTCAAAATATTTGAAACCTGAGCCATAAGCTCGGCACAATCGATCGCGATTCGCTAAGCTATAAAATAATTCTTAGATTAAATTTAAAGCGATGAAATCAACTGCGCGCGAGCGTTCAATAACATCAGTCCGATCATCCCGTGCCGGTAGTCTGAGTGAAAACACCGTTTTCATCTCTTTTCTCTTCAAAATATTTGAAACCTGAGCCATGAGCTCGGCACAATCGATCGCGATTCGCTAAGCTATAAAATAATTCTTAGATTAAATTTAAAGCGATGAAATCAAGGACGCGCGTGCGTTCAATAATATCAGTCCGTTCATCCCGTCCCGGTAGTCTGAGGGAAAACGCCGTTTTCATCTCTTTTCTCGTTGAAAATATATGAAATGTGCGTTATAAGCTCGACACGGTCGATCGCGCATTTCTAGACTGTAAAATAATTCTTAGGTTCAATTTAAAGCGATGAAATCAAGGACGCGCATGCGTTCAATAATATCAGTCCGTTCATCCCGTCCCGGTAGTCTGAGTGAAAACGCCGTTTTCATCTCTTTTCTCTTCAAAATATTTGAAATCTGAACCATAAGCTCGGCACAATCGATCGCGCATCGCTAAGCTATAAAATAATTCGTAGATTAAATTTAAAGCGATGAAATCAACTACGCGCGTGTGTTCAATAACATCAGTCCGTTCATCCCGTCCCGGTAGTCTGAGTGAAAACGCCGTTTTCATCTCTTTTCTCTTCAAAATATTTGAAAGCTGACCCATAAGTTCGGCACAATCGATCGCGCATCGCTAAGCTATCGAATAATTCTTAGATTAAATTTAAAACGATGGAATCAACCACGCGCGTGCGTTCAATAACATCAGTCCGTTCATACCGTCCCAATAGTCTGAGCCAAAACGCCGTTTTCATCTCTTTTCTCGTTGAAAATATTTGAAATGTGCGTTATAAGCTCGACACGGTCGACGGCGCATTTCTAGACTGTAAAATAATTCTTAGGTTCAATTTAAAGCGATGAAATCAAGGACGCGCGTGCGTTCAATAACATCAGTCCGTTCATCCCGTCCCGGTAGTCTGGGGGAAAACCCCGGTTTCATCTCTTTTCTCTTCAAAATATTTGAAATCTGAGCCATCAGCTCGGCACAATCAATCGCGCATCGCTAAGCTATAAAATAATTCTTAGATTAAATTTAAAGCGATGAAATCAACCACGCGCGTGCGTTCAATAACATCGGTCCGTTCATCCCGCCCCGGTAGTCTGAGGGAAAACGCCGTTTTCATCTCTTTTCTCGTTGAAAATATTTGAAATGTGCGTTATAAGCTCGATACGGTCGATCGCGCATTTCTAGACTGTAAAATAATTCTTAGGTTCAATTTAAAGCGATGAAATCAAGGACGCGCGTGCGTTCAATAATATCAGTCCGTTCATCCCGTCCCGGTAGTCTGAGTGAGAACGCCGTTTTCATCTCTTTTCTCTTCAAAATATTTGAAATCTGAGCCATCAGCTCGGCACAATCAATCGCGCATCGCTAAGCTATCGAATAATTCTTAGATTAAATTTAAAGCGATGAAATCAACCACGCGCGTGCGTTCAACAACATCAGTCCGTTCATACCGTCCCGATAGTCTGAGCCAAAACGCCGTTTTCATCTCTTTTCTCGTTGAAAATATTTGAAATGTGCGTTATAAGCTCGACACGGTCGATCGCGGAATTCTAGACTGTAAAATAATTCTTAGGTTCAATTTAAAGCGATTAAATCAAGGACGCGCGTGCGTTTAATAACATCAGTCCGTTCATACCGTCCCGATAGTCTGAGCCAAAACGTCGTTTTCATTTCTTTTTTTTTTCAAAATGTTAAAAATCTGTGCCATAAACTTGACACGGTCGATCGTGATTCGCTAAGCTATAAAATAATTCTTAGATTAAATTTAAAGCGATGAAATCAACTACGCGCGTGCGTTCAATAACATCAGTCCGTTCATCCCGTCCCGGTAGTCTGAGTGAAAACGCCGTTTTCATCTCTTTTCTCGTTGAAAATATTTGAAATGTGCGTTATAAGCTCGACACGGTCGATTGCGCATAGCTAAACTATAAAATAATTCTTAGATTAAATTGAAAGCGATGAAATCAAGTACGCGCGTGCGTTCAATAATATCAGTCCGTTCATCCCGTCCCGGTAGTCAGAGTGAAAACGCCGTTTTCATCTCTTTTCTCGTTGAAAATATTTGAAATCTGCGTTATAAGCTCGACACGGTCGATCGCGCATAGCTAAACTATAAAATAATTCTTAGATTAAATTGAAAGCGATGAAATCAAGTACGCGCGTGCGTTCAATAATATCAGTCCGTTCCCGGTAGTCTGAGCCAAAACGCCGTTTTCATCTCTTTTCTCTTCAAAATATTTGAAACCTGAGCCATAAGCTCGGCACAATCGATCGCGATTCGCTAAGCTATAAAATAATTCTTAGATTAAATTTAAAGCGATGAAATCAACTGCGCGCGAGCGTTCAATAACATCAGTCCGTTCATCCCGTCCCGGTAGTCTGAGCCAAAACGCCGTTTTCATCTCTTTTCTCTTCAAAATATTTGAAACCTGAGCCATAAGCTCGGCACAATCGATCGCGATTCGCTAAGCTATAAAATAATTCTTAGATTAAATTTAAAGCGATGAAATCAACTGCGCGCGAGCGTTCAATAACATCAGTCCGATCATCCCGTGCCGGTAGTCTGAGTGAAAACACCGTTTTCATCTCTTTTCTCTTCAAAATATTTGAAACCTGAGCCATGAGCTCGGCACAATCGATCGCGATTCGCTAAGCTATAAAATAATTCTTAGATTAAATTTAAAGCGATGAAATCAACTACGCGCGTGCGTTCAATAACACCAGTCCGTTCATCCCGTCCCGGTAGTCTGAGTGAAAACGCCGTTTTCATCTCTTTTCTCGTTGAAAATATTTGAAATGTGCGTTATAAGCTCGACACGGTCGATTGCGCATTTCTAGACAGCAAAATAATTCTTAGGTTCAATGTAAAGCGATGAAATCAAGGACGCGCGTGCGTTCAATAATATCAGTCCGTTCATCCCGTCCCGGTAGTCTGAATGAAAACGCCGTTTTCATCTCTTTTCTCTTAAAAATATTTGAAATCTGAGCCATCAGCTCGGCACAATCAATCGCGCATCGCTAAGCTATAAAATAATTCTTAGATTAAATTTAAAGCGATGAAATCAACTACGCGCGAGCGTTCAATAACATCAGTCCGTTCATCCCGTCCCGGTAGTCTGAGTGAAAACGCCGTTTTCATCTCTTTTCTCTTCAAAATATTTGAAATCTGAGCCATCAGCTCGGCACAATCAATCGCGCATCGCTCAGCTATCGAATAATTCTTAGATTAAATTTAAAGCGATGAAATCAACCACGCGCGTGCGTTCAATAACATCAGTCCGTTCATCCCGTCCCGGTAGTCTGAGGGAAAACGCCGTTTTCATCTCTTTTCTCGTTGAAAATATTTGAAATGTGCGTTATAAGCTCGATACGGTCGATCGCGCATTTCTAGACTGTAAAATAATTCTTAGGTTCAATTTAAAGCGATGAAATCAAGGACGCGCATGCGTTCAATAATATCAGTCCGTTCATCCCGTCCCGGTAGTCTGAGTGAAAACGCCGTTTTCATCTCTTTTCTCTTCAAAATATTTGAAATCTGAGCCATAAGCTCGGCACAATCGACCGCGCATCGCTAAGCTATAAAATAATTCTTAGATTAAATTTAAAGCGATGAAATCAACCACGCGCGTGCGTTCAATAACATCAGTCCGTTCATCCCGTCCCGGTAGTCTGAGGGAAAACGCCGTTTTCATCTCTTTTCTCGTTGAAAATATATGAAATGTGCGTTATAAGCTCGACACGGTCGATCGCGCATTTCTAGACTGTAAAATAATTCTTAGGTTCAATTTAAAGCGATGAAATCAAGGACGCGCGTGCGTTCAATAACATCAGTCCGATCATCCCGTGCCGGTAGTCTGAGTGAAAACACCGTTTTCATCTCTTTTCTCTTCAAAATATTTGAAACCTGAGCCATAAGCTCGGCACAATCGATCGCGATTCGCTAAGCTATAAAATAATTCTTAGATTAAATTTAAAGCGATGAAATCAACTGCGCGCGAGCGTTCAATAACATCAGTCCGATCATCCCGTGCCGGTAGTCTGAGTGAAAACACCGTTTTCATCTCTTTTCTCTTCAAAATATTTGAAACCTGAGCCATGAGCTCGGCACAATCGATCGCGATTCGCTAAGCTATAAAATAATTCTTAGATTAAATTTAAAGCGATGAATTCAAGGACGCGCGTGCGTTCAATAATATCAGTCCGTTCATCCCGTCCCGGTAGTCTGAGGGAAAACGCCGTTTTCATCTCTTTTCTCGTTGAAGATATATGAAATGTGCGTTATAAGCTCGACACGGTCGATCGCGCATTTCTAGACTGTAAAATAATTCTTAGGTTCAATTTAAAGCGATGAAATCAAGGACGCGCATGCGTTCAATAATATCAGTCCGTTCATCCCGTCCCGGTAGTCTGAGTGAAAACGCCGTTTTCATCTCTTTTCTCTTCAAAATATTTGAAATCTGAACCATAAGCTCGGCACAATCGATCGCGCATCGCTAAGCTATAAAATAATTCGTAGATTAAATTTAAAGCGATGAAATGAACTACGCGCGTGTGTTCAATAACATCAGTCCGTTCATCCCGTCCCGGTAGTCTGAGTGAAAACGCCGTTTTCATCTCTTTTCTCTTCAAAATATTTGAAAGCTGACCCATAAGCTCGGCACAATCGATCGCGCATCGCTAAGCTATCGAATAATTCTTAGATTAAATTTAAAACGATGGAATCAACCACGCGCGTGCGTTCAATAACATCAGTCCGTTCATACCGTCCCAATAGTCTGAGCCAAAACGCCGTTTTCATCTCTTTTCTCGTTGAAAATATTTGAAATGTGCGTTATAAGCTCGACACGGTCGACGGCGCATTTCTAGACTGTAAAATAATTCTTAGGTTCAATTTAAAGCGATGAAATCAAGGACGCGCGTGCGTTCAATAACATCAGTCCGTTCATCCCGTCCCGGTAGTCTGGGGGAAAACCCCGGTTTCATCTCTTTTCTCTTCAAAATATTTGAAATCTGAGCCATCAGCTCGGCACAATCAATCGCGCATCGCTAAGCTATAAAATAATTCTTAGATTAAATTTAAAGCGATGAAATCAACTACGCGCGAGCGTTCAATAACATCAGTCCGTTCATCCCGTCCCGGTAGTCTGAGTGAAAACGCCGTTTTCATCTCTTTTCTCTTCAAAATATTTGAAAGCTGACCCATAAGCTCGGCACAATCGATCGCGCATCGCTAAGCTACCGTATAATCCTTAGATTAAATTTAAAACGATGAAATCAACCACGCGCGTGCGTTCAATAACATCAGTCCGTTCATACCGTCCCAATAGTCTGAGCCAAAACGCCGTTTTAATCTCTTTTCTCTTCAAAATATTTGAAATGTGCGTTATAAGCTCGACACGGTCGACGGCGCATTTCTAGACTGTAAAATAATTCTTAGGTTCAATTTAAAGCGATGAAATCAAGGACGCGCGTGCGTTCAATAACATCAGTCCGATCATCCCGTGCCGGTAGTCTGAGTGAAAACACCGTTTTCATCTCTTTTCTCTTCAAAATATTTGAAACCTGAGCCATAAGCTCGGCACAATCGATCGCGATTCGCTAAGCTATAAAATAATTCTTAGATTAAATTTAAAGCGATGAAATCAACTACGCGCGTGCGTTCAATAACATCAGTCCGTTCATCCCGTCCCGGTAGTCTGAGTGAAAACGCCGTTTTCATCTCTTTTCTCGTTGAAAATATTTGAAATGTGCGTTATAAGCTCGACACGGTCGATCGCGCATTTCTAGACAGCAAAATAATTCTTAGGTTCAATGTAAAGCGATGAAATCAAGGACGCGCGTGCGTTTAATAATATCAGTCCGTTCATCCCGTCCCGGTAGTCTGAATGAAAACGCCGTTTTCATCTCTTTTCTCTTCAAAATATTTGAAATCTGAGCCATCAGCTCGGCACAATCAATCGCGCATCGCTAAGCTATAAAATAATTCTTAGATTAAATTTAAAGCGATGAAATCAACTACGCGCGAGCGTTCAATAACATCAGTCCGTTCATCCCGTCCCGGTAGTCTGAGTGAAAACGCCGTTTTCATCTCTTTTCTCTTCAAAATATTTGAAATCTGAGCCATCAGCTCGGCACAATCAATCGCGCATCGCTAAGCTATCGAATAATTCTTAGATTAAATTTAAAGCGATGAAATCAACCACGCGCGTGCGTTCAATAACATCAGTCCGATCATCCCGTGCCGGTAGTCTGAGTGAAAACACCGTTTTCATCTCTTTTCTCTTCAAAATATTTGAAACCTGAGCCATGAGCTCGGCACAATCGATCGCGATTCGCTAAGCTATAAAATAATTCTTAGATTAAATTTAAAGCGATGAATTCAAGGACGCGCGTGCGTTCAATAATATCAGTCCGTTCATCCCGTCCCGGTAGTCTGAGGGAAAACGCCGTTTTCATCTCTTTTCTCGTTGAAGATATATGAAATGTGCGTTATAAGCTCGACACGGTCGATCGCGCATTTCTAGACTGTAAAATAATTCTTAGGTTCAATTTAAAGCGATGAAATCAAGGACGCGCATGCGTTCAATAATATCAGTCCGTTCATCCCGTCCCGGTAGTCTGAGTGAAAACGCCGTTTTCATCTCTTTTCTCTTCAAAATATTTGAAATCTGAACCATAAGCTCGGCACAATCGATCGCGCATCGCTAAGCTATAAAATAATTCGTAGATTAAATTTAAAGCGATGAAATCAACTACGCGCGTGTGTTCAATAACATCAGTCCGTTCATCCCGTCCCGGTAGTCTGAGTGAAAACGCCGTTTTCATCTCTTTTCTCTTCAAAATATTTGAAAGCTGACCCATAAGCTCGGCACAATCGATCGCGCATCGCTAAGCTATCGAATAATTCTTAGATTAAATTTAAAACGATGGAATCAACCACGCGCGTGCGTTCAATAACATCAGTCCGTTCATACCGTCCCAATAGTCTGAGCCAAAACGCCGTTTTCATCTCTTTTCTCGTTGAAAATATTTGAAATGTGCGTTATAAGCTCGACACGGTCGACGGCGCATTTCTAGACTGTAAAATAATTCTTAGGTTCAATTTAAAGCGATGAAATCAAGGACGCGCGTGCGTTCAATAACATCAGTCCGTTCATCCCGTCCCGGTAGTCTGGGGGAAAACCCCGGTTTCATCTCTTTTCTCTTCAAAATATTTGAAATCTGAGCCATCAGCTCGGCACAATCAATCGCGCATCGCTAAGCTATAAAATAATTCTTAGATTAAATTTAAAGCGATGAAATCAACTACGCGCGAGCGTTCAATAACATCAGTCCGTTCATCCCGTCCCGGTAGTCTGAGTGAAAACGCCGTTTTCATCTCTTTTCTCGTTGAAAATATATGAAATGTGCGTTATAAGCTCGACACGGTCGATTGCGCATTTCTAGACTGTAAAATAATTCTTAGGTTCAATTTAAAGCGATGAAATCAAGGACGCGCATGCGTTCAATAATATCAGTCCGTTCATCCCGTCCCGGTAGTCTGAGTGAAAACGCCGTTTTCATCTCTTTTCTCTTCAAAATATTTGAAATCTGAGCCATAAGCTCGGCACAATCGACCGCGCATCGCTAAGCTATAAAATAATTCTTAGATTAAATTTAAAGCGATGAAATCAACTACGCGAGTGCGTTCAATAACATCAGTCCGTTCATCCCGTCCCGGTAGTCTGAGTGAAAACGCCGTTTTCATCTCTTTTCTCTTCAAAATATTTGAAAGCTGAGCCATAAGCTCGGCACAATCGATCGCGCATCGCTAAGCTACCGTATAATCCTTAGATTAAATTTAAAACGATGAAATCAACCACGCGCGTGCGTTCAATAACATCAGTCCGTTCATACCGTCCCAATAGTCTGAGCCAAAACGCCGTTTTAATCTCTTTTCTCTTCAAAATATTTGAAATGTGCGTTATAAGCTCGACACGGTCGACGGCGCATTTCTAGACTGTAAAATAATTCTTAGGTTCAATTTAAAGCGATGAAATCAAGGACGCGCGTGCGTTCAATAACATCAGTCCGATCATCCCGTGCCGGTAGTCTGAGTGAAAACACCGTTTTCATCTCTTTTCTCTTCAAAATATTTGAAACCTGAGCCATAAGCTCGGCACAATCGATCGCGATTCGCTAAGCTATAAAATAATTCTTAGATTAAATTTAAAGCGATGAAATCAACTACGCGCGTGCGTTCAATAACATCAGTCCGTTCATCCCGTCCCGGTAGTCTGAGTGAAAACGCCGTTTTCATCTCTTTTCTCGTTGAAAATATTTGAAATGTGCGTTATAAGCTCGACACGGTCGATCGCGCATTTCTAGACAGCAAAATAATTCTTAGGTTCAATGTAAAGCGATGAAATCAAGGACGCGCGTGCGTTTAATAATATCAGTCCGTTCATCCCGTCCCGGTAGTCTGAATGAAAACGCCGTTTTCATCTCTTTTCTCTTCAAAATATTTGAAATCTGAGCCATCAGCTCGGCACAATCAATCGCGCATCGCTAAGCTATAAAATAATTCTTAGATTAAATTTAAAGCGATGAAATCAACTACGCGCGAGCGTTCAATAACATCAGTCCGTTCATCCCGTCCCGGTAGTCTGAGTGAAAACGCCGTTTTCATCTCTTTTCTCTTCAAAATATTTGAAATCTGAGCCATCAGCTCGGCACAATCAATCGCGCATCGCTAAGCTATCGAATAATTCTTAGATTAAATTTAAAGCGATGAAATCAACCACGCGCGTGCGTTCAATAACATCAGTCCGTTCATCCCGTCCCGGTAGTCTGAGGGAAAACGCCGTTTTCATCTCTTTTCTCGTTGAAAATATATGAAATGTGCGTTATAAGCTCGACACGGTCGATCGCGCATTTATAGACTGTAAAATAATTCTTAGGTTCAATTTAAAGCGATGAAATCAAGGACGCGCATGCGTTCAATAATATCAGTCCGTTCATCCCGTCCCGGTAGTCTGAGTGAAAACGCCGTTTTCATCTCTTTTCTCTTCAAAATATTTGAAATCTGAGCCATAAGCTCGGCACAATCGATCGCGCATCGCTAAGCTATAAAATAATTCTTAGATTAAATTTAAAGCGATGAAATCAACTACGCGCGAGCGTTCAATAACATCAGTCCGTTCATCCCGTCCCGGTAGTCTGAGGGAAAACGCCGTTTTCATCTCTTTTCTCTTCAAAATATTTGAAATCTGAGCCATCAGCTCGGCACAATCAATCGCGCATCGCTAAGCTATAAAATAATTCTTAGATTAAATTTAAAGCGAAGAAATCAACCATGCGCGTGCGTTCAATAACATCAGTCCGTTCATCCCGTCCCGGTAGTCTGAGGGAAAACGCCGTTTTCATCTCTTTTCTCGTTGAAAATATTTGAAATGTGCGTTATAAGCTCGATACGGTCGATCGCGCATTTCTAGACTGTAAAATAATTCTTAGGTTCAATTTAAAGCGATGAAATCAAGGACGCGCGTGCGTTCAATAATATCAGTCCGTTCATCCCGTCCCGGTAGTCTGAGTGAAAACGCCGTTTTCATCTCTTTTCTCTTCAAAATATTTGAAATCTGAGCCATCAGCTCGGCACAATCAATCGCGCATCGCTAAGCTATCGAATAATTCTTAGATTAAATTTAAAGCGATGAAATCAACCACGCGCGTGCGTTCAACAACATCAGTCCGTTCATACCGTCCCGATAGTCTGAGCCAAAACGCCGTTTTCATCTCTTTTCTCGTTGAAAATATTTGAAATGTGCGTTATAAGCTCGACACGGTCGATCGCGGAATTCTAGACTGTAAAATAATTCTTAGGTTCAATTTAAAGCGATTAAATCAAGGACGCGCGTGCGTTTAATAACATCAGTCCGTTCATACCGTCCCGATAGTCTGAGCCAAAACGTCGTTTTCATTTCTTTTTTTTTTCAAAATGTTAAAAATCTGTGCCATAAACTTGACACGGTCGATCGTGATTCGCTAAGCTATAAAATAATTCTTAGATTAAATTTAAAGCGATGAAATCAACTACGCGCGTGCGTTCAATAACATCAGTCCGTTCATCCCGTCCCGGTAGTCTGAGTGAAAACGCCGTTTTCATCTCTTTTCTCGGTGAAAATATTTGAAATGTGCGTTATAAGCTCGACACGGTCGATCGCGCATAGCTAAACTATAAAATAATTCTTAGATTAAATTGAAAGCGATGAAATCAAGTACGC
Organism: Cryptus armator; assembly: GCA_963971235.1. Lineage (NCBI taxonomy): Eukaryota > Metazoa > Arthropoda > Insecta > Hymenoptera > Ichneumonidae > Cryptus > Cryptus armator. Next base: position 5,989,939 of record CAXARG010000174.1, read on the forward strand.
GCGTGCGTTCAATAATATCAGTCCGTTCATCCCGTCCCGGTAGTCAGAGTGAAAACGCCGTTTTCATCTCTTTTCTCGTTGAAAATATTTGAAATCTGCGTTATAAGCTCGACACGGTCGATCGCGCATAGCTAAACTATAAAATAATTCTTAGATTAAATTGAAAGCGATGAAATCAAGTACGCGCGTGCGTTCAATAATATCAGTCCGTTCATCCCGTCCCGGTAGTCTGAGCCAAAACGCCGTTTTCATCTCTTTTCTCTTCAAAATATTTGAAACCTGAGCCATAAGCTCGGCACAATCGATCGCGATTCGCTAAGCTATAAAATAATTCTTAGATTAAATTTAAAGCGATGAAATCAACTGCGCGCGAGCGTTCAATAACATCAGTCCGTTCATCCCGTCCCGGTAGTCTGAGTGAAAACGCCGTTTTCATCTCTTTTCTCTTCAAAATATTTGAAATCTGAGCCATCAGCTCGGCACAATCAATCGCCCATCGCTAAGCTATCGAATAATTCTTAGATTAAATTTAAAGCGATGAAATCAACCACGCGCGTGCCTTCAACAACATTAGTCCGTTCATACCGTCCCGATAGTCTGAGCCAAAACGCCGTTTTCATCTCTTTTCTCGTTGAAAATATTTGAAATGTGCGTTATAAGCTCGACACGGTCGATCGCGGAATTCTAGACTGTAAAATAATTCTTAGGTTCAATTTAAAGCGATTAAATCAAGGACGCGCGTGCGTTTAATAACATCAGTCCGTTCATACCGTCCCGATAGTCTGAGCCAAAACGTCGTTTTCATTTCTTTTTTTTTTCAAAATGTTAAAAATCTGTGCCATAAACTTGACACGGTCGATCGCGATTCGCTAAGCTATAAAATAATTCTTAGATTAAATTTAAAGCGATGAAATCAACTACGCGCGTGCGTTCAATAACATCAGTCCGTTCATCCCGTCCTGGTAGTCTGAGTGAAAACGCCGTTTTCATCTCTTTTCTCGTTGAAAATATTTGAAATGTGCGTTATAAGCTCGACACGGTCGATCGCGCATAGCTAAACTATAAAATACTTCTTAGATTAAATTGAAAGCGATGAAATCAAGTACGCGCGTGCGTTCAATAATATCAATCCGTTCATCCCGTCCCGGTAGTCAGAGTGAAAACGCCGTTTTCATCTGTTTTCTCGTTGAAAATATTTGAAATCTGCGTTATAAGCTCGACACGGTCGATCGCGCATAGCTAAACTATAAAATAATTCTTAGATTAAATTGAAAGCGATGAAATCAAGTACGCGCGTGCGTTCAATAATATCAGTCCGTTCATCCCGTCCCGGTAGTCTGAGCCACAACGCCGTTTTCATCTCTTTTCTCTTCAAAATATTTGAAACCTGAGCCATAAGCTCGGCACAATCGATCGCGATTCGCTAAGCTATAAAATAATTCTTAGATTAAATTTAAAGCGATGAAATCAACTGCGCGCGAGCGTTCAATAACATCAGTCCGTTCATCCCGTCCCGGTAGTCTGAGCCAAAACGCCGTTTTCATCTCTTTTCTCTTCAAAATATTTGAAACCTGAGCCATAAGTTCGGCACAATCGATCGCGATTCGCTAAGCTATAAAATAATTCTTAGATTAAATTTAAAGCGATGAAATCAACTGCGCGCGAGCGTTCAATAACATCAGTCCGATCATCCCGTGTCGGTAGTCTGAGTGAAAACACCGTTTTCATCTCTTTTCTCTTCAAAATATTTGAAATCTGAGCCATCAGCTCGGCACAATCAATCGCCCATCGCTAAGCTATCGAATAATTCTTAGATTAAATTTAAAGCGATGAAATCAACCACGCGCGTGCCTTCAACAACATTAGTCCGTTCATACCGTCCCGATAGTCTGAGCCAAAACGCCGTTTTCATCTCTTTTCTCGTTGAAAATATTTGAAATGTGCGTTATAAGCTCGACACGGTCGATCGCGGAATTCTAGACTGTAAAATAATTCTTAGGTTCAATTTAAAGCGATTAAATCAAGGACGCGCGTGCGTTTAATAACATCAGTCCGTTCATACCGTCCCGATAGTCTGAGCCAAAACGTCGTTTTCATTTCTTTTTTTTTTCAAAATGTTAAAAATCTGTGCCATAAACTTGACACGGTCGATCGCGATTCGCTAAGCTATAAAATAATTCTTAGATTAAATTTAAAGCGATGAAATCAACTACGCGCGTGCGTTCAATAACATCAGTCCGTTCATCCCGTCCTGGTAGTCTGAGTGAAAACGCCGTTTTCATCTCTTTTCTCGTTGAAAATATTTGAAATGTGCGTTATAAGCTCGACACGGTCGATCGCGCATAGCTAAACTATAAAATAATTCTTAGATTAAATTGAAAGCGATGAAATCAAGTACGCGCGTGCGTTCAATAATATCAATCCGTTCATCCCGTCCCGGTAGTCAGAGTGAAAACGCCGTTTTCATCTCTTTTCTCGTTGAAAATATTTGAAATCTGCGTTATAAGCTCGACACGGTCGATCGCGCATAGCTAAACTATAAAATAATTCTTAGATTAAATTGAAAGCGATGAAATCAAGTACGCGCGTGTGTTCAATAATATCAGTCCGTTCATCCCGTCCCGGTAGTCTGGGGGAAAACCCCGGTTTCATCTCTTTTCTCTTCAAAATATTTGAAATCTGAGCCATCAGCTCGGCACAATCAATCGCGCATCGCTAAGCTATAAAATAATTCTTACATTAAATTTAAAGCGATGAAATCAACCACGCGCGTGCGTTCAATAACATCAGTCCGTTCATCCCGCCCCGGTAGTCTGAGGGAAAACGCCGTTTTCATCTCTTTTCTCGTTGAAAATATTTGAAATGTGCGTTATAAGCTCGATACGGCCGATCGCGCATTTCTAGACTGTAAAATAATTCTTAGGTTCAATTTAAAGCGATGAAATCAAGGACGCGCATGCGTTCAATAATATCAGTCCGTTCATCCCGTCCCGGTAGTCTGAGTGAAAACGCCGTTTTCATCTCTTTTCTCTTCAAAATATTTGAAATCTGAGCCATAAGCTCGGCACAATCGACCGCGCATCGCTAAGCTATAAAATAATTCTTAGATTAAATTTAAAGCGATGAAATCAACTACGCGCGTGCGTTCAATAACATCAGTCCGTTCATCCCGTCCCGGTAGTCTGAGTGAAAACGCCGTTTTCATCTCTTTTCTCTTCAAAATATTTGAAATCTGAGCCATCAGCTCGGCACAATCAATCGCGCATCGCTAAGCTATCGAATAATTCTTAGATTAAATTTAAAGCGATGAAATCAACCACGCGCGTGCGTTCAATAACATCAGTCCGTTCATCCCGTCCCGGTAGTCTGAGGGAAAACGCCGTTTTCATGTCTTTTCTCGTTGAAAATATATGAAATGTGCGTTATAAGCTCGACACGGTCGATCGCGCATTTCTAGACTGTAAAATAATTCTTAGGTTCAATTTGAAGCGATGAAATCAAGGACGCGCATGCGTTCCATAATATCAGTCCGTTCATCCCGTCCCGGTAGTCTGAGTGAAAACGCCGTTTTCATCTCTTTTCTCTTCAAAATATTTGAAATCTGAGCCATAAGCTCGGCACAATCGACCGCGCATCGCTAAGCTATAAAATAATTCTTAGATTAAATTTAAAGCGATGAAATCAACTACGCGCGTGCGTTCAATAACATCAGTCCGTTCATCCCGTCCCGGTAGTCTGAGTGAAAACGCCGTTTTCATCTCTTTTCTCTTCAAAATATTTGAAAGCTGAGCCATAAGCTCGGCACAATCGATCGCGCATCGCTAAGCTACCGTATAATCCTTAGATTAAATTTAAAACGATGAAATCAACCACCCGCGTGCGTTCAATAACATCAGTCCGGTCATACCGTCCCAATAGTCTGAGCCAAAACGCCGTTTTAATCTCTTTTCTCTTCAAAATATTTGAAATGTGCGTTATAAGCTCGACACGGTCGACGGCGCATTTCTAGACTGTAAAATAATTCTTAGGTTCAATTTAAAGCGATGAAATCAAGGACGCGCGTGCGTTCAATAACATCAGTCCGATCATCCCGTGCCGGTAGTCTGAGTGAAAACACCGTTTTCATCTCTTTTCTCTTCAAAATATTTGAAACCTGAGCCATAAGCTCGGCACAATCGATCGCGATTCGCTAAGCTATAAAATAATTCTTAGATTAAATTTAAAGCGATGAAATCAACTACGCGCGTGCGTTCAATAACATCAGTCCGTTCATCCCGTCCCGGTAGTCTGAGTGAAAACGCCGTTTTCATCTCTTTTCTCGTTGAAAATATTTGAAATGTGCGTTATAAGCTCGACACGGTCGATCGCGCATTTCTAGACAGCAAAATAATTCTTAGGTTCAATGTAAAGCGATGAAATCAAGGACGCGCGTGCGTTCAATAATATCAGTCCGTTCATCCCGTCCCGGTAGTCTGAATGAAAACGCCGTTTTCATCTCTTTTCTCTTCAAAATATTTGAAATCTGAGCCATCAGCTCGGCACAATCAATCGCGCATCGCTAAGCTATAAAATAATTCTTAGATTTAATTTAAAGCGATGAAATCAACTACGCGCGAGCGTTCAATAACATCAGTCCGTTCATCCCGTCCCGGTAGTCTGAGTGAAAACGCCGTTTTCATCTCTTTTCTCTTCAAAATATTTGAAATCTGAGCCATCAGCTCGGCACAATCAATCGCGCATCGCTAAGCTATCGAATAATTCTTAGATTAAATTTAAAGCGATGAAATCAACCACGCGCGTGCGTTCAATAACATCAGTCCGTTCATCCCGTCCCGGTAGTCTGAGGGAAAACGCCGTTTTCATCTCTTTTCTCGTTGAAAATATATGAAATGTGCGTTATAAGCTCGACACGGTCGATCGCGCATTTCTAGACTGTAAAATAATTCTTAGGTTCAATTTAAAGCGATGAAATCAAGGACGCGCATGCGTTCAATAATATCAGTCCGTTCATCCCGTCCCGGTAGTCTGAGTGAAAACGCCGTTTTCATCTCTTTTCTCTTCAAAATATTTGAAATCTGAGCCATAAGCTCGGCACAATCGATCGCGCATCGCTAAGCTATAAAATAATTCTTAGATTAAATTTAAAGCGATGAAATCAACTACGCGCGTGCGTTCAATAACATCAGTCCGTTCATCCCGTCCCGGTAGTCTGAGTGAAAACGCCGTTTTCATCTCTTTTCTCTTCAAAATATTTGAAATCTGAGCCATCAGCTCGGCACAATCAATCGCGCATCGCTAAGCTATCGAATAATTCTTAGATTAAATTTAAAGCGATGAAATCAACCACGCGCGTGCGTTCAATAACATCAGTCCGTTCATCCCGTCCCGGTAGTCTGAGGGAAAACGCCGTTTTCATCTCTTTTCTCGTTGAAAATATATGAAATGTGCGTTATAAGCTCGACACGGTCGATCGCGCATTTCTAGACTGTAAAATAATTCTTAGGTTCAATTTAAAGCGATGAAATCAAGGACGCGCATGCGTTCAATAATATCAGTCCGTTCATCCCGTCCCGGTAGTCTGAGTGAAAACGCCGTTTTCATCTCTTTTCTCTTCAAAATATTTGAAATCTGAGCCATAAGCTCGGCACAATCGATCGCGCATCGCTAAGCTATAAAATAATTCTTAGATTAAATTTAAAGCGATGAAATCAACCACGCGCGTGCGTTCAATAACATCAGTCCGTTCATCCCGTCCCGGTAGTCTGAGTGAAAACGCCGTTTTCATCTCTTTTCTCTTCAAAATATTTGAAAGCTGAGCCATAAGCTCGGCACAATCGATCGCGCATCGCTAAGCTATCGAATAATTCTTAGATTAAATTTAAAACGATGGAATCAACCACGCGCGTGCGTTCAATAACATCAGTCCATTCATCCCGTCCCGGTAGTCTGAGGGAAAACGCCGTTTTCATCTCTTTTCTCGTTGAAAATATATGAAATGTGCGTTATAAGCTCGACACGGTCGATCGCGCATTTCTAGACTGTAAAATAATTCTTAGGTTCAATTTAAAGCGATGAAATCAAGGACGCGCATGCGTTCAATAATATCAGTCCGTTCATCCCGTCCCGGTAGTCTGAGTGAAAACGCCGTTTTCATCTCTTTTCTCTTCAAAATATTTGAAATCTGAGCCATAAGCTCGGCACAATCGATCGCGCATCGCTAAGCTATAAAATAATTCTTAGATTAAATTTAAAGCGATGAAATCAACTACGCGCGTGCGTTCAATAACATCAGTCCGTTCATCCCGTCCCGGTAGTCTGAGTGAAAACGCCGTTTTCATCTCTTTTCTCTTCAAAATATTTGAAAGCTGAGCCATAAGCTCGGCACAATCGATCGCGCATCGCTAAGCTATCGAATAATTCTTAGATTAAATTTAAAACGATGGAATCAACCACGCGCGTGCGTTCAATAACATCAGTCCATTCATCCCGTCCCGGTAGTCTGAGGGAAAACGCCGTTTTCATCTCTTTTCTCGTTGAAAATATATGAAATGTGCGTTATAAGCTCGACACGGTCGATCGCGCATTTCTAGACTGTAAAATAATTCTTAGGTTCAATTTAAAGCGATGAAATCAAGGACGCGCGTGCGTTCAATAACATCAGTCCGTTCATCCCGTCCCGGTAGTCTGGGGGAAAACCCCGGTTTCATCTCTTTTCTCTTCAAAATATTTGAAATCTGAGCCATCAGCTCGGCACAATCAATCGCGCATCGCTAAGCTATAAAATAATTCTTAGATTAAATTTAAAGCGATGAAATCAACTACGCGCGTGCGTTCAATAACATCAGTCCGTTCATCCCGTCCTGGTAGTCTGAGTGAAAACGCCGTTTTCATCTCTTTTCTCGTTGAAAATATTTGAAATGTGCGTTATAAGCTCGACACGGTCGATCGCGCATAGCTAAACTATAAAATAATTCTTAGATTAAATTGAAAGCGATGAAATCAAGTACGCGCGTGCGTTCAATAACATCAGTCCGTTCATCCCGTTCCGGTAGTCTGAGTGAAAACGCCGTTTTCATCTCTTTTCTCTTCAAAATATTTGAAATCTGAGCCATCAGCTCGGCACAATCAATCGCGCAACGCTAAGCTATCGAATAATTCTTAGATTAAATTTAAAGCGATGAAATCAACCACGCGCGTGCGTTCAATAACATCAGTCCGTTCATCCCGTCCCGGTAGTCTGAGGGAAAACGCCGTTTTCATCTCTTTTCTCGTTGAAAATATATGAAATGTGCGTTATAAGCTCGACACGGTCGATCGCGCATTTCTAGACTGTAAAATAATTCTTAGGTTCAATTTAAAGCGATGAAATCAAGGGCGCGCGTCCGTTCAATGATATCAGTCCGTGCATCGCGTCCCGGTAGTCTGAGTGAAAACGCCGTTTTCATCTGTTTTCTCTTCAAAATATTTGAAATCTGAGCCATAAGCTCGGCACAATCGATCGCGCATCACTAAGCTATAAAATAATTCTTAGATTAAATTTAAAGCGATGAAATCAACTACGCGCGTGCGTTCAATAACATCAGTCCGTTCATCCCGTCCCGGTAGTCTGAGTGAAAACGCCGTTTTCATCTCTTTTTTCTTCAAAATATTTGAAAGCTGAGCCATAAGCTCGGCACAATCGATCGCGCATCGCTAAGCTATAAAATAATTCTTAGATTAAATTTAAAGCGATGAAATCAACCACGCGCGTGCGTTCAATAACATCAGTCCGTTCATCCCGCCCCGGTAGTCTGAGGGAAAACGCCGTTTTCATCTCTTTTCTCGTTGAAAATATTTGAAATGTGCGTTATAAGCTCGATACGGTCGATCGCGCATTTCTAGACTGTAAAATAATTCTTAGGTTCAATTTAAAGCGATGAAATCAAGGACGCGCGTGCGTTCAATAATATCAGTCCGTTCATCCCGTCCCGGTAGTCTGAGTGAAAACGCCGTTTTCATCTCTTTTCTCTTCAAAATATTTGAAATCTGAGCCATCAGCTCGGCACAATCAATCGCGCATCGCTAAGCTATCGAATAATTCTTAGATTAAATTTAAAGCGATGAAATCAACCACGCGCGTGCGTTCAACAACATCAGTCCGTTCATACCGTCCCGATAGTCTGAGCCAAAACGCCGTTTTCATCTCTTTTCTCGTTGAAAATATTTGAAATGTGCGTTATAAGCTCGACACGGTCGATCGCGGAATTCTAGACTGTAAAATAATTCTTAGGTTTAATTTAAAGCGATTAAATCAAGGACGCGCGTGCGTTTAATAACATCAGTCCGTTCATACCGTCCCGATAGTCTGAGCCAAAACGTCGTTTTCATTTCTTTTTTTTTTCAAAATGTTAAAAATCTGTGCCATAAACTTGACACGGTCGATCGTGATTCGCTAAGCTATAAAATAATTCTTAGATTAAATTTAAAGCGATGAAATCAACTACGCGCGTGCGTTCAATAACATCAGTCCGTTCATCCCGTCCCGGTAGTCTGAGTGAAAACGCCGTTTTCATCTCTTTTCTCGGTGAAAATATTTGAAATGTGCGTTATAAGCTCGACACGGTCGATCGCGCATAGCTAAACTATAAAATAATTCTTAGATTAAATTGACAGCGATGAAATCAAGTACGCGCGTGCGTTCAATAATATCAGTCCGTTCATCCCGTCCCGGTAGTCAGAGTGAAAACGCCGTTTTCATCTCTTTTCTCGTTGAAAATATTTGAAATCTGCGTTATAAGCTCGACACGGTCGATCGCGCATAGCTAAACTATAAAATAATTCTTAGATTAAATTGAAAGCGATGAAATCAAGTACGCGCGTGCGTTCAATAATATCAGTCCGTTCATCCCGTCCCGGTAGTCTGAGCCAAAACGCCGTTTTCATCTCTTTTCTCTTCAAAATATTTGAAACCTGAGCCATAAGCTCGGCACAATCGATCGCGATTCGCTAAGCTATAAAATAATTCTTAGATTAAATTTAAAGCGATGAAATCAACTGCGCGCGAGCGTTCAATAACATCAGTCCGTTCATCCCGTCCCGGTAGTCTGAGTGAAAACGCCGTTTTCATCTCTTTTCTCTTCAAAATATTTGAAATCTGAGCCATCAGCTCGGCACAATCAATCGCCCATCGCTAAGCTATCGAATAATTCTTAGATTAAATTTAAAGCGATGAAATCAACCACGCGCGTGCCTTCAACAACATTAGTCCGTTCATACCGTCCCGATAGTCTGAGCCAAAACGCCGTTTTCATCTCTTTTCTCGTTGAAAATATTTGAAATGTGCGTTATAAGCTCGACACGGTCGATCGCGGAATTCCAGACTGTAAAATAATTCTTAGGTTCAATTTAAAGCGATTAAATCAAGGACGCGCGTGCGTTTAATAACATCAGTCCGTTCATACCGTCCCGATAGTCTGAGCCAAAACGTCGTTTTCATTTCATTTTTTTTTCAAAATGTTAAAAATCTGTGCCATAAACTTGACACGGTCGATCGCGATTCGCTAAGCTATAAAATAATTCTTAGATTAAATTTAAAGCGATGAAATCAACTACGCGCGTGCGTTCAATAACATCAGTCCGTTCATCCCGTCCTGGTAGTCTGAGTGAAAACGCCGTTTTCATCTCTTTTCTCGTTGAAAATATTTGAAATGTGCGTTATAAGCTCGACACGGTCGATCGCGCATAGCTAAACTATAAAATAATTCTTAGATTAAATTGAAAGCGATGAAATCAAGTACGCGCGTGCGTTCAATAATATCAATCCGTTCATCCCGTCCCGGTAGTCAGAGTGAAAACGCCGTTTTCATCTCTTTTCTCGTTGAAAATATTTGAAATCTGCGTTATAAGCTCGACACGGTCGATCGCGCATAGCTAAACTATAAAATAATTCTTAGATTAAATTGAAAGCGATGAAATCAAGTACGCGCGTGCGTTCAATAATATCAGTCCGTTCATCCCGTCCCGGTAGTCTGAGCCACAACGCCGTTTTCATCTCTTTTCTCTTCAAAATATTTGAAACCTGAGCCATAAGCTCGGCACAATCGATCGCGATTCGCTAAGCTATAAAATAATTCTTAGATTAAATTTAAAGCGATGAAATCAACTGCGCGCGAGCGTTCAATAACATCAGTCCGTTCATCCCCTCCCGGTAGTCTGAGCCAAAACGCCGTTTTCATCTCTTTTCTCTTCAAAATATTTGAAACCTGAGCCATAAGTTCGGCACAATCGATCGCGATTCGCTAAGCTATAAAATAATTCTTAGATTAAATTTAAAGCGATGAAATCAACTGCGCGCGAGCGTTCAATAACATCAGTCCGATCATCCCGTGTCGGTGGTCTGAGTGAAAACACCGTTTTCATCTCTTTTCTCTTCAAAATATTTGAAACCTGAGCCATGAGCTCGGCACAATCGATCGCGATTCGCTAAGCTATAAAATAATTCTTAGATTAAATTTAAAGCGATGAAATCAACTACGCGCGTGCGTTCAATAACACCAGTCCGTTCATCCCGTCCCGGTAGTCTGAGTGAAAACGCCGTTTTCATCTCTTTTCTCGTTGAAAATATTTGAAATGTGCGTTATAAGCTCGACACGGTCGATCGCGCATTTCTAGACAGCAAAATAATTCTTAGGTTCAATGTAAAGCGATGAAATCAAGGACGCGCGTGCGTTCAATAACATCAGTCCGTTCATACCGTCCCGATAGTCTGAGCCAAAACGCCGTTTTCATCTCTTTTCTCGTTGAAAATATTTAAAATGTGCGTTATAAGCTCGACACGGTCGATCGCGGAATTCTAGACTGTAAAATAATTCTTAGGTTCAATTTAAAGCGATTAAATCAAGGACGCGCGTGCGTTTAATAACATCAGTCCGTTCATACCGTCCCGATAGTCTGAGCCAAAACGTCGTTTTCATTTCTTTTTTTTTTCAAAATGTTAAAAATCTGTGCCATAAACTTGACACGGTCGATCGTGATTCGCTAAGCTATAAAATAATTCTTAGATTAAATTTAAAGCGATGAAATCAACTACGCGCGTGCGTTCAATAACATCAGTCCGTTCATCCCGTCCCGGTAGTCTGAGTGAAAACGCCGTTTTCATCTCTTTTCTCGGTGAAAATATTTGAAATGTGCGTTATAAGCTCGACACGGTCGATCGCGCATAGCTAAACTATAAAATAATTCTTAGATTAAATTGAAAGCGATGAAATCAAGTACGCGCGTGCGTTCAATAATATCAGTCCGTTCATCCCGTCCCGGTAGTCAGAGTGAAAACGCCGTTTTCATCTCTTTTCTCGTTGAAAATATTTGAAATCTGCGTTATAAGCTCGACACGGTCGATCGCGCATAGCTAAACTATAAAATAATTCTTAGATTAAATTGAAAGCGATGAAATCAAGTACGCGCGTGCGTTCAATAATATCAGTCCGTTCATCCCGTCCCGGTAGTCTGAGCCAAAACGCCGTTTTCATCTCTTTTCTCTTCAAAATATTTGAAACCTGAGCCATAAGCTCGGCACAATCGATCGCGATTCGCTAAGCTATAAAATAATTCTTAGATTAAATTTAAAGCGATGAAATCAACTGCGCGCGAGCGTTCAATAACATCAGTCCGTTCATCCCGTCCCGGTAGTCTGAGTGAAAACGCCGTTTTCATCTCTTTTCTCTTCAAAATATTTGAAATCTGAGCCATCAGCTCGGCACAATCAATCGCCCATCGCTAAGCTATCGAATAATTCTTAGATTAAATTTAAAGCGATGAAATCAACCACGCGCGTGCCTTCAACAACATTAGTCCGTTCATACCGTCCCGATAGTCTGAGCCAAAACGCCGTTTTCATCTCTTTTCTCGTTGAAAATATTTGAAATGTGCGTTATAAGCTCGACACGGTCGATCGCGGAATTCTAGACTGTAAAATAATTCTTAGGTTCAATTTAAAGCGATTAAATCAAGGACGCGCGTGCGTTTAATAACATCAGTCCGTTCATACCGTCCCGATAGTCTGAGCCAAAACGTCGTTTTCATTTCTTTTTTTTTTCAAAATGTTAAAAATCTGTGCCATAAACTTGACACGGTCGATCGCGATTCGCTAAGCTATAAAATAATTCTTAGATTAAATTTAAAGCGATGAAATCAACTACGCGCGTGCGTTCAATAACATCAGTCCGTTCATCCCGTCCTGGTAGTCTGAGTGAAAACGCCGTTTTCATCTCTTTTCTCGTTGAAAATATTTGAAATGTGCGTTATAAGCTCGACACGGTCGATCGCGCATAGCTAAACTATAAAATAATTCTTAGATTAAATTGAAAGCGATGAAATCAAGTACGCGCGTGCGTTCAATAATATCAATCCGTTCATCCCGTCCCGGTAGTCAGAGTGAAAACGCCGTTTTCATCTCTTTTCTCGTTGAAAATATTTGAAATCTGCGTTATAAGCTCGACACGGTCGATCGCGCATAGCTAAACTATAAAATAATTCTTAGATTAAATTGAAAGCGATGAAATCAAGTACGCGCGTGCGTTCAATAATATCAGTCCGTTCATCCCGTCCCGGTAGTCTGAGCCACAACGCCGTTTTCATCTCTTTTCTCTTCAAAATATTTGAAACCTGAGCCATAAGCTCGGCACAATCGATCGCGATTCGCTAAGCTATAAAATAATTCTTAGATTAAATTTAAAGCGATGAAATCAACTGCGCGCGAGCGTTCAATAACATCAGTCCGTTCATCCCGTCCCGGTAGTCTGAGCCAAAACGCCGTTTTCATCTCTTTTCTCTTCAAAATATTTGAAACCTGAGCCATAAGTTCGGCACAATCGATCGCGATTCGCTAAGCTATAAAATAATTCTTAGATTAAATTTAAAGCGATGAAATCAACTGCGCGCGAGCGTTCAATAACATCAGTCCGATCATCCCGTGTCGGTGGTCTGAGTGAAAACACCGTTTTCATCTCTTTTCTCTTCAAAATATTTGAAACCTGAGCCATGAGCTCGGCACAATCGATCGCGATTCGCTAAGCTATAAAATAATTCTTAGATTAAATTTAAAGCGATGAAATCAACTACGCGCGTGCGTTCAATAACACCAGTCCGTTCATCCCGTCCCGCTAGTCTGAGTGAAAACGCCGTTTTCATCTCTTTTCTCGTTGAAAATATTTGAAATGTGCGTTATAAGCTCGACACGGTCGATCGCGCATTTCTAGACAGCAAAATAATTCTTAGGTTCAATGTAAAGCGATGAAATCAAGGACGCGCGTGCGTTCAATAACATCAGTCCGTTCATACCGTCCCGATAGTCTGAGCCAAAACGCCGTTTTCATCTCTTTTCTCGTTGAAAATATTTGAAATGTGCGTTATAAGCTCGACACGGTCGATCGCGGAATTCTAGACTGTAAAATAATTCTTAGGTTCAATTTAAAGCGATTAAATCAAGGACGCGCGTGCGTTTAATAACATCAGTCCGTTCATACCGTCCCGATAGTCTGAGCCAAAACGTCGTTTTCATTTCTTTTTTTTTTCAAAATGTTAAAAATCTGTGCCATAAACTTGACACGGTCGATCGTGATTCGCTAAGCTATAAAATAATTCTTAGATTAAATTTAAAGCGATGAAATCAACTACGCGCGTGCGTTCAATAACATCAGTCCGTTCATCCCGTCCCGGTAGTCTGAGTGAAAACGCCGTTTTCATCTCTTTTCTCGTTGAAAATATTTGAAATGTGCGTTATAAGCTCGACACGGTCGATCGCGGAATTCTAGACTGTAAAATAATTCTTAGGTTCAATTTAAAGCGATTAAATCAAGGACGCGCGTGCGTTTAATAACATCAGTCCGTTCATACCGTCCCGATAGTCTGAGCCAAAACGTCGTTTTCATTTCTTTTTTTTTTCAAAATGTTAAAAATCTGTGCCATAAACTTGACACGGTCGATCGCGATTCGCTAAGCTATAAAATAATTCTTAGATTAAATTGAAAGCGATGAAATCAAGTACGCGCGTGCGTTCAATAATATCAATCCGTTCATCCCGTCCCGGTAGTCAGAGTGAAAACGCCGTTTTCATCTCTTTTCTCGTTGAAAATATTTGAAATCTGCGTTATAAGCTCGACACGGTCGATCGCGCATAGCTAAACTATAAAATAATTCTTAGATTAAATTGAAAGCGATGAAATCAAGTACGCGCGTGTGTTCAATAATATCAGTCCGTTCATCCCGTCCCGGTAGTCTGGGGGAAAACCCCGGTTTCATCTCTTTTCTCTTCAAAATATTTGAAATCTGAGCCATCAGCTCGGCACAATCAATCGCGCATCGCTAAGCTATAAAATAATTCTTACATTAAATTTAAAGCGATGAAATCAACCACGCGCGTGCGTTCAATAACATCAGTCCGTTCATCCCGCCCCGGTAGTCTGAGGGAAAACGCCGTTTTCATCTCTTTTCTCGTTGAAAATATTTGAAATGTGCGTTATAAGCTCGATACGGCCGATCGCGCATTTCTAGACTGTAAAATAATTCTTAGGTTCAATTTAAAGCGATGAAATCAAGGACGCGCATGCGTTCAATAATATCAGTCCGTTCATCCCGTCCCGGTAGTCTGAGTGAAAACGCCGTTTTCATCTCTTTTCTCTTCAAAATATTTGAAATCTGAGCCATAAGCTCGGCACAATCGACCGCGCATCGCTAAGCTATAAAATAATTCTTAGATTAAATTTAAAGCGATGAAATCAACTACGCGCGTGCGTTCAATAACATCAGTCCGTTCATCCCGTCCCGGTAGTCTGAGTGAAAACGCCGGTTTCATCTCTTTTCTCTTCAAAATATTTGAAATCTGAGCCATCAGCTCGGCACAATCAATCGCGCATCGCTAAGCTATCGAATAATTCTTAGATTAAATTTAAAGCGATGAAATCAACCACGCGCGTGCGTTCAATAACATCAGTCCGTTCATCCCGTCCCGGTAGTCTGAGGGAAAACGCCGTTTTCATGTCTTTTCTCGTTGAAAATATATGAAATGTGCGTTATAAGCTCGACACGGTCGATCGCGCATTTCTAGACTGTAAAATAATTCTTAGGTTCAATTTGAAGCGATGAAATCAAGGACGCGCATGCGTTCCATAATATCAGTCCGTTCATCCCGTCCCGGTAGTCTGAGTGAAAACGCCGTTTTCATCTCTTTTCTCTTCAAAATATTTGAAATCTGAGCCATAAGCTCGGCACAATCGACCGCGCATCGCTAAGCTATAAAATAATTCTTAGATTAAATTTAAAGCGATGAAATCAACTACGCGCGTGCGTTCAATAACATCAGTCCGTTCATCCCGTCCCGGTAGTCTGAGTGAAAACGCCGTTTTCATCTCTTTTCTCTTCAAAATATTTGAAAGCTGAGCCATAAGCTCGGCACAATCGATCGCGCATCGCTAAGCTACCGTATAATCCTTAGATTAAATTTAAAACGATGAAATCAACCACCCGCGTGCGTTCAATAACATCAGTCCGGTCATACCGTCCCAATAGTCTGAGCCAAAACGCCGTTTTAATCTCTTTTCTCTTCAAAATATTTGAAATGTGCGTTATAAGCTCGACACGGTCGACGGCGCATTTCTAGACTGTAAAATAATTCTTAGGTTCAATTTAAAGCGATGAAATCAAGGACGCGCGTGCGTTCAATAACATCAGTCCGATCATCCCGTGCCGGTAGTCTGAGTGAAAACACCGTTTTCATCTCTTTTCTCTTCAAAATATTTGAAACCTGAGCCATAAGCTCGGCACAATCGATCGCGATTCGCTAAGCTATAAAATAATTCTTAGATTAAATTTAAAGCGATGAAATCAACTACGCGCGTGCGTTCAATAACATCAGTCCGTTCATCCCGTCCCGGTAGTCTGAGTGAAAACGCCGTTTTCATCTCTTTTCTCGTTGAAAATATTTGAAATGTGCGTTATAAGCTCGACACGGTCGATCGCGCATTTCTAGACAGCAAAATAATTCTTAGGTTCAATGTAAAGCGATGAAATCAAGGACGCGCGTGCGTTCAATAATATCAGTCCGTTCATCCCGTCCCGGTAGTCTGAATGAAAACGCCGTTTTCATCTCTTTTCTCTTCAAAATATTTGAAATCTGAGCCATCAGCTCGGCACAATCAATCGCGCATCGCTAAGCTATAAAATAATTCTTAGATTAAATTTAAAGCGATGAAATCAACTACGCGCGAGCGTTCAATAACATCAGTCCGTTCATCCCGTCCCGGTAGTCTGAGTGAAAACGCCGTTTTCATCTCTTTTCTCTTCAAAATATTTGAAATCTGAGCCATCAGCTCGGCACAATCAATCGCGCATCGCTAAGCTATCGAATAATTCTTAGATTAAATTTAAAGCGATGAAATCAACCACGCGCGTGCGTTCAATAACATCAGTCCGTTCATCCCGTCCCGGTAGTCTGAGGGAAAACGCCGTTTTCATCTCTTTTCTCGTTGAAAATATATGAAATGTGCGTTATAAGCTCGACACGGTCGATCGCGCATAGCTAAACTATAAAATAATTCTTAGATTAAATTGAAAGCGATGAAATCAAGTACGCGCGTGCGTTCAATAATATCAGTCCGTTCATCCCGTCCCGGTAGTCTGAGCCAAAACGCCGTTTTCATCTCTTTTCTCGTTGAAAATATTTGAAATGTGCGTTATAAGCTCGACACGGTCGATCGCGGAATTCTAGACTGTAAAATAATTCTTAGGTTCAATTTAAAGCGATTAAATCAAGGACGCGCGTGCGTTTAATAACATCAGTCCGTTCATACCGTCCCGATAGTCTGAGCCAAAACGTCGTTTTCATCTCTTTTCTCGTTGAAAATATTTGAAATGTGCGTTATAAGCTCGACACGGTCGACGGCGCATTTCTAGACTGTAAAATAATTCTTAGGTTCAATTTAAAGCGATGAAATCAAGGACGCGCGTGCGTTCAATAACATCAGTCCGTTCATCCCGTCCCGGTAGTCTGAGTGAAAACGCCGTTTTCATCTCTTTTCTCTTCAAAATATTTGAAATCTGAGCCATCAGCTCGGCATAATCAATCGCGCATCGCTAAGCTATCGAATAATTCTTAGATTAAATTTAAAGCGATGAAATCAACCACGCGCGTGCGTTCAATAACATCAGTCCGTTCATCCCGTCCCGGTAGTCTGAGGGAAAACGCCGTTTTCATCTCTTTTCTCGTTGAAAATATATGAAATGTGCGTTATAAGCTCGACACGGTCGATCGCGCATAGCTAAACTATAAAATAATTCTTAGATTAAATTGAAAGCGATGAAATCAAGTACGCGCGTGCGTTCAATAATATCAGTCCGTTCATCCCGTCCCGGTAGTCTGAGCCAAAACGCCGTTTTCATCTCTTTTCTCGTTGAAAATATTTGAAATGTGCGTTATAAGCTCGACACGGTCGATCGCGGAATTCTAGACTGTAAAATAATTCTTAGGTTCAATTTAAAGCGATTAAATCAAGGACGCGCGTGCGTTTAATAACATCAGTCCGTTCATACCGTCCCGATAGTCTGAGCCAAAACGTCGTTTTCATCTCTTTTCTCGTTGAAAATATTTGAAATGTGCGTTATAAGCTCGACACGGTCGACGGCGCATTTCTAGACTGTAAAATAATTCTTAGGTTCAATTTAAAGCGATGAAATCAAGGACGCGCGTGCGTTCAATAACATCAGTCCGTTCATCCCGTCCCGGTAGTCTGGGGGAAAACCCCGGTTTCATCTCTTTTCTCTTCAAAATATTTGAAATCTGAGCCATCAGCTCGGCACAATCAATCGCGCATCGCTAAGCTATAAAATAATTCTTAGATTAAATTTAAAGCGATGAAATCAACTACGCGCGAGCGTTCAATAACATCAGTCCGTTCATCCCGTCCCGGTAGTCTGAGTGAAAACGCCGTTTTCATCTCTTTTCTCGTTGAAAATATATGAAATGTGCGTTATAAGCTCGACACGGTCGATTGCGCATTTCTAGACTGTAAAATAATTCTTAGGTTCAATTTAAAGCGATGAAATCAAGGACGCGCATGCGTTCAATAATATCAGTCCGTTCATCCCGTCCCGGTAGTCTGAGTGAAAACGCCGTTTTCATCTCTTTTCTCTTCAAAATATTTGAAATCTGAGCCATAAGCTCGGCACAATCGACCGCGCATCGCTAAGCTATAAAATAATTCTTAGATTAAATTTAAAGCGATGAAATCAACTACGCGAGTGCGTTCAATAACATCAGTCCGTTCATCCCGTCCCGGTAGTCTGAGTGAAAACGCCGTTTTCATCTCTTTTCTCTTCAAAATATTTGAAAGCTGAGCCATAAGCTCGGCACAATCGATCGCGCATCGCTAAGCTACCGTATAATCCTTAGATTAAATTTAAAACGATGAAATCAACCACGCGCGTGCGTTCAATAACATCAGTCCGTTCATACCGTCCCAATAGTCTGAGCCAAAACGCCGTTTTAATCTCTTTTCTCTTCAAAATATTTGAAATGTGCGTTATAAGCTCGACACGGTCGACGGCGCATTTCTAGACTGTAAAATAATTCTTAGGTTCAATTTAAAGCGATGAAATCAAGGACGCGCGTGCGTTCAATAACATCAGTCCGATCATCCCGTGCCGGTAGTCTGAGTGAAAACACCGTTTTCATCTCTTTTCTCTTCAAAATATTTGAAACCTGAGCCATAAGCTCGGCACAATCGATCGCGATTCGCTAAGCTATAAAATAATTCTTAGATTAAATTTAAAGCGATGAAATCAACTACGCGCGTGCGTTCAATAACATCAGTCCGTTCATCCCGTCCCGGTAGTCTGAGTGAAAACGCCGTTTTCATCTCTTTTCTCGTTGAAAATATTTGAAATGTGCGTTATAAGCTCGACACGGTCGATCGCGCATTTCTAGACAGCAAAATAATTCTTAGGTTCAATGTAAAGCGATGAAATCAAGGACGCGCGTGCGTTTAATAATATCAGTCCGTTCATCCCGTCCCGGTAGTCTGAATGAAAACGCCGTTTTCATCTCTTTTCTCTTCAAAATATTTGAAATCTGAGCCATCAGCTCGGCACAATCAATCGCGCATCGCTAAGCTATAAAATAATTCTTAGATTAAATTTAAAGCGATGAAATCAACTACGCGCGAGCGTTCAATAACATCAGTCCGTTCATCCCGTCCCGGTAGTCTGAGTGAAAACGCCGTTTTCATCTCTTTTCTCTTCAAAATATTTGAAATCTGAGCCATCAGCTCGGCACAATCAATCGCGCATCGCTAAGCTATAAAATAATTCTTAGATTAAATTTAAAGCGATGAAATCAACTACGCGCGAGCGTTCAATAACATCAGTCCGTTCATCCCGTCCCGGTAGTCTGAGTGAAAACGCCGTTTTCATCTCTTTTCTCTTCAAAATATTTGAAATCTGAGCCATCAGCTCGGCACAATCAATCGCGCATCGCTAAGCTATCGAATAATTCTTAGATTAAATTTAAAGCGATGAAATCAACCAGGCGCGTGCGTTCAATAACATCAGTCCGTTCATCCCGTCCCGGTAGTCTGAGGGAAAACGCCGTTTTCATCTCTTTTCTCGTTGAAAATATATGAAATGTGCGTTATAAGCTCGACACGGTCGATCGCGCATTTATAGACTGTAAAATAATTCTTAGGTTCAATTTAAAGCGATGAAATCAAGGACGCGCATGCGTTCAATAATATCAGTCCGTTCATCCCGTCCCGGTAGTCTGAGTGAAAACGCCGTTTTCATCTCTTTTCTCTTCAAAATATTTGAAATCTGAGCCATAAGCTCGGCACAATCGATCGCGCATCGCTAAGCTATAAAATAATTCTTAGATTAAATTTAAAGCGATGAAATCAACTACGCGCGAGCGTTCAATAACATCAGTCCGTTCATCCCGTCCCGGTAGTCTGAGGGAAAACGCCGTTTTCATCTCTTTTCTCTTCAAAATATTTGAAATCTGAGCCATCAGCTCGGCACAATCAATCGCGCATCGCTAAGCTATAAAATAATTCTTAGATTAAATTTAAAGCGAAGAAATCAACCATGCGCGTGCGTTCAATAACATCAGTCCGTTCATCCCGTCCCGGTAGTCTGAGGGAAAACGCCGTTTTCATCTCTTTTCTCGTTGAAAATATATGAAATGTGCGTTATAAGCTCGACACGGTCGATCGCGCATTTATAGACTGTAAAATAATTCTTAGGTTCAATTTAAAGCGATGAAATCAAGGACGCGCATGCGTTCAATAATATCAGTCCGTTCATCCCGTCCCGGTAGTCTGAGTGAAAACGCCGTTTTCATCTCTTTTCTCTTCAAAATATTTGAAATCTGAGCCATAAGCTCGGCACAATCGATCGCGCATCGCTAAGCTATAAAATAATTCTTAGATTAAATTTAAAGCGATGAAATCAACTACGCGCGAGCGTTCAATAACATCAGTCCGTTCATCCCGTCCCGGTAGTCTGAGGGAAAACGCCGTTTTCATCTCTTTTCTCTTCAAAATATTTGAAATCTGAGCCATCAGCTCGGCACAATCAATCGCGCATCGCTAAGCTATAAAATAATTCTTAGATTAAATTTAAAGCGAAGAAATCAACCATGCGCGTGCGTTCAATAACATCAGTCCGTTCATCCCGTCCCGGTAGTCTGAGGGAAAACGCCGTTTTCATCTCTTTTCTCGTTGAAAATATTTGAAATGTGCGTTATAAGCTCGATACGGTCGATCGCGCATTTCTAGACTGTAAAATAATTCTTAGGTTCAATTTAAAGCGATGAAATCAAGGACGCGCGTGCGTTCAATAATATCAGTCCGTTCATCCCGTCCCGGTAGTCTGAGTGAAAACGCCGTTTTCATCTCTTTTCTCTTCAAAATATTTGAAATCTGATCCATAAGCTCGGCACAATCGATCGCGCATCGCTAAGCTATAAAATAATTCTTAGATTAAATTTAAAGCAATGAAATCAACTACGCGCGTGCGTTCAATAACATCAGTCCGTTCATCCCGTCCCGGTAGTCTGAGTGAAAACGCCGTTTTCATCTCTTTTCTCTTCAAAATATTTGAAATCTGAGCCATCAGCTCGGCACAATCAATCGCGCAACGCTAAGCTATCGAATAATTCTTAGATTAAATTTAAAGCGATTAAATCAACCACGCGCGTGCGTTCAATAACATCAGTCCGTTCATCCCGTCCCGGTAGTCTGAGGGAAAACGCCGTTTTCATCTCTTTTCTCGTTGAAAATATATGAAATGTGCGTTATAAGCTCGACACGGTCGATCGCGCATTTCTAGACTGTAAAATAATTCTTAGGTTCAATTTAAAGCGATGAAATCAAGGGCGCGCGTCCGTTCAATGATATCAGTCCGTGCATCGCGTCCCGGTAGTCTGAGTGAAAACGCCGTTTTCATCTGTTTTCTCTTCAAAATATTTGAAATCTGAGCCATAAGCTCGGCACAATCGATCGCGCATCACTAAGCTATAAAATAATTCTTAGATTAAATTTAAAGCGATGAAATCAACTACGCGCGTGCGTTCAATAACATCAGTCCGTTCATCCCGTCCCGGTAGTCTGAGCCAAAACGCCGTTTTCATCTCTTTTCTCTTCAAAATATTTGAAACCTGAGCCATAAGCTCGGCACAATCGATCGCGATTCGCTAAGCCATAAAATAATTCTTAGATTAAATTTAAAGCGATGAAATCAACTGCGCGCGAGCGTTCAATAACATCAGTCCGATCATCCCGTGCCGGTAGTCTGAGTGAAAACGCCGTTTTCATCTCTTTTTTCTTCAAAATATTTGAAAGCTGAGCCATAAGCTCGGCACAATCGATCGCGCATCGCTAAGCTATAAAATAATTCTTAGATTAAATTTAAAGCGATGAAATCAACCACGCGCGTGCGTTCAATAACATCAGTCCGTTCATCGCGCCCCGGTAGTCTGAGGGAAAACGCCGTTTTCATCTCTTTTCTCGTTGAAAATATTTGAAATGTGCGTTATAAGCTCGATACGGTCGATCGCGCATTTCTAGACTGTAAAATAATTCTTAGGTTCAATTTAAAGCGATGAAATCAAGGACGCGCGTGCGTTCAATAATATCAGTCCGTTCATCCCGTCCCGGTAGTCTGAGTGAAAACGCCGTTTTCATCTCTTTTCTCTTCAAAATATTTGAAATCTGAGCCATCAGCTCGGCACAATCAATCGCGCATCGCTAAGCTATCGAATAATTCTTAGATTAAATTTAAAGCGATGAAATCAACCACGCGCGTGCGTTCAACAACATCAGTCCGTTCATACCGTCCCGATAGTCTGAGCCAAAACGCCGTTTTCATCTCTTTTCTCGTTGAAAATATTTGAAATGTGCGTTATAAGCTCGACACGGTCGATCGCGGAATTCTAGACTGTAAAATAATTCTTAGGTTCAATTTAAAGCGATTAAATCAAGGACGCGCGTGCGTTTAATAACATCAGTCCGTTCATACCGTCCCGATAGTCTGAGCCAAAACGTCGTTTTCATTTCTTTTTTTTTTCAAAATGTTAAAAATCTGTGCCATAAACTTGACACGGTCGATCGTGATTCGCTAAGCTATAAAATAATTCTTAGATTAAATTTAAAGCGATGAAATCAACTACGCGCGTGCGTTCAATAACATCAGTCCGTTCATCCCGTCCCGGTAGTCTGAGTGAAAACGCCGTTTTCATCTCTTTTCTCGGTGAAAATATTTGAAATGTGCGTTATAAGCTCGACACGGTCGATCGCGCATAGCTAAACTATAAAATAATTCTTAGATTAAATTGAAAGCGATGAAATCAAGTACGCGCGTGCGTTCAATAATATCAGTCCGTTCATCCCGTCCCGGTAGTCAGAGTGAAAACGCCGTTTTCATCTCTTTTCTCGTTGAAAATATTTGAAATCTGCGTTATAAGCTCGACACGGTCGATCGCGCATAGCTAAACTATAAAATAATTCTTAGATTAAATTGAAAGCGATGAAATCAAGTACGCGCGTGCGTTCAATAATATCAGTCCGTTCATCCCGTCCCGGTAGTCTGAGCCAAAACGCCGTTTTCATCTCTTTTCTCTTCAAAATATTTGAAACCTGAGCCATAAGCTCGGCACAATCGATCGCGATTCGCTAACCTATAAAATAATTCTTAGATTAAATTTAAAGCGATGAAATCAACTGCGCGCGAGCGTTCAATAACATCAGTCCGTTCATCCCGTCCCGGTAGTCTGAGTGAAAACGCCGTTTTCATCTCTTTTCTCTTCAAAATATTTGAAATCTGAGCCATCAGCTCGGCACAATCAATCGCCCATCGCTAAGCTATCGAATAATTCTTAGATTAAATTTAAAGCGATGAAATCAACCACGCGCGTGCCTTCAACAACATTAGTCCGTTCATACCGTCCCGATAGTCTGAGCCAAAACGCCGTTTTCATCTCTTTTCTCGTTGAAAATATTTGAAATGTGCGTTATAAGCTCGACACGGTCGATCGCGGAATTCTAGACTGTAAAATAATTCTTAGGTTCAATTTAAAGCGATTAAATCAAGGACGCGCGTGCGTTTAATAACATCAGTCCGTTCATACCGTCCCGATAGTCTGAGCCAAAACGTCGTTTTCATTTCTTTTTTTTTTCAAAATGTTAAAAATCTGTGCCATAAACTTGACACGGTCGATCGCGATTCGCTAAGCTATAAAATAATTCTTAGATTAAATTTAAAGCGATGAAATCAACTACGCGCGTGCGTTCAATAACATCAGTCCGTTCATCCCGTCCTGGTAGTCTGAGTGAAAACGCCGTTTTCATCTCTTTTCTCGTTGAAAATATTTGAAATGTGCGTTATAAGCTCGACACGGTCGATCGCGCATAGCTAAACTATAAAATACTTCTTAGATTAAATTGAAAGCGATGAAATCAAGTACGCGCGTGCGTTCAATAATATCAATCCGTTCATCCCGTCCCGGTAGTCAGAGTGAAAACGGCGTTTTCATCTCTTTTCTCGTTGAAAATATTTGAAATCTGCGTTATAAGCTCGACACGGTCGATCGCGCATAGCTAAACTATAAAATAATTCTTAGATTAAATTGAAAGCGATGAAATCAAGTACGCGCGTGCGTTCAATAATATCAGTCCGTTCATCCCGTCCCGGTAGTCTGAGCCACAACGCCGTTTTCATCTCTTTTCTCTTCAAAATATTTGAAACCTGAGCCATAAGCTCGGCACAATCGATCGCGATTCGCTAAGCTATAAAATAATTCTTAGATTAAATTTAAAGCGATGAAATCAACTGCGCGCGAGCGTTCAATAACATCAGTCCGTTCATCCCGTCCCGGTAGTCTGAGCCAAAACGCCGTTTTCATCTCTTTTCTCTTCAAAATATTTGAAACCTGAGCCATAAGTTCGGCACAATCGATCGCGATTCGCTAAGCTATAAAATAATTCTTAGATTAAATTTAAAGCGATGAAATCAACTGCGCGCGAGCGTTCAATAACATCAGTCCGATCATCCCGTGTCGGTAGTCTGAGTGAAAACACCGTTTTCATCTCTTTTCTCTTCAAAATATTTGAAACCTGAGCCATGAGCTCGGCACAATCGATCGCGATTCGCTAAGCTATAAAATAATTCTTAGATTAAATTTAAAGCGATGAAATCAACTACGCGCGTGCGTTCAATAACACCAGTCCGTTCATCCCGTCCCGGTAGTCTGAGTGAAAACGCCGTTTTCATCTCTTTTCTCGTTGAAAATATTTGAAATGTGCGTTATAAGCTCGACACGGTCGATCGCGCATTTCTAGACAGCAAAATAATTCTTAGGTTCAATGTAAAGCGATGAAATCAAGGACGCGCGTGCGTTCAATAATATCAGTCCGTTCATCCCGTACCGGTAGTCAGAGTGAAAACGCCGTTTTCATCTCTTTTCTCGTTGAAAATATTTGAAATCTGCGTTATAAGCTCGACACGGTCGATCGCGCATAGCTAAACTATAAAATAATTCTTAGATTAAATTGAAAGCGATGAAATCAAGTACGCGCGTGCGTTCAATAATATCAGTCCGTTCATCCCGTCCCGGTAGTCTAAGCCAAAACGCCGTTTTCATCTCTTTTCTCTTCAAAATATTTGAAACCTGAGCCATAAGCTCGGCACAATCGATCGCGATTCGCTAAGCTATAAAATAATTCTTAGATTAAATTTAAAGCGATGAAATCAACTGCGCGCGAGCGTTCAATAACATCAGTCCGTTCATCCCGTCCCGGTAGTCTGAGTGAAAACGCCGTTTTCATCTCTTTTCTCTTCAAAATATTTGAAATCTGAGCCATCAGCTCGGCACAATCAATCGCCCATCGCTAAGCTATCGAATAATTCTTAGATTAAATTTAAAGCGATGAAATCAACCACGCGCGTGCCTTCAACAACATTAGTCCGTTCATACCGTCCCGATAGTCTGAGCCAAAACGCCGTTTTCATCTCTTTTCTCGTTGAAAATATTTGAAATGTGCGTTATAAGCTCGACACGGTCGATCGCGGAATTCTAGACTGTAAAATAATTCTTAGGTTCAATTTAAAGCGATTAAATCAAGGACGCGCGTGCGTTTAATAACATCAGTCCGTTCATACCGTCCCGATAGTCTGAGCCAAAACGTCGTTTTCATTTCTTTTTTTTTTCAAAATGTTAAAAATCTGTGCCATAAACTTGACACGGTCGATCGCGATTCGCTAAGCTATAAAATAATTCTTAGATTAAATTTAAAGCGATGAAATCAACTACGCGCGTGCGTTCAATAACATCAGTCCGTTCATCCCGTCCTGGTAGTCTGAGTGAAAACGCCGTTTTCATCTCTTTTCTCGTTGAAAATATTTGAAATGTGCGTTATAAGCTCGACACGGTCGATCGCGCATAGCTAAACTATAAAATAATTCTTAGATTAAATTGAAAGCGATGAAATCAAGTACGCGCGTGCGTTCAATAATATCAATCCGTTCATCCCGTCCCGGTAGTCAGAGTGAAAACGCCGTTTTCATCTCTTTTCTCGTTGAAAATATTTGAAATCTGCGTTATAAGCTCGACACGGTCGATCGCGCATAGCTAAACTATAAAATAATTCTTAGATTAAATTGAAAGCGATGAAATCAAGTACGCGCGTGTGTTCAATAATATCAGTCCGTTCATCCCGTCCCGGTAGTCTGGGGGAAAACCCCGGTTTCATCTCTTTTCTCTTCAAAATATTTGAAATCTGAGCCATCAGCTCGGCACAATCAATCGCGCATCGCTAAGCTATAAAATAATTCTTACATTAAATTTAAAGCGATGAAATCAACCACGCGCGTGCGTTCAATAACATCAGTCCGTTCATCCCGCCCCGGTAGTCTGAGGGAAAACGCCGTTTTCATCTCTTTTCTCGTTGAAAATATTTGAAATGTGCGTTATAAGCTCGATACGGCCGATCGCGCATTTCTTGACTTTAAAATAATTCTTAGGTTCAATTTAAAGCGATGAAATCAAGGACGCGCATGCGTTCAATAATATCAGTCCGTTCATCCCGTCCCGGTAGTCTGAGTGAAAACGCCGTTTTCATCTCTTTTCTCTTCAAAATATTTGAAATCTGAGCCATAAGCTCGGCACAATCGACCGCGCATCGCTAAGCTATAAAATAATTCTTAGATTAAATTTAAAGCGATGAAATCAACTACGCGCGTGCGTTCAATAACATCAGTCCGTTCATCCCGTCCCGGTAGTCTGAGTGAAAACGCCGTTTTCATCTCTTTTCTCTTCAAAATATTTGAAATCTGAGCCATCAGCTCGGCACAATCAATCGCGCATCGCTAAGCTATCGAATAATTCTTAGATTAAATTTAAAGCGATGAAATCAACCACGCGCGTGCGTTCAATAACATCAGTCCGTTCATCCCGTCCCGGTAGTCTGAGGGAAAACGCCGTTTTCATGTCTTTTCTCGTTGAAAATATATGAAATGTGCGTTATAAGCTCGACACGGTCGATCGCGCATTTCTAGACTGTAAAATAATTCTTAGGTTCAATTTGAAGCGATGAAATCAAGGACGCGCATGCGTTCCATAATATCAGTCCGTTCATCCCGTCCCGGTAGTCTGAGTGAAAACGCCGTTTTCATCTCTTTTCTCTTCAAAATATTTGAAATCTGAGCCATAAGCTCGGCACAATCGACCGCGCATCGCTAAGCTATAAAATAATTCTTAGATTAAATTTAAAGCGATGAAATCAACTACGCGCGTGCGTTCAATAACATCAGTCCGTTCATCCCGTCCCGGTAGTCTGAGTGAAAACGCCGTTTTCATCTCTTTTCTCTTCAAAATATTTGAAAGCTGAGCCATAAGCTCGGCACAATCGATCGCGCATTGCTAAGCTACCGTATAATCCTTAGATTAAATTTAAAACGATGAAATCAACCACCCGCGTGCGTTCAATAACATCAGTCCGGTCATACCGTCCCAATAGTCTGAGCCAAAACGCCGTTTTAATCTCTTTTCTCTTCAAAATATTTGAAATGTGCGTTATAAGCTCGACACGGTCGATCGCGCATAGCTAAACTATAAAATAATTCTTAGATTAAATTGAAAGCGATGAAATCAAGTACGCGCGTGCGTTCAATAATATCAGTCCGTTCATCCCGTCCCGGTAGTCTGAGCCACAACGCCGTTTTCATCTCTTTTCTCTTCAAAATATTTGAAACCTGAGCCATAAGCTCGGCACAATCGATCGCGATTCGCTAAGCTATAAAATAATTCTTAGATTAAATTTAAAGCGATGAAATCAACTGCGCGCGAGCGTTCAATAACATCAGTCCGTTCATCCCGTCCCGGTAGTCTGAGCCAAAACGCCGTTTTCATCTCTTTTCTCTTCAAAATATTTGAAACCTGAGCCATAAGTTCGGCACAATCGATCGCGATTCGCTAAGCTATAAAATAATTCTTAGATTAAATTTAAAGCGATGAAATCAACTGCGCGCGAGCGTTCAATAACATCAGTCCGATCATCCCGTGTCGGTAGTCTGAGTGAAAACACCGTTTTCATCTCTTTTCTCTTCAAAATATTTGAAACCTGAGCCATGAGCTCGGCACAATCGATCGCGATTCGCTAAGCTATAAAATAATTCTTAGATTAAATTTAAAGCGATGAAATCAACTACGCGCGTGCGTTCAATAACACCAGTCCGTTCATCCCGTCCCGGTAGTCTGAGTGAAAACGCCGTTTTCATCTCTTTTCTCGTTGAAAATATTTGAAATGTGCGTTATAAGCTCGACACGGTCGATCGCGCATTTCTAGACAGCAAAATAATTCTTAGGTTCAATGTAAAGCGATGAAATCAAGGACGCGCGTGCGTTCAATAATATCAGTCCGTTCATCCCGTACCGGTAGTCAGAGTGAAAACGCCGTTTTCATCTCTTTTCTCGTTGAAAATATTTGAAATCTGCGTTATAAGCTCGACACGGTCGATCGCGCATAGCTAAACTATAAAATAATTCTTAGATTAAATTGAAAGCGATGAAATCAAGTACGCGCGTGCGTTCAATAATATCAGTCCGTTCATCCCGTCCCGGTAGTCTAAGCCAAAACGCCGTTTTCATCTCTTTTCTCTTCAAAATATTTGAAACCTGAGCCATAAGCTCGGCACAATCGATCGCGATTCGCTAAGCTATAAAATAATTCTTAGATTAAATTTAAAGCGATGAAATCAACTGCGCGCGAGCGTTCAATAACATCAGTCCGTTCATCCCGTCCCGGTAGTCTGAGTGAAAACGCCGTTTTCATCTCTTTTCTCTTCAAAATATTTGAAATCTGAGCCATCAGCTCGGCACAATCAATCGCCCATCGCTAAGCTATCGAATAATTCTTAGATTAAATTTAAAGCGATGAAATCAACCACGCGCGTGCCTTCAACAACATTAGTCCGTTCATACCGTCCCGATAGTCTGAGCCAAAACGCCGTTTTCATCTCTTTTCTCGTTGAAAATATTTGAAATGTGCGTTATAAGCTCGACACGGTCGATCGCGGAATTCTAGACTGTAAAATAATTCTTAGGTTCAATTTAAAGCGATTAAATCAAGGACGCGCGTGCGTTTAATAACATCAGTCCGTTCATACCGTCCCGATAGTCTGAGCCAAAACGTCGTTTTCATTTCTTTTTTTTTTCAAAATGTTAAAAATCTGTGCCATAAACTTGACACGGTCGATCGCGATTCGCTAAGCTATAAAATAATTCTTAGATTAAATTTAAAGCGATGAAATCAACTACGCGCGTGCGTTCAATAACATCAGTCCGTTCATCCCGTCCTGGTAGTCTGAGTGAAAACGCCGTTTTCATCTCTTTTCTCGTTGAAAATATTTGAAATGTGCGTTATAAGCTCGACACGGTCGATCGCGCATAGCTAAACTATAAAATAATTCTTAGATTAAATTGAAAGCGATGAAATCAAGTACGCGCGTGCGTTCAATAATATCAATCCGTTCATCCCGTCCCGGTAGTCAGAGTGAAAACGCCGTTTTCATCTCTTTTCTCGTTGAAAATATTTGAAATCTGCGTTATAAGCTCGACACGGTCGATCGCGCATAGCTAAACTATAAAATAATTCTTAGATTAAATTGAAAGCGATGAAATCAAGTACGCGCGTGTGTTCAATAATATCAGTCCGTTCATCCCGTCCCGGTAGTCTGGGGGAAAACCCCGGTTTCATCTCTTTTCTCTTCAAAATATTTGAAATCTGAGCCATCAGCTCGGCACAATCAATCGCGCATCGCTAAGCTATAAAATAATTCTTACATTAAATTTAAAGCGATGAAATCAACCACGCGCGTGCGTTCAATAACATCAGTCCGTTCATCCCGCCCCGGTAGTCTGAGGGAAAACGCCGTTTTCATCTCTTTTCTCGTTGAAAATATTTGAAATGTGCGTTATAAGCTCGATACGGCCGATCGCGCATTTCTTGACTTTAAAATAATTCTTAGGTTCAATTTAAAGCGATGAAATCAAGGACGCGCATGCGTTCAATAATATCAGTCCGTTCATCCCGTCCCGGTAGTCTGAGTGAAAACGCCGTTTTCATCTCTTTTCTCTTCAAAATATTTGAAATCTGAGCCATAAGCTCGGCACAATCGACCGCGCATCGCTAAGCTATAAAATAATTCTTAGATTAAATTTAAAGCGATGAAATCAACTACGCGCGTGCGTTCAATAACATCAGTCCGTTCATCCCGTCCCGGTAGTCTGAGTGAAAACGCCGTTTTCATCTCTTTTCTCTTCAAAATATTTGAAATCTGAGCCATCAGCTCGGCACAATCAATCGCGCATCGCTAAGCTATCGAATAATTCTTAGATTAAATTTAAAGCGATGAAATCAACCACGCGCGTGCGTTCAATAACATCAGTCCGTTCATCCCGTCCCGGTAGTCTGAGGGAAAACGCCGTTTTCATGTCTTTTCTCGTTGAAAATATATGAAATGTGCGTTATAAGCTCGACACGGTCGATCGCGCATTTCTAGACTGTAAAATAATTCTTAGGTTCAATTTGAAGCGATGAAATCAAGGACGCGCATGCGTTCCATAATATCAGTCCGTTCATCCCGTCCCGGTAGTCTGAGTGAAAACGCCGTTTTCATCTCTTTTCTCTTCAAAATATTTGAAATCTGAGCCATAAGCTCGGCACAATCGACCGCGCATCGCTAAGCTATAAAATAATTCTTAGATTAAATTTAAAGCGATGAAATCAACTACGCGCGTGCGTTCAATAACATCAGTCCGTTCATCCCGTCCCGGTAGTCTGAGTGAAAACGCCGTTTTCATCTCTTTTCTCTTCAAAATATTTGAAAGCTGAGCCATAAGCTCGGCACAATCGATCGCGCATTGCTAAGCTACCGTATAATCCTTAGATTAAATTTAAAACGATGAAATCAACCACCCGCGTGCGTTCAATAACATCAGTCCGGTCATACCGTCCCAATAGTCTGAGCCAAAACGCCGTTTTAATCTCTTTTCTCTTCAAAATATTTGAAATGTGCGTTATAAGCTCGACACGGTCGACGGCGCATTTCTAGACTGTAAAATAATTCTTAGGTTCAATTTAAAGCGATGAAATCAAGGACGCGCGTGCGTTCAATAACATCAGTCCGATCATCCCGTGCCGGTAGTCTGAGTGAAAACACCGTTTTCATCTCTTTTCTCTTCAAAATATTTGAAACCTGAGCCATAAGCTCGGCACAATCGATCGCGATTCGCTAAGCTATAAAATAATTCTTAGATTAAATTTAAAGCGATGAAATCAACTACGCGCGTGCGTTCAATAACATCAGTCCGTTCATCCCGTCCCGGTAGTCTGAGTGAAAACGCCGTTTTCATCTCTTTTCTCGTTGAAAATATTTGAAATGTGCGTTATAAGCTCGACACGGTCGATCGCGCATTTCTAGACAGCAAAATAATTCTTAGGTTCAATGTAAAGCGATGAAATCAAGGACGCGCGTGCGTTCAATAATATCAGTCCGTTCATCCCGTCCCGGTAGTCTGAATGAAAACGCCGTTTTCATCTCTTTTCTCTTCAAAATATTTGAAATCTGAGCCATCAGCTCGGCACAATCAATCGCGCATCGCTAAGCTATAAAATAATTCTTAGATTAAATTTAAAGCGATGAAATCAACTACGCGCGAGCGTTCAATAACATCAGTCCGTTCATCCCGTCCCGGTAGTCTGAGTGAAAACGCCGTTTTCATCTCTTTTCTCTTCAAAATATTTGAAATCTGAGCCATCAGCTCGGCACAATCAATCGCGCATCGCTAAGCTATCGAATAATTCTTAGATTAAATTTAAAGCGATGAAATCAACCACGCGCGTGCGTTCAATAACATCAGTCCGTTCATCCCGTCCCGGTAGTCTGAGGGAAAACGCCGTTTTCATCTCTTTTCTCGTTGAAAATATATGAAATGTGCGTTATAAGCTCGACACGGTCGATCGCGCATTTCTAGACTGTAAAATAATTCTTAGGTTCAATTTAAAGCGATGAAATCAAGGACGCGCATGCGTTCAATAATATCAGTCCGTTCATCCCGTCCCGGTAGTCTGAGTGAAAACGCCGTTTTCATCTCTTTTCTCTTCAAAATATTTGAAATCTGAGCCATAAGCTCGGCACAATCGATCGCGCATCGCTAAGCTATAAAATAATTCTTAGATTAAATTTAAAGCGATGAAATCAACTACGCGCGTGCGTTCAATAACATCAGTCCGTTCATCCCGTCCCGGTAGTCTGAGTGAAAACGCCGTTTTCATCTCTTTTCTCTTCAAAATATTTGAAATCTGAGCCATCAGCTCGGCACAATCAATCGCGCATCGCTAAGCTATCGAATAATTCTTAGATTAAATTTAAAGCGATGAAATCAACCACGCGCGTGCGTTCAATAACATCAGTCCGTTCATCCCGTCCCGGTAGTCTGAGGGAAAACGCCGTTTTCATCTCTTTTCTCGTTGAAAATATATGAAATGTGCGTTATAAGCTCGACACGGTCGATCGCGCATTTCTAGACTGTAAAATAATTCTTAGGTTCAATTTAAAGCGATGAAATCAAGGACGCGCATGCGTTCAATAATATCAGTCCGTTCATCCCGTCCCGGTAGTCTGAGTGAAAACGCCGTTTTCATCTCTTTTCTCTTCAAAATATTTGAAATCTGAGCCATAAGCTCGGCACAATCGATCGCGCATCGCTAAGCTATAAAATAATTCTTAGATTAAATTTAAAGCGATGAAATCAACTACGCGCGTGCGTTCAATAACATCAGTCCGTTCATCCCGTCCCGGTAGTTTGAGTGAAAACGCCGTTTTCATCTCTTTTCTCTTCAAAATATTTGAAAGCTGAGCCATAAGCTCGGCACAATCGATCGCGCATCGCTAAGCTATCGAATAATTCTTAGATTAAATTTAAAACGATGGAATCAACCACGCGCGTGCGTTCAATAACATCAGTCCATTCATCCCGTCCCGGTAGTCTGAGGGAAAACGCCGTTTTCATCTCTTTTCTCGTTGAAAATATATGAAATGTGCGTTATAAGCTCGACACGGTCGATCGCGCATTTCTAGACTGTAAAATAATTCTTAGGTTCAATTTAAAGCGATGAAATCAAGGACGCGCGTGCATTCAATAACATCAGTCCGTTCATCCCGTCCCGGTAGTCTGGGGGAAAACCCCGGTTTCATCTCTTTTCTCTTCAAAATATTTGAAATCTGAGCCATCAGCTCGGCACAATCAATCGCGCATCGCTAAGCTATAAAATAATTCTTAGATTAAATTTAAAGCGATGAAATCAACCACGCGCGTGCGTTCAATAACATCAGTCCGTTCATCCCGCCCCGGTAGTCTGAGGGAAAACGCCGTTTTCATCTCTTTTCTCTTCAAAATATTTGAAATCTGAGCCATCAGCTCGGCACAATCAATCGCGCATCGCTAAGCTATCGAATAATTCTTAGATTAAATTTAAAGCGATGAAATCAACCACGCGCGTGCGTTCAATAACATCAGTCCGTTCATCCCGTCCCGGTAGTCTGAGGGAAAACGCCGTTTTCATCTCTTTTCTCGTTGAAAATATATGAAATGTGCGTTATAAGCTCGACACGGTCGATCGCGCATTTCTAGACTGTAAAATAATTCTTAGGTTCAATTTAAAGCGATGAAATCAAGGACGCGCATGCGTTCAATAATATCAGTCCGTTCATCCCGTCCCGGTAGTCTGAGTGAAAACGCCGTTTTCATCTCTTTTCTCTTCAAAATATTTGAAATCTGAGCCATAAGCTCGGCACAATCGATCGCGCATCGCTAAGCTATAAAATAATTCTTAGATTAAATTTAAAGCGATGAAATCAACTACGCGCGTGCGTTCAATAACATCAGTCCGTTCATCCCGTCCCGGTAGTCTGAGTGAAAACGCCGTTTTCATCTCTTTTCTCTTCAAAATATTTGAAAGCTGAGCCATAAGCTCGGCACAATCGATCGCGCATCGCTAAGCTATCGAATAATTCTTAGATTAAATTTAAAACGATGGAATCAACCACGCGCGTGCGTTCAATAACATCAGTCCATTCATCCCGTCCCGGTAGTCTGAGGGAAAACGCCGTTTTCATCTCTTTTCTCGTTGAAAATATATGAAATGTGCGTTATAAGCTCGACACGGTCGATCGCGCATTTCTAGACTGTAAAATAATTCTTAGGTTCAATTTAAAGCGATGAAATCAAGGACGCGCGTGCGTTCAATAACATCAGTCCGTTCATCCCGTCCCGGTAGTCTGGGGGAAAACCCCGGTTTCATCTCTTTTCTCTTCAAAATATTTGAAATCTGAGCCATCAGCTCGGCACAATCAATCGCGCATCGCTAAGCTATAAAATAATTCTTAGATTAAATTTAAAGCGATGAAATCAACCACGCGCGTGCGTTCAATAACATCAGTCCGTTCATCCCGCCCCGGTAGTCTGAGGGAAAACGCCGTTTTCATCTCTTTTCTCGTTGAAAATATTTGAAATGTGCGTTATAAGCTCGACACGGTCGATCGCGGAATTCTAGACTGTAAAATAATTCTTGGGTTCAATTTAAAGCGATTAAATCAAGGACGCGCGTGCGTTTAATAACATCAGTCCGTTCATACCGTCCCGATAGTCTGAGCCAAAACGTCGTTTTCATTTCCTTTTTTTTTCAAAATGTTAAAAATCTGTGCCATAAACTTGACACGGTCGATCGCGATTCGCTAAGCTATAAAATAATTCTTAGATTAAATTTAAAGCGATGAAATCAACGACGCGCGTGCGTTCAATAACATCAGTCCGTTCATCCCGTCCTGGTAGTCTGAGTGAAAACGCCGTTTTCATCTCTTTTCTCGTTGAAAATATTTGAAATGTGCGTTATAAGCTCGACACGGTCGATCGCGCATAGCTAAACTATAAAATAATTCTTAGATTAAATTGAAAGCGATGAAATCAAGTACGCGCGTGCGTTCAATAACATCAGTCCGTTCATCCCGTTCCGGTAGTCTGAGTGAAAACGCCGTTTTCATCTCTTTTCTCTTCAAAATATTTGAAATCTGAGCCATCAGCTCGGCACAATCAATCGCGCAACGCTAAGCTATCGAATAATTCTTAGATTAAATTTAAAGCGATGAAATCAACCACGCGCGTGCGTTCAATAACATCAGTCCGTTCATCCCGTCCCGGTAGTCTGAGGGAAAACGCCGTTTTCATCTCTTTTCTCGTTGAAAATATATGAAATGTGCGTTATAAGCTCGACACGGTCGATCGCGCATTTCTAGACTGTAAAATAATTCTTAGGTTCAATTTAAAGCGATGAAATCAAGGGCGCGCGTCCGTTCAATGATATCAGTCCGTGCATCGCGTCCCGGTAGTCTGAGTGAAAACGCCGTTTTCATCTGTTTTCTCTTCAAAATATTTGAAATCTGAGCCATAAGCTCGGCACAATCGATCGCGCATCACTAAGCTATAAAATAATTCTTAGATTAAATTTAAAGCGATGAAATCAACTACGCGCGTGCGTTCAATAACATCAGTCCGTTCATCCCGTCCCGGTAGTCTGAGTGAAAACGCCGTTTTCATCTCTTTTTTCTTCAAAATATTTGAAAGCTGAGCCATAAGCTCGGCACAATCGATCGCGCATCGCTAAGCTATAAAATAATTCTTAGATTAAATTTAAAGCGATGAAATCAACCACGCGCGTGCGTTCAATAACATCAGTCCGTTCATCCCGCCCCGGTAGTCTGAGGGAAAACGCCGTTTTCATCTCTTTTCTCGTTGAAAATATTTGAAATGTGCGTTATAAGCTCGATACGGTCGATCGCGCATTTCTAGACTGTAAAATAATTCTTAGGTTCAATTTAAAGCGATGAAATCAAGGACGCGCGTGCGTTCAATAATATCAGTCCGTTCATCCCGTCCCGGTAGTCTGAGTGAAAACGCCGTTTTCATCTCTTTTCTCTTCAAAATACTTGAAATCTGAGCCATCAGCTCGGCACAATCAATCGCGCATCGCTAAGCTATCGAATAATTCTTAGATTAAATTTAAAGCGATGAAATCAACCACGCGCGTGCGTTCAACAACATCAGTCCGTTCATACCGTCCCGATAGTCTGAGCCAAAACGCCGTTTTCATCTCTTTTCTCGTTGAAAATATTTGAAATGTGCGTTATAAGCTCGACACGGTCGATCGCGGAATTCTAGACTGTAAAATAATTCTTAGGTTTAATTTAAAGCGATTAAATCAAGGACGCGCGTGCGTTTAATAACATCAGTCCGTTCATACCGTCCCGATAGTCTGAGCCAAAACGTCGTTTTCATTTCTTTTTTTTTTCAAAATGTTAAAAATCTGTGCCATAAACTTGACACGGTCGATCGTGATTCGCTAAGCTATAAAATAATTCTTAGATTAAATTTAAAGCGATGAAATCAACTACGCGCGTGCGTTCAATAACATCAGTCCGTTCATCCCGTCCCGGTAGTCTGAGTGAAAACGCCGTTTTCATCTCTTTTCTCGGTGAAAATATTTGAAATGTGCGTTATAAGCTCGACACGGTCGATCGCGCATAGCTAAACTATAAAATAATTCTTAGATTAAATTGACAGCGATGAAATCAAGTACGCGCGTGCGTTCAATAATATCAGTCCGTTCATCCCGTCCCGGTAGTCAGAGTGAAAACGCCGTTTTCATCTCTTTTCTCGTTGAAAATATTTGAAATCTGCGTTATAAGCTCGACACGGTCGATCGCGCATAGCTAAACTATAAAATAATTCTTAGATTAAATTGAAAGCGATGAAATCAAGTACGCGCGTGCGTTCAATAATATCAGTCCGTTCATCCCGTCCCGGTAGTCTGAGCCAAAACGCCGTTTTCATCTCTTTTCTCTTCAAAATATTTGAAACCTGAGCCATAAGCTCGGCACAATCGATCGCGATTCGCTAAGCTATAAAATAATTCTTAGATTAAATTTAAAGCGATGAAATCAACTGCGCGCGAGCGTTCAATAACATCAGTCCGTTCATCCCGTCCCGGTAGTCTGAGTGAAAACGCCGTTTTCATCTCTTTTCTCTTCAAAATATTTGAAATCTGAGCCATAAGCTCGGCACAATCGATCGCGATTCGCTAAGCTATAAAATAATTCTTAGATTAAATTTAAAGCGATGAAATCAACTGCGCGCGAGCGTTCAATAACATCAGTCCGTTCATCCCCTCCCGGTAGTCTGAGCCAAAACGCCGTTTTCATCTCTTTTCTCTTCAAAATATTTGAAACCTGAGCCATAAGTTCGGCACAATCGATCGCGATTCGCTAAGCTATAAAATAATTCTTAGATTAAATTTAAAGCGATGAAATCAACTGCGCGCGAGCGTTCAATAACATCAGTCCGATCATCCCGTGTCGGTGGTCTGAGTGAAAACACCGTTTTCATCTCTTTTCTCTTCAAAATATTTGAAACCTGAGCCATGAGCTCGGCACAATCGATCGCGATTCGCTAAGCTATAAAATAATTCTTAGATTAAATTTAAAGCGATGAAATCAACTACGCGCGTGCGTTCAATAACACCAGTCCGTTCATCCCGTCCCGGTAGTCTGAGTGAAAACGCCGTTTTCATCTCTTTTCTCGTTGAAAATATTTGAAATGTGCGTTATAAGCTCGACACGGTCGATCGCGCATTTCTAGACAGCAAAATAATTCTTAGGTTCAATGTAAAGCGATGAAATCAAGGACGCGCGTGCGTTCAATAACATCAGTCCGTTCATACCGTCCCGATAGTCTGAGCCAAAACGCCGTTTTCATCTCTTTTCTCGTTGAAAATATTTGAAATGTGCGTTATAAGCTCGACACGGTCGATCGCGGAATTCTAGACTGTAAAATAATTCTTAGGATCAATTTAAAGCGATTAAATCAAGGACGCGCGTGCGTTTAATAACATCAGTCCGTTCATACCGTCCCGATAGTCTGAGCCAAAACGTCGTTTTCATTTCTTTTTTTTTTCAAAATGTTAAAAATCTGTGCCATAAACTTGACACGGTCGATCGTGATTCGCTAAGCTATAAAATAATTCTTAGATTAAATTTAAAGCGATGAAATCAACTACGCGCGTGCGTTCAATAACATCAGTCCGTTCATCCCGTCCCGGTAGTCTGAGTGAAAACGCCGTTTTCATCTCTTTTCTCGGTGAAAATATTTGAAATGTGCGTTATAAGCTCGACACGGTCGATCGCGCATAGCTAAACTATAAAATAATTCTTAGATTAAATTGAAAGCGATGAAATCAAGTACGCGCGTGCGTTCAATAATATCAGTCCGTTCATCCCGTCCCGGTAGTCAGAGTGAAAACGCCGTTTTCATCTCTTTTCTCGTTGAAAATATTTGAAATCTGCGTTATAAGCTCGACACGGTCGATCGCGCATAGCTAAACTATAAAATAATTCTTAGATTAAATTGAAAGCGATGAAATCAAGTACGCGCGTGCGTTCAATAATATCAGTCCGTTCATCCCGTCCCGGTAGTCTGAGCCAAAACGCCGTTTTCATCTCTTTTCTCTTCAAAATATTTGAAACCTGAGCCATAAGCTCGGCACAATCGATCGCGATTCGCTAAGCTATAAAATAATTCTTAGATTAAATTTAAAGCGATGAAATCAACTACGCGCGTGCGTTCAATAACATCAGTCCGTTCATCCCGTCCCGGTAGTCTGAGTGAAAACGCCGTTTTCATCTCTTTTCTCTTCAAAATATTTGAAATCTGAGCCATCAGCTCGGCACAATCAATCGCGCATCGCTAAGCTATCGAATAATTCTTAGATTAAATTTAAAGCGATGAAATCAACCACGCGCGTGCGTTCAATAACATCAGTCCGTTCATCCCGTCCCGGTAGTCTGAGGGAAAACGCCGTTTTCATGTCTTTTCTCGTTGAAAATATATGAAATGTGCGTTATAAGCTCGACACGGTCGATCGCGCATTTCTAGACTGTAAAATAATTCTTAGGTTCAATTTGAAGCGATGAAATCAAGGACGCGCATGCGTTCCATAATATCAGTCCGTTCATCCCGTCCCGGTAGTCTGAGTGAAAACGCCGTTTTCATCTCTTTTCTCTTCAAAATATTTGAAATCTGAGCCATAAGCTCGGCACAATCGACCGCGCATCGCTAAGCTATAAAATAATTCTTAGATTAAATTTAAAGCGATGAAATCAACTACGCGCGTGCGTTCAATAACATCAGTCCGTTCATCCCGTCCCGGTAGTCTGAGTGAAAACGCCGTTTTCATCTCTTTTCTCTTCAAAATATTTGAAAGCTGAGCCATAAGCTCGGCACAATCGATCGCGCATCGCTAAGCTACCGTATAATCCTTAGATTAAATTTAAAACGATGAAATCAACCACCCGCGTGCGTTCAATAACATCAGTCCGGTCATACCGTCCCAATAGTCTGAGCCAAAACGCCGTTTTAATCTCTTTTCTCTTCAAAATATTTGAAATGTGCGTTATAAGCTCGACACGGTCGACGGCGCATTTCTAGACTGTAAAATAATTCTTAGGTTCAATTTAAAGCGATGAAATCAAGGACGCGCGTGCGTTCAATAACATCAGTCCGATCATCCCGTGCCGGTAGTCTGAGTGAAAACACCGTTTTCATCTCTTTTCTCTTCAAAATATTTGAAACCTGAGCCATAAGCTCGGCACAATCGATCGCGATTCGCTAAGCTATAAAATAATTCTTAGATTAAATTTAAAGCGATGAAATCAACTACGCGCGTGCGTTCAATAACATCAGTCCGTTCATCCCGTCCCGGTAGTCTGAGTGAAAACGCCGTTTTCATCTCTTTTCTCGTTGAAAATATTTGAAATGTGCGTTATAAGCTCGACACGGTCGATCGCGCATTTCTAGACAGCAAAATAATTCTTAGGTTCAATGTAAAGCGATGAAATCAAGGACGCGCGTGCGTTCAATAATATCAGTCCGTTCATCCCGTCCCGGTAGTCTGAATGAAAACGCCGTTTTCATCTCTTTTCTCTTCAAAATATTTGAAATCTGAGCCATCAGCTCGGCACAATCAATCGCGCATCGCTAAGCTATAAAATAATTCTTAGATTAAATTTAAAGCGATGAAATCAACTACGCGCGAGCGTTCAATAACATCAGTCCGTTCATCCCGTCCCGGTAGTCTGAGTGAAAACGCCGTTTTCATCTCTTTTCTCTTCAAAATATTTGAAATCTGAGCCATCAGCTCGGCACAATCAATCGCGCATCGCTAAGCTATCGAATAATTCTTAGATTAAATTTAAAGCGATGAAATCAACCACGCGCGTGCGTTCAATAACATCAGTCCGTTCATCCCGTCCCGGTAGTCTGAGGGAAAACGCCGTTTTCATCTCTTTTCTCGTTGAAAATATATGAAATGTGCGTTATAAGCTCGACACGGTCGATCGCGCATTTCTAGACTGTAAAATAATTCTTAGGTTCAATTTAAAGCGATGAAATCAAGGACGCGCATGCGTTCAATAATATCAGTCCGTTCATCCCGTCCCGGTAGTCTGAGTGAAAACGCCGTTTTCATCTCTTTTCTCTTCAAAATATTTGAAATCTGAGCCATAAGCTCGGCACAATCGATCGCGCATCGCTAAGCTATAAAATAATTCTTAGATTAAATTTAAAGCGATGAAATCAACTACGCGCGTGCGTTCAATAACATCAGTCCGTTCATCCCGTCCCGGTAGTCTGAGTGAAAACGCCGTTTTCATCTCTTTTCTCTTCAAAATATTTGAAATCTGAGCCATCAGCTCGGCACAATCAATCGCGCATCGCTAAGCTATCGAATAATTCTTAGATTAAATTTAAAGCGATGAAATCAACCACGCGCGTGCGTTCAATAACATCAGTCCGTTCATCCCGTCCCGGTAGTCTGAGGGAAAACGCCGTTTTCATCTCTTTTCTCGTTGAAAATATATGAAATGTGCGTTATAAGCTCGACACGGTCGATCGCGCATTTCTAGACTGTAAAATAATTCTTAGGTTCAATTTAAAGCGATGAAATCAAGGACGCGCATGCGTTCAATAATATCAGTCCGTTCATCCCGTCCCGGTAGTCTGAGTGAAAACGCCGTTTTCATCTCTTTTCTCTTCAAAATATTTGAAATCTGAGCCATAAGCTCGGCACAATCGATCGCGCATCGCTAAGCTATAAAATAATTCTTAGATTAAATTTAAAGCGATGAAATCAACTACGCGCGTGCGTTCAATAACATCAGTCCGTTCATCCCGTCCCGGTAGTCTGAGTGAAAACGCCGTTTTCATCTCTTTTCTCTTCAAAATATTTGAAAGCTGAGCCATAAGCTCGGCACAATCGATCGCGCATCGCTAAGCTATCGAATAATTCTTAGATTAAATTTAAAACGATGGAATCAACCACGCGCGTGCGTTCAATAACATCAGTCCATTCATCCCGTCCCGGTAGTCTGAGGGAAAACGCCGTTTTCATCTCTTTTCTCGTTGAAAATATATGAAATGTGCGTTATAAGCTCGACACGGTCGATCGCGCATTTCTAGACTGTAAAATAATTCTTAGGTTCAATTTAAAGCGATGAAATCAAGGACGCGCGTGCATTCAATAACATCAGTCCGTTCATCCCGTCCCGGTAGTCTGGGGGAAAACCCCGGTTTCATCTCTTTTCTCTTCAAAATATTTGAAATCTGAGCCATCAGCTCGGCACAATCAATCGCGCATCGCTAAGCTATAAAATAATTCTTAGATTAAATTTAAAGCGATGAAATCAACCACGCGCGTGCGTTCAATAACATCAGTCCGTTCATCCCGCCCCGGTAGTCTGAGGGAAAACGCCGTTTTCATCTCTTTTCTCTTCAAAATATTTGAAATCTGAGCCATCAGCTCGGCACAATCAATCGCGCATCGCTAAGCTATCGAATAATTCTTAGATTAAATTTAAAGCGATGAAATCAACCACGCGCGTGCGTTCAATAACATCAGTCCGTTCATCCCGTCCCGGTAGTCTGAGGGAAAACGCCGTTTTCATCTCTTTTCTCGTTGAAAATATATGAAATGTGCGTTATAAGCTCGACACGGTCGATCGCGCATTTCTAGACTGTAAAATAATTCTTAGGTTCAATTTAAAGCGATGAAATCAAGGACGCGCATGCGTTCAATAATATCAGTCCGTTCATCCCGTCCCGGTAGTCTGAGTGAAAACGCCGTTTTCATCTCTTTTCTCTTCAAAATATTTGAAATCTGAGCCATAAGCTCGGCACAATCGATCGCGCATCGCTAAGCTATAAAATAATTCTTAGATTAAATTTAAAGCGATGAAATCAACTACGCGCGTGCGTTCAATAACATCAGTCCGTTCATCCCGTCCCGGTAGTCTGAGTGAAAACGCCGTTTTCATCTCTTTTCTCTTCAAAATATTTGAAAGCTGAGCCATAAGCTCGGCACAATCGATCGCGCATCGCTAAGCTATCGAATAATTCTTAGATTAAATTTAAAACGATGGAATCAACCACGCGCGTGCGTTCAATAACATCAGTCCATTCATCCCGTCCCGGTAGTCTGAGGGAAAACGCCGTTTTCATCTCTTTTCTCGTTGAAAATATATGAAATGTGCGTTATAAGCTCGACACGGTCGATCGCGCATTTCTAGACTGTAAAATAATTCTTAGGTTCAATTTAAAGCGATGAAATCAAGGACGCGCGTGCGTTCAATAACATCAGTCCGTTCATCCCGTCCCGGTAGTCTGGGGGAAAACCCCGGTTTCATCTCTTTTCTCTTCAAAATATTTGAAATCTGAGCCATCAGCTCGGCACAATCAATCGCGCATCGCTAAGCTATAAAATAATTCTTAGATTAAATTTAAAGCGATGAAATCAACCACGCGCGTGCGTTCAATAACATCAGTCCGTTCATCCCGCCCCGGTAGTCTGAGGGAAAACGCCGTTTTCATCTCTTTTCT
Organism: Cryptus armator; assembly: GCA_963971235.1. NCBI lineage: Eukaryota > Metazoa > Arthropoda > Insecta > Hymenoptera > Ichneumonidae > Cryptus > Cryptus armator. The sequence continues at coordinate 6,032,996 of CAXARG010000174.1, forward strand.
CGTTGAAAATATTTGAAATGTGCGTTATAAGCTCGACACGGTCGATCGCGGAATTCTAGACTGTAAAATAATTCTTAGGTTCAATTTAAAGCGATTAAATCAAGGACGCGCGTGCGTTTAATAACATCAGTCCGTTCATACCGTCCCGATAGTCTGAGCCAAAACGTCGTTTTCATTTCTTTTTTTTTTCAAAATGTTAAAAATCTGTGCCATAAACTTGACACGGTCGATCGCGATTCGCTAAGCTATAAAATAATTCTTAGATTAAATTTAAAGCGATGAAATCAACTACGCGCGTGCGTTCAATAACATCAGTCCGTTCATCCCGTCCTGGTAGTCTGAGTGAAAACGCCGTTTTCATCTCTTTTCTCGTTGAAAATATTTGAAATGTGCGTTATAAGCTCGACACGGTCGATCGCGCATAGCTAAACTATAAAATAATTCTTAGATTAAATTGAAAGCGATGAAATCAAGTACGCGCGTGCGTTCAATAACATCAGTCCGTTCATCCCGTTCCGGTAGTCTGAGTGAAAACGCCGTTTTCATCTCTTTTCTCTTCAAAATATTTGAAATCTGAGCCATCAGCTCGGCACAATCAATCGCGCAACGCTAAGCTATCGAATAATTCTTAGATTAAATTTAAAGCGATGAAATCAACCACGCGCGTGCGTTCAATAACATCAGTCCGTTCATCCCGTCCCGGTAGTCTGAGGGAAAACGCCGTTTTCATCTCTTTTCTCGTTGAAAATATATGAAATGTGCGTTATAAGCTCGACACGGTCGATCGCGCATTTCTAGACTGTAAAATAATTCTTAGGTTCAATTTAAAGCGATGAAATCAAGGACGCGCATGCGTTCAATAATATCAATCCGTTCATCCCGTCCCGGTAGTCTGAGTGAAAACGCCGTTTTCATCTCTTTTCTCTTCAAAATATTTGAAATCTGAGCCATAAGCTCGGCACAATCGATCGCGCATCGCTAAGCTATAAAATAATTCTTAGATTAAATTTAAAGCGATGAAATCAACTACGCGCGTGCGTTCAATAACATCAGTCCGTTCATCCCGTCCCGGTAGTCTGAGTGAAAACGCCGTTTTCATCTCTTTTCTCTTCAAAATATTTGAAAGCTGAGCCATAAGCTCGGCACAATCGATCGCGCATCGCTAAGCTATCGAATAATTCTTAGATTAAATTTAAAACGATGGAATCAACCACGCGCGTGCGTTCAATAACATCAGTCCATTCATCCCGTCCCGGTAGTCTGAGGGAAAACGCCGTTTTCATCTCTTTTCTCGTTGAAAATATATGAAATGTGCGTTATAAGCTCGACACGGTCGATCGCGCATTTCTAGACTGTAAAATAATTCTTAGGTTCAATTTAAAGCGATGAAATCAAGGACGCGCGTGCGTTCAATAACATCAGTCCGTTCATCCCGTCCCGGTAGTCTGGGGGAAAACCCCGGTTTCATCTCTTTTCTCTTCAAAATATTTGAAATCTGAGCCATCAGCTCGGCACAATCAATCGCGCATCGCTAAGCTATAAAATAATTCTTAGATTAAATTTAAAGCGATGAAATCAACCACGCGCGTGCGTTCAATAACATCAGTCCGTTCATCCCGCCCCGGTAGTCTGAGGGAAAACGCCGTTTTCATCTCTTTTCTCGTTGAAAATATTTGAAATGTGCGTTATAAGCTCGACACGGTCGATCGCGGAATTCTAGACTGTAAAATAATTCTTAGGTTCAATTTAAAGCGATTAAATCAAGGACGCGCGTGCGTTTAATAACATCAGTCCGTTCATACCGTCCCGATAGTCTGAGCCAAAACGTCGTTTTCATTTCTTTTTTTTTTCAAAATGTTAAAAATCTGTGCCATAAACTTGACACGGTCGATCGCGATTCGCTAAGCTATAAAATAATTCTTAGATTAAATTTAAAGCGATGAAATCAACTACGCGCGTGCGTTCAATAACATCAGTCCGTTCATCCCGTCCTGGTAGTCTGAGTGAAAACGCCGTTTTCATCTCTTTTCTCGTTGAAAATATTTGAAATGTGCGTTATAAGCTCGACACGGTCGATCGCGCATTGCTAAACTATAAAATAATTCTTAGATTAAATTGAAAGCGATGAAATCAAGTACGCGCGTGCGTTCAATAACATCAGTCCGTTCATCCCGTTCCGGTAGTCTGAGTGAAAACGCCGTTTTCATCTCTTTTCTCTTCAAAATATTTGAAATCTGAGCCATCAGCTCGGCACAATCAATCGCGCAACGCTAAGCTATCGAATAATTCTTAGATTAAATTTAAAGCGATGAAATCAACCACGCGCGTGCGTTCAATAACATCAGTCCGTTCATCCCGTCCCGGTAGTCTGAGGGAAAACGCCGTTTTCATCTCTTTTCTCGTTGAAAATATATGAAATGTGCGTTATAAGCTCGACACGGTCGATCGCGCATTTCTAGACTGTAAAATAATTCTTAGGTTCAATTTAAAGCGATGAAATCAAGGGCGCGCGTCCGTTCAATGATATCAGTCCGTGCATCGCGTCCCGGTAGTCTGAGTGAAAACGCCGTTTTCATCTGTTTTCTCTTCAAAATATTTGAAATCTGAGCCATAAGCTCGGCACAATCGATCGCGCATCACTAAGCTATAAAATAATTCTTAGATTAAATTTAAAGCGATGAAATCAACCACGCGCGTGCGTTCAATAACATCAGTCCGTTCATCCCGCCCCGGTAGTCTGAGGGAAAACGCCGTTTTCATCTCTTTTCTCGTTGAAAATATTTGAAATGTGCGTTATAAGCTCGATACGGTCGATCGCGCATTTCTAGACTGTAAAATAATTCTTAGGTTCAATTTAAAGCGATGAAATCAAGGACGCGCGTGCGTTCAATAATATCAGTCCGTTCATCCCGTCCCGGTAGTCTGAGTGAAAACGCCGTTTTCATCTCTTTTCTCTTCAAAATATTTGAAATCTGAGCCATCAGCTCGGCACAATCAATCGCGCATCGCTAAGCTATCGAATAATTCTTAGATTAAATTTAAAGCGATGAAATCAACCACGCGCGTGCGTTCAACAACATCAGTCCGTTCATACCGTCCCGATAGTCTGAGCCAAAACGCCGTTTTCATCTCTTTTCTCGTTGAAAATATTTGAAATGTGCGTTATAAGCTCGACACGGTCGATCGCGGAATTCTAGACTGTAAAATAATTCTTAGGTTTAATTTAAAGCGATTAAATCAAGGACGCGCGTGCGTTTAATAACATCAGTCCGTTCATACCGTCCCGATAGTCTGAGCCAAAACGTCGTTTTCATTTCTTTTTTTTTTCAAAATGTTAAAAATCTGTGCCATAAACTTGACACGGTCGATCGTGATTCGCTAAGCTATAAAATAATTCTTAGATTAAATTTAAAGCGATGAAATCAACTACGCGCGTGCGTTCAATAACATCAGTCCGTTCATCCCGTCCCGGTAGTCTGAGTGAAAACGCCGTTTTCATCTCTTTTCTCGGTGAAAATATTTGAAATGTGCGTTATAAGCTCGACACGGTCGATCGCGCATAGCTAAACTATAAAATAATTCTTAGATTAAATTGACAGCGATGAAATCAAGTACGCGCGTGCGTTCAATAATATCAGTCCGTTCATCCCGTCCCGGTAGTCAGAGTGAAAACGCCGTTTTCATCTCTTTTCTCGTTGAAAATATTTGAAATCTGCGTTATAAGCTCGACACGGTCGATCGCGCATAGCTAAACTATAAAATAATTCTTAGATTAAATTGAAAGCGATGAAATCAAGTACGCGCGTGCGTTCAATAATATCAGTCCGTTCATCCCGTCCCGGTAGTCTGAGCCAAAACGCCGTTTTCATCTCTTTTCTCTTCAAAATATTTGAAACCTGAGCCATAAGCTCGGCACAATCGATCGCGATTCGCTAAGCTATAAAATAATTCTTAGATTAAATTTAAAGCGATGAAATCAACTGCGCGCGAGCGTTCAATAACATCAGTCCGTTCATCCCGTCCCGGTAGTCTGAGTGAAAACGCCGTTTTCATCTCTTTTCTCTTCAAAATATTTTAAATCTGAGCCATCAGCTCGGCACAATCAATCGCCCATCGCTAAGCTATCGAATAATTCTTAGATTAAATTTAAAGCGATGAAATCAACCACGCGCGTGCCTTCAACAACATTAGTCCGTTCATACCGTCCCGATAGTCTGAGCCAAAACGCCGTTTTCATCTCTTTTCTCGTTGAAAATATTTGAAATGTGCGTTATAAGCTCGACACGGTCGATCGCGGAATTCCAGACTGTAAAATAATTCTTAGGTTCAATTTAAAGCGATTAAATCAAGGACGCGCGTGCGTTTAATAACATCAGTCCGTTCATACCGTCCCGATAGTCTGAGCCAAAACGTCGTTTTCATTTCATTTTTTTTTCAAAATGTTAAAAATCTGTGCCATAAACTTGACACGGTCGATCGCGATTCGCTAAGCTATAAAATAATTCTTAGATTAAATTTAAAGCGATGAAATCAACTACGCGCGTGCGTTCAATAACATCAGTCCGTTCATCCCGTCCTGGTAGTCTGAGTGAAAACGCCGTTTTCATCTCTTTTCTCGTTGAAAATATTTGAAATGTGCGTTATAAGCTCGACACGGTCGATCGCGCATAGCTAAACTATAAAATAATTCTTAGATTAAATTGAAAGCGATGAAATCAAGTACGCGCGTGCGTTCAATAATATCAATCCGTTCATCCCGTCCCGGTAGTCAGAGTGAAAACGCCGTTTTCATCTCTTTTCTCGTTGAAAATATTTGAAATCTGCGTTATAAGCTCGACACGGTCGATCGCGCATAGCTAAACTATAAAATAATTCTTAGATTAAATTGAAAGCGATGAAATCAAGTACGCGCGTGCGTTCAATAATATCAGTCCGTTCATCCCGTCCCGGTAGTCTGAGCCACAACGCCGTTTTCATCTCTTTTCTCTTCAAAATATTTGAAACCTGAGCCATAAGCTCGGCACAATCGATCGCGATTCGCTAAGCTATAAAATAATTCTTAGATTAAATTTAAAGCGATGAAATCAACTGCGCGCGAGCGTTCAATAACATCAGTCCGTTCATCCCCTCCCGGTAGTCTGAGCCAAAACGCCGTTTTCATCTCTTTTCTCTTCAAAATATTTGAAACCTGAGCCATAAGTTCGGCACAATCGATCGCGATTCGCTAAGCTATAAAATAATTCTTAGATTAAATTTAAAGCGATGAAATCAACTGCGCGCGAGCGTTCAATAACATCAGTCCGATCATCCCGTGTCGGTGGTCTGAGTGAAAACACCGTTTTCATCTCTTTTCTCTTCAAAATATTTGAAACCTGAGCCATGAGCTCGGCACAATCGGTCGCGATTCGCTAAGCTATAAAATAATTCTTAGATTAAATTTAAAGCGATGAAATCAACTACGCGCGTGCGTTCAATAACACCAGTCCGTTCATCCCGTCCCGGTAGTCTGAGTGAAAACGCCGTTTTCATCTCTTTTCTCGTTGAAAATATTTGAAATGTGCGTTATAAGCTCGACACGGTCGATCGCGCATTTCTAGACAGCAAAATAATTCTTAGGTTCAATGTAAAGCGATGAAATCAAGGACGCGCGTGCGTTCAATAACATCAGTCCGTTCATACCGTCCCGATAGTCTGAGCCAAAACGCCGTTTTCATCTCTTTTCTCGTTGAAAATATTTGAAATGTGCGTTATAAGCTCGACACGGTCGATCGCGGAATTCTAGACTGTAAAATAATTCTTAGGTTCAATTTAAAGCGATTAAATCAAGGACGCGCGTGCGTTTAATAACATCAGTCCGTTCATACCGTCCCGATAGTCTGAGCCAAAACGTCGTTTTCATTTCTTTTTTTTTTCAAAATGTTAAAAATCTGTGCCATAAACTTGACACGGTCGATCGTGATTCGCTAAGCTATAAAATAATTCTTAGATTAAATTTAAAGCGATGAAATCAACTACGCGCGTGCGTTCAATAACATCAGTCCGTTCATCCCGTCCCGGTAGTCTGAGTGAAAACGCCGTTTTCATCTCTTTTCTCGGTGAAAATATTTGAAATGTGCGTTATAAGCTCGACACGGTCGATCGCGCATAGCTAAACTATAAAATAATTCTTAGATTAAATTGAAAGCGATGAAATCAAGTACGCGCGTGCGTTCAATAATATCAGTCCGTTCATCCCGTCCCGGTAGTCAGAGTGAAAACGCCGTTTTCATCTCTTTTCTCGTTGAAAATATTTGAAATCTGCGTTATAAGCTCGACACGGTCGATCGCGCATAGCTAAACTATAAAATAATTCTTAGATTAAATTGAAAGCGATGAAATCAAGTACGCGCGTGCGTTCAATAATATCAGTCCGTTCATCCCGTCCCGGTAGTCTGAGCCAAAACGCCGTTTTCATCTCTTTTCTCTTCAAAATATTTGAAACCTGAGCCATAAGCTCGGCACAATCGATCGCGATTCGCTAAGCTATAAAATAATTCTTAGATTAAATTTAAAGCGATGAAATCAACTGCGCGCGAGCGTTCAATAACATCAGTCCGTTCATCCCGTCCCGGTAGTCTGAGTGAAAACGCCGTTTTCATCTCTTTTCTCTTCAAAATATTTGAAATCTGAGCCATCAGCTCGGCACAATCAATCGCCCATCGCTAAGCTATCGAATAATTCTTAGATTAAATTTAAAGCGATGAAATCAACCACGCGCGTGCCTTCAACAACATTAGTCCGTTCATACCGTCCCGATAGTCTGAGCCAAAACGCCGTTTTCATCTCTTTTCTCGTTGAAAATATTTGAAATGTGCGTTATAAGCTCGACACGGTCGATCGCGGAATTCTAGACTGTAAAATAATTCTTAGGTTCAATTTAAAGCGATTAAATCAAGGACGCGCGTGCGTTTAATAACATCAGTCCGTTCATACCGTCCCGATAGTCTGAGCCAAAACGTCGTTTTCATTTCTTTTTTTTTTCAAAATGTTAAAAATCTGTGCCATAAACTTGACACGGTCGATCGCGATTCGCTAAGCTATAAAATAATTCTTAGATTAAATTTAAAGCGATGAAATCAACTACGCGCGTGCGTTCAATAACATCAGTCCGTTCATCCCGTCCTGGTAGTCTGAGTGAAAACGCCGTTTTCATCTCTTTTCTCGTTGAAAATATTTGAAATGTGCGTTATAAGCTCGACACGGTCGATCGCGCATAGCTAAACTATAAAATAATTCTTAGATTAAATTGAAAGCGATGAAATCAAGTACGCGCGTGCGTTCAATAATATCAATCCGTTCATCCCGTCCCGGTAGTCAGAGTGAAAACGCCGTTTTCATCTCTTTTCTCGTTGAAAATATTTGAAATCTGCGTTATAAGCTCGACACGGTCGATCGCGCATAGCTAAACTATAAAATAATTCTTAGATTAAATTGAAAGCGATGAAATCAAGTACGCGCGTGCGTTCAATAATATCAGTCCGTTCATCCCGTCCCGGTAGTCTGAGCCACAACGCCGTTTTCATCTCTTTTCTCTTCAAAATATTTGAAACCTGAGCCATAAGCTCGGCACAATCGATCGCGATTCGCTAAGCTATATAATAATTCTTAGATTAAATTTAAAGCGATGAAATCAACTGCGCGCGAGCGTTCAATAACATCAGTCCGTTCATCCCGTCCCGGTAGTCTGAGCCAAAACGCCGTTTTCATCTCTTTTCTCTTCAAAATATTTGAAACCTGAGCCATAAGTTCGGCACAATCGATCGCGATTCGCTAAGCTATAAAATAATTCTTAGATTAAATTTAAAGCGATGAAATCAACTGCGCGCGAGCGTTCAATAACATCAGTCCGATCATCCCGTGTCGGTGGTCTGAGTGAAAACACCGTTTTCATCTCTTTTCTCTTCAAAATATTTGAAACCTGAGCCATAAGCTCGGCACAATCGATCGCGATTCGCTAAGCTATAAAATAATTCTTAGATTAAATTTAAAGCGATGAAATCAACTGCGCGCGAGCGTTCAATAACATCAGTCCGTTCATCCCGTCCCGGTAGTCTGAGTGAAAACGCCGTTTTCATCTCTTTTCTCTTCAAAATATTTGAAATCTGAGCCATCAGCTCGGCACAATCAATCGCCCATCGCTAAGCTATCGAATAATTCTTAGATTAAATTTAAAGCGATGAAATCAACCACGCGCGTGCCTTCAACAACATTAGTCCGTTCATACCGTCCCGATAGTCTGAGCCAAAACGCCGTTTTCATCTCTTTTCTCGTTGAAAATATTTGAAATGTGCGTTATAAGCTCGACACGGTCGATCGCGGAATTCTAGACTGTAAAATAATTCTTAGGTTCAATTTAAAGCGATTAAATCAAGGACGCGCGTGCGTTTAATAACATCAGTCCGTTCATACCGTCCCGATAGTCTGAGCCAAAACGTCGTTTTCATTTCTTTTTTTTTTCAAAATGTTAAAAATCTGTGCCATAAACTTGACACGGTCGATCGCGATTCGCTAAGCTATAAAATAATTCTTAGATTAAATTTAAAGCGATGAAATCAACTACGCGCGTGCGTTCAATAACATCAGTCCGTTCATCCCGTCCTGGTAGTCTGAGTGAAAACGCCGTTTTCATCTCTTTTCTCGTTGAAAATATTTGAAATGTGCGTTATAAGCTCGACACGGTCGATCGCGCATAGCTAAACTATAAAATAATTCTTAGATTAAATTGAAAGCGATGAAATCAAGTACGCGCGTGCGTTCAATAATATCAATCCGTTCATCCCGTCCCGGTAGTCAGAGTGAAAACGCCGTTTTCATCTCTTTTCTCGTTGAAAATATTTGAAATCTGCGTTATAAGCTCGACACGGTCGATCGCGCATAGCTAAACTATAAAATAATTCTTAGATTAAATTGAAAGCGATGAAATCAAGTACGCGCGTGCGTTCAATAATATCAGTCCGTTCATCCCGTCCCGGTAGTCTGAGCCACAACGCCGTTTTCATCTCTTTTCTCTTCAAAATATTTGAAACCTGAGCCATAAGCTCGGCACAATCGATCGCGATTCGCTAAGCTATATAATAATTCTTAGATTAAATTTAAAGCGATGAAATCAACTGCGCGCGAGCGTTCAATAACATCAGTCCGTTCATCCCGTCCCGGTAGTCTGAGCCAAAACGCCGTTTTCATCTCTTTTCTCTTCAAAATATTTGAAACCTGAGCCATAAGTTCGGCACAATCGATCGCGATTCGCTAAGCTATAAAATAATTCTTAGATTAAATTTAAAGCGATGAAATCAACTGCGCGCGAGCGTTCAATAACATCAGTCCGATCATCCCGTGTCGGTGGTCTGAGTGAAAACACCGTTTTCATCTCTTTTCTCTTCAAAATATTTGAAACCTGAGCCATGAGCTCGGCACAATCGATCGCGATTCGCTAAGCTATAAAATAATTCTTAGATTAAATTTAAAGCGATGAAATCAACTACGCGCGTGCGTTCAATAACACCAGTCCGTTCATCCCGTCCCGGTAGTCTGAGTGAAAACGCCGTTTTCATCTCTTTTCTCGTTGAAAATATTTGAAATGTGCGTTATAAGCTCGACACGGTCGATCGCGCATTTCTAGACAGCAAAATAATTCTTAGGTTCAATGTAAAGCGATGAAATCAAGGACGCGCGTGCGTTCAATAATATCAGTCCGTTCATCCCGTCCCGGTAGTCAGAGTGAAAACGCCGTTTTCATCTCTTTTCTCGTTGAAAATATTTGAAATCTGCGTTATAAGCTCGACACGGTCGATCGCGCATAGCTAAACTATGAAATAATTCTTAGATTAAATTGAAAGCGATGAAATCAAGTACGCGCGTGCGTTCAATAATATCAGTCCGTTCATCCCGTCCCGGTAGTCTGAGCCAAAACGCCGTTTTCATCTCTTTTCTCTTCAAAATATTTGAAACCTGAGCCATAAGCTCGGCACAATCGATCGCGATTCGCTAAGCTATAAAATAATTCTTAGATTAAATTTAAAGCGATGAAATCAACTGCGCGCGAGCGTTCAATAACATCAGTCCGTTCATCCCGTCCCGGTAGTCTGAGTGAAAACGCCGTTTTCATCTCTTTCTCTTCAAAATATTTGAAATCTGAGCCATCAGCTCGGCACAATCAATCGCCCATCGCTAAGCTATCGAATAATTCTTAGATTAAATTTAAAGCGATGAAATCAACCACGCGCGTGCCTTCAACAACATTAGTCCGTTCATACCGTCCCGATAGTCTGAGCCAAAACGCCGTTTTCATCTCTTTTCTCGTTGAAAATATTTGAAATGTGCGTTATAAGCTCGACACGGTCGATCGCGGAATTCTAGACTGTAAAATAATTCTTAGGTTCAATTTAAAGCGATTAAATCAAGGACGCGCGTGCGTTTAATAACATCAGTCCGTTCATACCGTCCCGATAGTCTGAGCCAAAACGTCGTTTTCATTTCTTTTTTTTTTCAAAATGTTAAAAATCTGTGCCATAAACTTGACACGGTCGATCGCGATTCGCTAAGCTATAAAATAATTCTTAGATTAAATTTAAAGCGATGAAATCAACTACGCGCGTGCGTTCAATAACATCAGTCCGTTCATCCCGTCCTGGTAGTCTGAGTGAAAACGCCGTTTTCATCTCTTTTCTCGTTGAAAATATTTGAAATGTGCGTTATAAGCTCGACACGGTCGATCGCGCATAGCTAAACTATAAAATAATTCTTAGATTAAATTGAAAGCGATGAAATCAAGTACGCGCGTGCGTTCAATAATATCAATCCGTTCATCCCGTCCCGGTAGTCAGAGTGAAAACGCCGTTTTCATCTCTTTTCTCGTTGAAAATATTTGAAATCTGCGTTATAAGCTCGACACGGTCGATCGCGCATAGCTAAACTATAAAATAATTCTTAGATTAAATTGAAAGCGATGAAATCAAGTACGCGCGTGCGTTCAATAATATCAGTCCGTTCATCCCGTCCCGGTAGTCTGAGCCACAACGCCGTTTTCATCTCTTTTCTCTTCAAAATATTTGAAACCTGAGCCATAAGCTCGGCCCAATCGATCGCGATTCGCTAAGCTATAAAATAATTCTTAGATTAAATTTAAAGCGATGAAATCAACTGCGCGCGAGCGTTCAATAACATCAGTCCGTTCATCCCGTCCCGGTAGTCTGAGCCAAAACGCCGTTTTCATCTCTTTTCTCTTCAAAATATTTGAAACCTGAGCCATAAGTTCGGCACAATCGATCGCGATTCGCTAAGCTATAAAATAATTCTTAGATTAAATTTAAAGCGATGTAATCAACTGCGCGCGAGCGTTCAATAACATCAGTCCGATCATCCCGTGTCGGTGGTCTGAGTGAAAACACCGTTTTCATCTCTTTTCTCTTCAAAATATTTGAAACCTGAGCCATGAGCTCGGCACAATCGATCGCGATTCGCTAAGCTATAAAATAATTCTTAGATTAAATTTAAAGCGATGAAATCAACTACGCGCGTGCGTTCAATAACACCAGTCCGTTCATCCCGTCCCGGTAGTCTGAGTGAAAACGCCGTTTTCATCTCTTTTCTCGTTGAAAATATTTGAAATGTGCGTTATAAGCTCGACACGGTCGATCGCGCATTTCTAGACAGCAAAATAATTCTTAGGTTCAATGTAAAGCGATGAAATCAAGGACGCGCGTGCGTTCAATAATATCAGTCCGTTCATCCCGTCCCGGTAGTCAGAGTGAAAACGCCGTTTTCATCTCTTTTCTCGTTGAAAATATTTGAAATCTGCGTTATAAGCTCGACACGGTCGATCGCGCATAGCTAAACTATAAAATAATTCTTAGATTAAATTGAAAGCGATGAAATCAAGTACGCGCGTGCGTTCAATAATATCAGTCCGTTCATCCCGTCCCGGTAGTCTGAGCCAAAACGCCGTTTTCATCTCTTTTCTCTTCAAAATATTTGAAACCTGAGCCATAAGCTCGGCACAATCGATCGCGATTCGCTAAGCTATAAAATAATTCTTAGATTAAATTTAAAGCGATGAAATCAACTGCGCGCGAGCGTTCAATAACATCAGTCCGTTCATCCCGTCCCGGTAGTCTGAGTGAAAACGCCGTTTTCATCTCTTTCTCTTCAACATATTTGAAATCTGAGCCATCAGCTCGGCACAATCAATCGCCCATCGCTAAGCTATCGAATAATTCTTAGATTAAATTTAAAGCGATGAAATCAACCACGCGCGTGCCTTCAACAACATTAGTCCGTTCATACCGTCCCGATAGTCTGAGCCAAAACGCCGTTTTCATCTCTTTTCTCGTTGAAAATATTTGAAATGTGCGTTATAAGCTCGACACGGTCGATCGCGGAATTCTAGACTGTAAAATAATTCTTAGGTTCAATTTAAAGCGATTAAATCAAGGACGCGCGTGCGTTTAATAACATCAGTCCGTTCATACCGTCCCGATAGTCTGAGCCAAAACGTCGTTTTCATTTCTTTTTTTTTTCAAAATGTTAAAAATCTGTGCCATAAACTTGACACGGTCGATCGCGATTCGCTAAGCTATAAAATAATTCTTAGATTAAATTTAAAGCGATGAAATCAACTACGCGCGTGCGTTCAATAACATCAGTCCGTTCATCCCGTCCTGGTAGTCTGAGTGAAAACGCCGTTTTCATCTCTTTTCTCGTTGAAAATATTTGAAATGTGCGTTATAAGCTCGACACGGTCGATCGCGCATAGCTAAACTATAAAATAATTCTTAGATTAAATTGAAAGCGATGAAATCAAGTACGCGCGTGCGTTCAATAATATCAATCCGTTCATCCCGTCCCGGTAGTCAGAGTGAAAACGCCGTTTTCATCTCTTTTCTCGTTGAAAATATTTGAAATCTGCGTTATAAGCTCGACACGGTCGATCGCGCATAGCTAAACTATAAAATAATTCTTAGATTAAATTGAAAGCGATGAAATCAAGTACGCGCGTGTGTTCAATAATATCAGTCCGTTCATCCCGTCCCGGTAGTCTGGGGGAAAACCCCGGTTTCATCTCTTTTCTCTTCAAAATATTTGAAATCTGAGCCATCAGCTCGGCACAATCAATCGCGCATCGCTAAGCTATAAAATAATTCTTAGATTAAATTTAAAGCGATGAAATCAACCACGCGCGTGCGTTCAATAACATCAGTCCGTTCATCCCGCCCCGGTAGTCTGAGGGAAAACGCCGTTTTCATCTCTTTTCTCGTTGAAAATATTTGAAATGTGCGTTATAAGCTCGATACGGTCGATCGCGCATTTCTAGACTGTAAAATAATTCTTAGGTTCAATTTAAAGCGATGAAATCAAGGACGCGCATGCGTTCAATAATATCAGTCCGTTCATCCCGTCCCGGTAGTCTGAGTGAAAACGCCGTTTTCATCTCTTTTCTCTTCAAAATATTTGAAATCTTAGCCATAAGCTCGGCACAATCGACCGCGCATCGCTAAGCTATAAAATAATTCTTAGATTAAATTTAAAGCGATGAAATCAACTACGCGCGTGCGTTCAATAACATCAGTCCGTTCATCCCGTCCCGGTAGTCTGAGTGAAAACGCCGTTTTCATCTCTTTTCTCTTCAAAATATTTGAAATCTGAGCCATCAGCTCGGCACAATCAATCGCGCATCGCTAAGCTATCGAATAATTCTTAGATTAAATTTAAAGCGATGAAATCAACCACGCGCGTGCGTTCAATAACATCAGTCCGTTCATCCCGTCCCGGTAGTCTGAGGGAAAACGCCGTTTTCATCTCTTTTCTCGTTGAAAATATATGAAATGTGCGTTATAAGCTCGACACGGTCGATCGCGCATTTCTAGACTGTAAAATAATTCTTAGGTTCAATTTGAAGCGATGAAATCAAGGACGCGCATGCGTTCCATAATATCAGTCCGTTCATCCCGTCCCGGTAGTCTCAGTGAAAACGCCGTTTTCATCTCTTTTCTCTTCAAAATATTTGAAATCTGAGCCATAAGCTCGGCACAATCGACCGCGCATCGCTAAGCTACAAAATAATTCTTAGATTAAATTTAAAGCGATGAAATCAACTACGCGCGTGCGTTCAATAACATCAGTCCGTTCATCCCGTCCCGGTAGTCTGAGTGAAAACGCCGTTTTCATCTCTTTTCTCTTCAAAATATTTGAAAGCTGAGCCATAAGCTCGGCACAATCGATCGCGCATCGCTAAGCTACCGTATAATCCTTAGATTAAATTTAAAACGATGAAATCAACCACGCGCGTGCGTTCAATAACATCAGTCCGGTCATACCGTCCCAATAGTCTGAGCCAAAACGCCGTTTTAATCTCTTTTCTCTTCAAAATATTTGAAATGTGCGTTATAAGCTCGACACGGTCGACGGCGCATTTCTAGACTGTAAAATAATTCTTAGGTTCAATTTAAAGCGATGAAATCAAGGACGCGCGTGCGTTCAATAACATCAGTCCGATCATCCCGTGCCGGTAGTCTGAGTGAAAACACCGTTTTCATCTCTTTTCTCTTCAAAATATTTGAAACCTGAGCCATAAGCTCGGCACAATCGATCGCGATTCGCTAAGCTATAAAATAATTCTTAGATTAAATTTAAAGCGATGAAATCAACTACGCGCGTGCGTTCAATAACATCAGTCCGTTCATCCCGTCCCGGTAGTCTGAGTGAAAACGCCGTTTTCATCTCTTTTCTCGTTGAAAATATTTGAAATGTGCGTTATAAGCTCGACACGGTCGATCGCGCATGTCTAGACAGCAAAATAATTCTTAGGTTCAATGTAAAGCGATGAAATCAAGGACGCGCGTGCGTTCAATAATATCAGTCCGTTCATCCCGTCCCGGTAGTCTGAATGAAAACGCCGTTTTCATCTCTTTTCTCTTCAAAATATTTGAAATCTGAGCCATCAGCTCGGCACATTCAATCGCGCATCGCTAAGCTATAAAATAATTCTTAGATTAAATTTAAAGCGATGAAATTAACTACGCGCGAGCGTTCAATAACATCAGTCCGTTCATCCCGTCCCGGTAGTCTGGGGGAAAACCCCGGTTTCATCTCTTTTCTCTTCAAAATATTTGAAATCTGAGCCATCAGCTCGGCGCAATCAATCGCGCATCGCTAAGCTATAAAATAATTCTTAGATTAAATTTAAAACGATGGAATCAACCACGCGCGTGCGTTCAATAACATCAGTCCATTCATCCCGTCCCGGTAGTCTGAGGGAAAACGCCGTTTTCATCTCTTTTCTCGTTGAAAATATATGAAATGTGCGTTATAAGCTCGACACGGTCGATCGCGCATTTCTAGACTGTAAAATAATTCTTAGGTTCAATTTAAAGCGATGAAATCAACTACGCCCGTGCGTTCAATAACATCAGTCCGTTCATCCCGTCCCGGTAGTCTGAGTGAAAACGCCGTTTTCATCTCTTTTCTCTTCAAAATATTTGAAAGCTGAGCCATAAGCTCGGCACAATCGATCGCGCATCGCTAAGCTATGGAATAATTCTTAGATTAAATTTAAAACGATGGAATCAACCACGCGCGTGCGTTCAATAACATCAGTCCGTTCATACCGTCCCAATAGTCTGAGCCAAAACGCCGTTTTCATCTCTTTTCTCGTTGAAAATATTTGAAATGTGCGTTATAAGCTCGACACGGTCGACGGCGCATTTCTAGACTGTAAAATAATTCTTAGATTAAATTTAAAGCGATGAAATCAACCACGCGCGTGCGTTCAATAACATCAGTCCGTTCATCCCGTCCCGGTAGTCTGAGGGAAAACGCCGTTTTCATCTCTTTTCTCGTTGAAAATATATGAAATGTGCGTTATAAGCTCGACACGGTCGATCGCGCATTTCTAGACTGTAAAATAATTCTTAGGTTCAATTTAAAGCGATGAAATCAAGGACGCGCGTGCGTTCAATAACATCAGTCCGATCATCCCGTGCCGGTAGTCTGAGTGAAAACACCGTTTTCATCTCTTTTCTCTTCAAAATATTTGAAACCTGAGCCATAAGCTCGGCACAATCGATCGCGATTCGCTAAGCTATAAAATAATTCTTAGATTAAATTTAAAGCGATGAAATCAACTGCGCGCGAGCGTTCAATAACATCAGTCCGATCATCCCGTGCCGGTAGTCTGAGTGAAAACACCGTTTTCATCTCTTTTCTCTTCAAAATATTTGAAACCTGAGCCATGAGCTCGGCACAATCGATCGCGATTCGCTAAGCTATAAAATAATTCTTAGATTAAATTTAAAGCGATGAAATCAAGGACGCGCGTGCGTTCAATAATATCAGTCCGTTCATCCCGTCCCGGTAGTCTGAGGGAAAACGCCGTTTTCATCTCTTTTCTCGTTGAAAATATATGAAATGTGCGTTATAAGCTCGACACGGTCGATCGCGCATTTCTAGACTGTAAAATAATTCTTAGGTTCAATTTAAAGCGATGAAATCAAGGACGCGCATGCGTTCAATAATATCAGTCCGTTCATCCCGTCCCGGTAGTCTGAGTGAAAACGCCGTTTTCATCTCTTTTCTCTTCAAAATATTTGAAATCTGAACCATAAGCTCGGCACAATCGATCGCGCATCGCTAAGCTATAAAATAATTCGTAGATTAAATTTAAAGCGATGAAATCAACTACGCGCGTGTGTTCAATAACATCAGTCCGTTCATCCCGTCCCGGTAGTCTGAGTGAAAACGCCGTTTTCATCTCTTTTCTCTTCAAAATATTTGAAAGCTGACCCATAAGCTCGGCACAATCGATCGCGCATCGCTAAGCTATCGAATAATTCTTAGATTAAATTTAAAACGATGGAATCAACCACGCGCGTGCGTTCAATAACATCAGTCCGTTCATACCGTCCCAATAGTCTGAGCCAAAACGCCGTTTTCATCTCTTTTCTCGTTGAAAATATTTGAAATGTGCGTTATAAGCTCGACACGGTCGACGGCGCATTTCTAGACTGTAAAATAATTCTTAGGTTCAATTTAAAGCGATGAAATCAAGGACGCGCGTGCGTTCAATAACATCAGTCCGTTCATCCCGTCCCGGTAGTCTGGGGGAAAACCCCGGTTTCATCTCTTTTCTCTTCAAAATATTTGAAATCTGAGCCATCAGCTCGGCACAATCAATCGCGCATCGCTAAGCTATAAAATAATTCTTAGATTAAATTTAAAGCGATGAAATCAACCACGCGCGTGCGTTCAATAACATCGGTCCGTTCATCCCGCCCCGGTAGTCTGAGGGAAAACGCCGTTTTCATCTCTTTTCTCGTTGAAAATATTTGAAATGTGCGTTATAAGCTCGATACGGTCGATCGCGCATTTCTAGACTGTAAAATAATTCTTAGGTTCAATTTAAAGCGATGAAATCAAGGACGCGCGTGCGTTCAATAATATCAGTCCGTTCATCCCGTCCCGGTAGTCTGAGTGAGAACGCCGTTTTCATCTCTTTTCTCTTCAAAATATTTGAAATCTGAGCCATCAGCTCGGCACAATCAATCGCGCATCGCTAAGCTATCGAATAATTCTTAGATTAAATTTAAAGCGATGAAATCAACCACGCGCGTGCGTTCAACAACATCAGTCCGTTCATACCGTCCCGATAGTCTGAGCCAAAACGCCGTTTTCATCTCTTTTCTCGTTGAAAATATTTGAAATGTGCGTTATAAGCTCGACACGGTCGATCGCGGAATTCTAGACTGTAAAATAATTCTTAGGTTCAATTTAAAGCGATTAAATCAAGGACGCGCGTGCGTTTAATAACATCAGTCCGTTCATACCGTCCCGATAGTCTGAGCCAAAACGTCGTTTTCATTTCTTTTTTTTTTCAAAATGTTAAAAATCTGTGCCATAAACTTGACACGGTCGATCGTGATTCGCTAAGCTATAAAATAATTCTTAGATTAAATTTAAAGCGATGAAATCAACTACGCGCGTGCGTTCAATAACATCAGTCCGTTCATCCCGTCCCGGTAGTCTGAGTGAAAACGCCGTTTTCATCTCTTTTCTCGTTGAAAATATTTGAAATGTGCGTTATAAGCTCGACACGGTCGATTGCGCATAGCTAAACTATAAAATAATTCTTAGATTAAATTGAAAGCGATGAAATCAAGTACGCGCGTGCGTTCAATAATATCAGTCCGTTCATCCCGTCCCGGTAGTCAGAGTGAAAACGCCGTTTTCATCTCTTTTCTCGTTGAAAATATTTGAAATCTGCGTTATAAGCTCGACACGGTCGATCGCGCATAGCTAAACTATAAAATAATTCTTAGATTAAATTGAAAGCGATGAAATCAAGTACGCGCGTGCGTTCAATAATATCAGTCCGTTCCCGGTAGTCTGAGCCAAAACGCCGTTTTCATCTCTTTTCTCTTCAAAATATTTGAAACCTGAGCCATAAGCTCGGCACAATCGATCGCGATTCGCTAAGCTATAAAATAATTCTTAGATTAAATTTAAAGCGATGAAATCAACTGCGCGCGAGCGTTCAATAACATCAGTCCGTTCATCCCGTCCCGGTAGTCTGAGCCAAAACGCCGTTTTCATCTCTTTTCTCTTCAAAATATTTGAAACCTGAGCCATAAGCTCGGCACAATCGATCGCGATTCGCTAAGCTATAAAATAATTCTTAGATTAAATTTAAAGCGATGAAATCAACTGCGCGCGAGCGTTCAATAACATCAGTCCGATCATCCCGTGCCGGTAGTCTGATTGAAAACACCGTTTTCATCTCTTTTCTCTTCAAAATATTTGAAACCTGAGCCATGAGCTCGGCACAATCGATCGCGATTCGCTAAGCTATAAAATAATTCTTAGATTAAATTTAAAGCGATGAAATCAACTACGCGCGTGCGTTCAATAACACCAGTCCGTTCATCCCGTCCCGGTAGTCTGAGTGAAAACGCCGTTTTCATCTCTTTTCTCGTTGAAAATATTTGAAATGTGCGTTATAAGCTCGACACGGTCGATTGCGCATTTCTAGACAGCAAAATAATTCTTAGGTTCAATGTAAAGCGATGAAATCAAGGACGCGCGTGCGTTCAATAATATCAGTCCGTTCATCCCGTCCCGGTAGTCTGAATGAAAACGCCGTTTTCATCTCTTTTCTCTTAAAAGTATTTGAAATCTGAGCCATCAGCTCGGCACAATCAATCGCGCATCGCTAAGCTATAAAATAATTCTTAGATTAAATTTAAAGCGATGAAATCAACTACGCGCGAGCGTTCAATAACATCAGTCCGTTCATCCCGTCCCGGTAGTCTGAGTGAAAACGCCGTTTTCATCTCTTTTCTCTTCAAAATATTTGAAATCTGAGCCATCAGCTCGGCACAATCAATCGCGCATCGCTCAGCTATCGAATAATTCTTAGATTAAATTTAAAGCGATGAAATCAACCACGCGCGTGCGTTCAATAACATCAGTCCGTTCATCCCGTCCCGGTAGTCTGAGGGAAAACGCCGTTTTCATCTCTTTTCTCGTTGAAAATATTTGAAATGTGCGTTATAAGCTCGATACGGTCGATCGCGCATTTCTAGACTGTAAAATAATTCTTAGGTTCAATTTAAAGCGATGAAATCAAGGACGCGCATGCGTTCAATAATATCAGTCCGTTCATCCCGTCCCGGTAGTCTGAGTGAAAACGCCGTTTTCATCTCTTTTCTCTTCAAAATATTTGAAATCTGAGCCATAAGCTCGGCACAATCGACCGCGCATCGCTAAGCTATAAAATAATTCTTAGATTAAATTTAAAGCGATGAAATCAACCACGCGCGTGCGTTCAATAACATCAGTCCGTTCATCCCGTCCCGGTAGTCTGAGGGAAAACGCCGTTTTCATCTCTTTTCTCGTTGAAAATATATGAAATGTGCGTTATAAGCTCGACACGGTCGATCGCGCATTTCTAGACTGTAAAATAATTCTTAGGTTCAATTTAAAGCGATGAAATCAAGGACGCGCGTGCGTTCAATAACATCAGTCCGATCATCCCGTGCCGGTAGTCTGAGTGAAAACACCGTTTTCATCTCTTTTCTCTTCAAAATATTTGAAACCTGAGCCATGAGCTCGGCACAATCGATCGCGATTCGCTAAGCTATAAAATAATTCTTAGATTAAATTTAAAGCGATGAAATCAAGGACGCGCGTGCGTTCAATAATATCAGTCCGTTCATCCCGTCCCGGTAGTCTGAGGGAAAACGCCGTTTTCATCTCTTTTCTCGTTGAAGATATATGAAATGTGCGTTATAAGCTCGACACGGTCGATCGCGCATTTCTAGACTGTAAAATAATTCTTAGGTTCAATTTAAAGCGATGAAATCAAGGACGCGCATGCGTTCAATAATATCAGTCCGTTCATCCCGTCCCGGTAGTCTGAGTGAAAACGCCGTTTTCATCTCTTTTCTCTTCAAAATATTTGAAATCTGAACCATAAGCTCGGCACAATCGATCGCGCATCGCTAAGCTATAAAATAATTCGTAGATTAAATTTAAAGCGATGAAATCAACTACGCGCGTGTGTTCAATAACATCAGTCCGTTCATCCCGTCCCGGTAGTCTGAGTGAAAACGCCGTTTTCATCTCTTTTCTCTTCAAAATATTTGAAAGCTGACCCATAAGCTCGGCACAATCGATCGCGCATCGCTAAGCTATCGAATAATTCTTAGATTAAATTTAAAACGATGGAATCAACCACGCGCGTGCGTTCAATAACATCAGTCCGTTCATACCGTCCCAATAGTCTGAGCCAAAACGCCGTTTTCATCTCTTTTCTCGTTGAAAATATTTGAAATGTGCGTTATAAGCTCGACACGGTCGACGGCGCATTTCTAGATTGTAAAATAATTCTTAGGTTCAATTTAAAGCGATGAAATCAAGGACGCGCGTGCGTTCAATAACATCAGTCCGTTCATCCCGTCCCGGTAGTCTGGGGGAAAACCCCGGTTTCATCTCTTTTCTCTTCAAAATATTTGAAATCTGAGCCATCAGCTCGGCACAATCAATCGCGCATCGCTAAGCTATAAAATAATTCTTAGATTAAATTTAAAGCGATGAAATCAACCACGCGCGTGCGTTCAATAACATCGGTCCGTTCATCCCGCCCCGGTAGTCTGAGGGAAAACGCCGTTTTCATCTCTTTTCTCGTTGAAAATATTTGAAATGTGCGTTATAAGCTCGATACGGTCGATCGCGCATTTCTAGACTGTAAAATAATTCTTAGGTTCAATTTAAAGCGATGAAATCAAGGACGCGCGTGCGTTCAATAATATCAGTCCGTTCATCCCGTCCCGGTAGTCTGAGTGAGAACGCCGTTTTCATCTCTTTTCTCTTCAAAATATTTGAAATCTGAGCCATCAGCTCGGCACAATCAATCGCGCATCGCTAAGCTATCGAATAATTCTTAGATTAAATTTAAAGCGATGAAATCAACCACGCGCGTGCGTTCAACAACATCAGTCCGTTCATACCGTCCCGATAGTCTGAGCCAAAACGCCGTTTTCATCTCTTTTCTCGTTGAAAATATTTGAAATGTGCGTTATAAGCTCGACACGGTCGATCGCGGAATTCTAGACTGTAAAATAATTCTTAGGTTCAATTTAAAGCGATTAAATCAAGGACGCGCGTGCGTTTAATAACATCAGTCCGTTCATACCGTCCCGATAGTCTGAGCCAAAACGTCGTTTTCATTTCTTTTTTTTTTCAAAATGTTAAAAATCTGTGCCATAAACTTGACACGGTCGATCGTGATTCGCTAAGCTATAAAATAATTCTTAGATTAAATTTAAAGCGATGAAATCAACTACCCGCGTGCGTTCAATAACATCAGTCCGTTCATCCCGTCCCGGTAGTCTGAGTGAAAACGCCGTTTTCATCTCTTTTCTCGTTGAAAATATTTGAAATGTGCGTTATAAGCTCGACACGGTCGATTGCGCATAGCTAAACTATAAAATAATTCTTAGATTAAATTGAAAGCGATGAAATCAAGTACGCGCGTGCGTTCAATAATATCAGTCCGTTCATCCCGTCCCGGTAGTCAGAGTGAAAACGCCGTTTTCATCTCTTTTCTCGTTGAAAATATTTGAAATCTGCGTTATAAGCTCGACACGGTCGATCGCGCATAGCTAAACTATAAAATAATTCTTAGATTAAATTGAAAGCGATGAAATCAAGTACGCGCGTGCGTTCAATAATATCAGTCCGTTCCCGGTAGTCTGAGCCAAAACGCCGTTTTCATCTCTTTTCTCTTCAAAATATTTGAAACCTGAGCCATAAGCTCGGCACAATCGATCGCGATTCGCTAAGCTATAAAATAATTCTTAGATTAAATTTAAAGCGATGAAATCAACTGCGCGCGAGCGTTCAATAACATCAGTCCGTTCATCCCGTCCCGGTAGTCTGAGCCAAAACGCCGTTTTCATCTCTTTTCTCTTCAAAATATTTGAAACCTGAGCCATAAGCTCGGCACAATCGATCGCGATTCGCTAAGCTATAAAATAATTCTTAGATTAAATTTAAAGCGATGAAATCAACTGCGCGCGAGCGTTCAATAACATCAGTCCGATCATCCCGTGCCGGTAGTCTGAGTGAAAACACCGTTTTCATCTCTTTTCTCTTCAAAATATTTGAAACCTGAGCCATGAGCTCGGCACAATCGATCGCGATTCGCTAAGCTATAAAATAATTCTTAGATTAAATTTAAAGCGATGAAATCAACTACGCGCGTGCGTTCAATAACACCAGTCCGTTCATCCCGTCCCGGTAGTCTGAGTGAAAACGCCGTTTTCATCTCTTTTCTCGTTGAAAATATTTGAAATGTGCGTTATAAGCTCGACACGGTCGATTGCGCATTTCTAGACAGCAAAATAATTCTTAGGTTCAATGTAAAGCGATGAAATCAAGGACGCGCGTGCGTTCAATAATATCAGTCCGTTCATCCCGTCCCGGTAGTCTGAATGAAAACGCCGTTTTCATCTCTTTTCTCTTAAAAATATTTGAAATCTGAGCCATCAGCTCGGCACAATCAATCGCGCATCGCTAAGCTATAAAATAATTCTTAGATTAAATTTAAAGCGATGAAATCAACTACGCGCGAGCGTTCAATAACATCAGTCCGTTCATCCCGTCCCGGTAGTCTGAGTGAAAACGCCGTTTTCATCTCTTTTCTCGTTGAAAATATTTGAAATGTGCGTTATAAGCTCGATACGGTCGATCGCGCATTTCTAGATTGTAAAATAATTCTTAGGTTCAATTTAAAGCGATGAAATCAAGGACGCGCATGCGTTCAATAATATCAGTCCGTTCATCCCGTCCCGGTAGTCTGAGTGAAAACGCCGTTTTCATCTCTTTTCTCTTCAAAATATTTGAAATCTGAGCCATAAGCTCGGCACAATCGACCGCGCATCGCTAAGCTATAAAATAATTCTTAGATTAAATTTAAAGCGATGAAATCAACTACGCGCGTGCGTTCAATAACATCAGTCCGTTCATCCCGTCCCGGTAGTCTGAGGGAAAACGCCGTTTTCATCGCTTTTCTCGTTGAAAATATATGAAATGTGCGTTATAAGCTCGACACGGTCGACGGCGCATTTCTAGACTGTAAAATAATTCTTAGGTTCAATTTAAAGCGATGAAATCAAGAACGCGCGTGCGTTCAATAACATCAGTCCGATCATCCCGTGCCGGTAGTCTGAGGGAAAACGCCGTTTTCATCTCTTTTCTCGTTGAAAATATATGAAATCTGCGTTATAAGCTCGACACGGTCGATCGCGCATAGCTAAACTATAAAATAATTCTTAGATTAAATTGAAAGCGATGAAATCAAGTACGCGCGTGCGTTCAATAATATCAGTCCGTTCATCCCGTCCCGGTAGTCTGAGCCACAACGCCGTTTTCATCTCTTTTCTCTTCAAAATATTTGAAACCTGAGCCATAAGCTCGGCACAATCGATCGCGATTCGCTAAGCTATAAAATAATTCTTAGATTAAATTTAAAGCGATGAAATCAACTGCGCGCGAGCGTTCAATAACATCAGTCCGTTCATCCCGTCCCGGTAGTCTGAGCCAAAACGCCGTTTTCATCTCTTTTCTCTTCAAAATATTTGAAACCTGAGCCATAAGTTCGGCACAATCGATCGCGATTCGCTAAGCTATAAAATAATTCTTAGATTAAATTTAAAGCGATGAAATCAACTGCGCGCGAGCGTTCAATAACATCAGTCCGATCATCCCGTGTCGGTAGTCTGAGTGAAAACACCGTTTTCATCTCTTTTCTCTTCAAAATATTTGAAACCTGAGCCATGAGCTCGGCACAATCGATCGCGATTCGCTAAGCTATAAAATAATTCTTAGATTAAATTTAAAGCGATGAAATCAACTACGCGCGTGCGTTCAATAACACCAGTCCGTTCATCCCGTCCCGGTAGTCTGAGTGAAAACGCCGTTTTCATCTCTTTTCTCGTTGAAAATATTTGAAATGTGCGTTATAAGCTCGACACGGTCGATCGCGCATTTCTAGACAGCAAAATAATTCTTAGGTTCAATGTAAAGCGATGAAATCAAGGACGCGCGTGCGTTCAATAATATCAGTCCGTTCATCCCGTACCGGTAGTCAGAGTGAAAACGCCGTTTTCATCTCTTTTCTCGTTGAAAATATTTGAAATCTGCGTTATAAGCTCGACACGGTCGATCGCGCATAGCTAAACTATAAAATAATTCTTAGATTAAATTGAAAGCGATGAAATCAAGTACGCGCGTGCGTTCAATAATATCAGTCCGTTCATCCCGTCCCGGTAGTCTGAGCCAAAACGCCGTTTTCATCTCTTTTCTCTTCAAAATATTTGAAACCTGAGCCATAAGCTCGGCACAATCGATCGCGATTCGCTAAGCTATAAAATAATTCTTAGATTAAATTTAAAGCGATGAAATCAACTGCGCGCGAGCGTTCAATAACATCAGTCCGTTCATCCCGTCCCGGTAGTCTGAGTGAAAACGCCGTTTTCATCTCTTTTCTCTTCAAAATATTTGAAATCTGAGCCATCAGCTCGGCACAATCAATCGCCCATCGCTAAGCTATCGAATAATTCTTAGATTAAATTTAAAGCGATGAAATCAACCACGCGCGTGCCTTCAACAA
The DNA here is from genome assembly GCA_963971235.1 of Cryptus armator. Classification (NCBI taxonomy): domain Eukaryota; kingdom Metazoa; phylum Arthropoda; class Insecta; order Hymenoptera; family Ichneumonidae; genus Cryptus; species Cryptus armator. The sequence continues at coordinate 6,058,197 of CAXARG010000174.1, forward strand.
CATTAGTCCGTTCATACCGTCCCGATAGTCTGAGCCAAAACGCCGTTTTCATCTCTTTTCTCGTTGAAAATATTTGAAATGTGCGTTATAAGCTCGACACGGTCGATCGCGGAATTCTAGACTGTAAAATAATTCTTAGGTTCAATTTAAAGCGATTAAATCAAGGACGCGCGTGCGTTTAGTAACATCAGTCCGTTCATACCGTCCCGATAGTCTGAGCCAAAACGTCGTTTTCATTTCTTTTTTTTTTCAAAATGTTAAAAATCTGTGCCATAAACTTGACACGGTCGATCGCGATTCGCTAAGCTATAAAATAATTCTTAGATTAAATTTAAAGCGATGAAATCAACTACGCGCGTGCGTTCAATAACATCAGTCCGTTCATCCCGTCCTGGTAGTCTGAGTGAAAACGCCGTTTTCATCTCTTTTCTCGTTGAAAATATTTGAAATGTGCGTTATAAGCTCGACACGGTCGATCGCGCATAGCTAAACTATAAAATAATTCTTAGATTAAATTGAAAGCGATGAAATCAAGTACGCGCGTGCGTTCAATAATATCAATCCGTTCATCCCGTCCCGGTAGTCAGAGTGAAAACGCCGTTTTCATCTCTTTTCTCGTTGAAAATATTTGAAATCTGCGTTATAAGCTCGACACGGTCGATCGCGCATAGCTAAACTATAAAATAATTCTTAGATTAAATTGAAAGCGATGAAATCAAGTACGCGCGTGTGTTCAATAATATCAGTCCGTTCATCCCGTCCCGGTAGTCTGGGGGAAAACCCCGGTTTCATCTCTTTTCTCTTCAAAATATTTGAAATCTGAGCCATCAGCTCGGCACAATCAATCGCGCATCGCTAAGCTATAAAATAATTCTTACATTAAATTTAAAGCGATGAAATCAACCACGCGCGTGCGTTCAATAACATCAGTCCGTTCATCCCGCCCCGGTAGTCTGAGGGAAAACGCCGTTTTCATCTCTTTTCTCGTTGAAAATATTTGAAATGTGCGTTATAAGCTCGATACGGCCGATCGCGCATTTCTAGACTGTAAAATAATTCTTAGGTTCAATTTAAAGCGATGAAATCAAGGACGCGCATGCGTTCAATAATATCAGTCCGTTCATCCCGTCCCGGTAGTCTGAGTGAAAACGCCGTTTTCATCTCTTTTCTCTTCAAAATATTTGAAATCTGAGCCATAAGCTCGGCACAATCGACCGCGCATCGCTAAGCTATAAAATAATTCTTAGATTAAATTTAAAGCGATGAAATCAACTACGCGCGTGCGTTCAATAACATCAGTCCGTTCATCCCGTCCCGGTAGTCTGAGTGAAAACGCCGTTTTCATCTCTTTTCTCTTCAAAATATTTGAAATCTGAGCCATCAGCTCGGCACAATCAATCGCGCATCGCTAAGCTATCGAATAATTCTTAGATTAAATTTAAAGCGATGAAATCAACCACGCGCGTGCGTTCAATAACATCAGTCCGTTCATCCCGTCCCGGTAGTCTGAGGGAAAACGCCGTTTTCATGTCTTTTCTCGTTGAAAATATATGAAATGTGCGTTATAAGCTCGACACGGTCGATCGCGGAATTCTAGACTGTAAAATAATTCTTAGGTTCAATTTAAAGCGATTAAATCAAGGACGCGCGTGCGTTTAGTAACATCAGTCCGTTCATACCGTCCCGATAGTCTGAGCCAAAACGTCGTTTTCATTTCTTTTTTTTTTCAAAATGTTAAAAATCTGTGCCATAAACTTGACACGGTCGATCGCGATTCGCTAAGCTATAAAATAATTCTTAGATTAAATTTAAAGCGATGAAATCAACTACGCGCGTGCGTTCAATAACATCAGTCCGTTCATCCCGTCCTGGTAGTCTGAGTGAAAACGCCGTTTTCATCTCTTTTCTCGTTGAAAATATTTGAAATGTGCGTTATAAGCTCGACACGGTCGATCGCGCATAGCTAAACTATAAAATAATTCTTAGATTAAATTGAAAGCGATGAAATCAAGTACGCGCGTGCGTTCAATAATATCAATCCGTTCATCCCGTCCCGGTAGTCAGAGTGAAAACGCCGTTTTCATCTCTTTTCTCGTTGAAAATATTTGAAATCTGCGTTATAAGCTCGACACGGTCGATCGCGCATAGCTAAACTATAAAATAATTCTTAGATTAAATTGAAAGCGATGAAATCAAGTACGCGCGTGTGTTCAATAATATCAGTCCGTTCATCCCGTCCCGGTAGTCTGGGGGAAAACCCCGGTTTCATCTCTTTTCTCTTCAAAATATTTGAAATCTGAGCCATCAGCTCGGCACAATCAATCGCGCATCGCTAAGCTATAAAATAATTCTTACATTAAATTTAAAGCGATGAAATCAACCACGCGCGTGCGTTCAATAACATCAGTCCGTTCATCCCGCCCCGGTAGTCTGAGGGAAAACGCCGTTTTCATCTCTTTTCTCGTTGAAAATATTTGAAATGTGCGTTATAAGCTCGATACGGCCGATCGCGCATTTCTAGACTGTAAAATAATTCTTAGGTTCAATTTAAAGCGATGAAATCAAGGACGCGCATGCGTTCAATAATATCAGTCCGTTCATCCCGTCCCGGTAGTCTGAGTGAAAACGCCGTTTTCATCTCTTTTCTCTTCAAAATATTTGAAATCTGAGCCATAAGCTCGGCACAATCGACCGCGCATCGCTAAGCTATAAAATAATTCTTAGATTAAATTTAAAGCGATGAAATCAACTACGCGCGTGCGTTCAATAACATCAGTCCGTTCATCCCGTCCCGGTAGTCTGAGTGAAAACGCCGTTTTCATCTCTTTTCTCTTCAAAATATTTGAAATCTGAGCCATCAGCTCGGCACAATCAATCGCGCATCGCTAAGCTATCGAATAATTCTTAGATTAAATTTAAAGCGATGAAATCAACCACGCGCGTGCGTTCAATAACATCAGTCCGTTCATCCCGTCCCGGTAGTCTGAGGGAAAACGCCGTTTTCATGTCTTTTCTCGTTGAAAATATATGAAATGTGCGTTATAAGCTCGACACGGTCGATCGCGCATTTCTAGACTGTAAAATAATTCTTAGGTTCAATTTGAAGCGATGAAATCAAGGACGCGCATGCGTTCCATAATATCAGTCCGTTCATCCCGTCCCGGTAGTCTGAGTGAAAACGCCGTTTTCATCTCTTTTCTCTTCAAAATATTTGAAATCTGAGCCATAAGCTCGGCACAATCGACCGCGCATCGCTAAGCTATAAAATAATTCTTAGATTAAATTTAAAGCGATGAAATCAACTACGCGCGTGCGTTCAATAACATCAGTCCGTTCATCCCGTCCCGGTAGTCTGAGTGAAAACGCCGTTTTCATCTCTTTTCTCTTCAAAATATTTGAAAGCTGAGCCATAAGCTCGGCACAATCGATCGCGCATCGCTAAGCTACCGTATAATCCTTAGATTAAATTTAAAACGATGAAATCAACCACCCGCGTGCGTTCAATAACATCAGTCCGGTCATACCGTCCCAATAGTCTGAGCCAAAACGCCGTTTTAATCTCTTTTCTCTTCAAAATATTTGAAATGTGCGTTATAAGCTCGACACGGTCGACGGCGCATTTCTAGACTGTAAAATAATTCTTAGGTTCAATTTAAAGCGATGAAATCAAGGACGCGCGTGCGTTCAATAACATCAGTCCGATCATCCCGTGCCGGTAGTCTGAGTGAAAACACCGTTTTCATCTCTTTTCTCTTCAAAATATTTGAAACCTGAGCCATAAGCTCGGCACAATCGATCGCGATTCGCTAAGCTATAAAATAATTCTTAGATTAAATTTAAAGCGATGAAATCAACTACGCGCGTGCGTTCAATAACATCAGTCCGTTCATCCCGTCCCGGTAGTCTGAGTGAAAACGCCGTTTTCATCTCTTTTCTCGTTGAAAATATTTGAAATGTGCGTTATAAGCTCGACACGGTCGATCGCGCATTTCTAGACAGCAAAATAATTCTTAGGTTCAATGTAAAGCGATGAAATCAAGGACGCGCGTGCGTTCAATAATATCAGTCCGTTCATCCCGTCCCGGTAGTCTGAATGAAAACGCCGTTTTCATCTCTTTTCTCTTCAAAATATTTGAAATCTGAGCCATCAGCTCGGCACAATCAATCGCGCATCGCTAAGCTATAAAATAATTCTTAGATTAAATTTAAAGCGATGAAATCAACTACGCGCGAGCGTTCAATAACATCAGTCCGTTCATCCCGTCCCGGTAGTCTGAGTGAAAACGCCGTTTTCATCTCTTTTCTCTTCAAAATATTTGAAATCTGAGCCATCAGCTCGGCACAATCAATCGCGCATCGCTAAGCTATCGAATAATTCTTAGATTAAATTTAAAGCGATGAAATCAACCACGCGCGTGCGTTCAATAACATCAGTCCGTTCATCCCGTCCCGGTAGTCTGAGGGAAAACGCCGTTTTCATCTCTTTTCTCGTTGAAAATATATGAAATGTGCGTTATAAGCTCGACACGGTCGATCGCGCATTTCTAGACTGTAAAATAATTCTTAGGTTCAATTTAAAGCGATGAAATCAAGGACGCGCATGCGTTCAATAATATCAGTCCGTTCATCCCGTCCCGGTAGTCTGAGTGAAAACGCCGTTTTCATCTCTTTTCTCTTCAAAATATTTGAAATCTGAGCCATAAGCTCGGCACAATCGATCGCGCATCGCTAAGCTATAAAATAATTCTTAGATTAAATTTAAAGCGATGAAATCAACTACGCGCGTGCGTTCAATAACATCAGTCCGTTCATCCCGTCCCGGTAGTCTGAGTGAAAACGCCGTTTTCATCTCTTTTCTCTTCAACATATTTGAAATCTGAGCCATCAGCTCGGCACAATCAATCGCGCATCGCTAAGCTATCGAATAATTCTTAGATTAAATTTAAAGCGATGAAATCAACCACGCGCGTGCGTTCAATAACATCAGTCCGTTCATCCCGTCCCGGTAGTCTGAGGGAAAACGCCGTTTTCATCTCTTTTCTCGTTGAAAATATATGAAATGTGCGTTATAAGCTCGACACGGTCGATCGCGCATTTCTAGACTGTAAAATAATTCTTAGGTTCAATTTAAAGCGATGAAATCAAGGACGCGCATGCGTTCAATAATATCAGTCCGTTCATCCCGTCCCGGTAGTCTGAGTGAAAACGCCGTTTTCATCTCTTTTCTCTTCAAAATATTTGAAATCTGAGCCATAAGCTCGGCACAATCGATCGCGCATCGCTAAGCTATAAAATAATTCTTAGATTAAATTTAAAGCGATGAAATCAACTACGCGCGTGCGTTCAATAACATCAGTCCGTTCATCCCGTCCCGGTAGTCTGAGTGAAAACGCCGTTTTCATCTCTTTTCTCTTCAAAATATTTGAAAGCTGAGCCATAAGCTCGGCACAATCGATCGCGCATCGCTAAGCTATCGAATAATTCTTAGATTAAATTTAAAACGATGGAATCAACCACGCGCGTGCGTTCAATAACATCAGTCCATTCATCCCGTCCCGGTAGTCTGAGGGAAAACGCCGTTTTCATCTCTTTTCTCGTTGAAAATATATGAAATGTGCGTTATAAGCTCGACACGGTCGATCGCGCATTTCTAGACTGTAAAATAATTCTTAGGTTCAATTTAAAGCGATGAAATCAAGGACGCGCGTGCATTCAATAACATCAGTCCGTTCATCCCGTCCCGGTAGTCTGGGGGAAAACCCCGGTTTCATCTCTTTTCTCTTCAAAATATTTGAAATCTGAGCCATCAGCTCGGCACAATCAATCGCGCATCGCTAAGCTATAAAATAATTCTTAGATTAAATTTAAAGCGATGAAATCAACCACGCGCGTGCGTTCAATAACATCAGTCCGTTCATCCCGCCCCGGTAGTCTGAGGGAAAACGCCGTTTTCATCTCTTTTCTCTTCAAAATATTTGAAATCTGAGCCATCAGCTCGGCACAATCAATCGCGCATCGCTAAGCTATCGAATAATTCTTAGATTAAATTTAAAGCGATGAAATCAACCACGCGCGTGCGTTCAATAACATCAGTCCGTTCATCCCGTCCCGGTAGTCTGAGGGAAAACGCCGTTTTCATCTCTTTTCTCGTTGAAAATATATGAAATGTGCGTTATAAGCTCGACACGGTCGATCGCGCATTTCTAGACTGTAAAATAATTCTTAGGTTCAATTTAAAGCGATGAAATCAAGGACGCGCATGCGTTCAATAATATCAGTCCGTTCATCCCGTCCCGGTAGTCTGAGTGAAAACGCCGTTTTCATCTCTTTTCTCTTCAAAATATTTGAAATCTGAGCCATAAGCTCGGCACAATCGATCGCGCATCGCTAAGCTATAAAATAATTCTTAGATTAAATTTAAAGCGATGAAATCAACTACGCGCGTGCGTTCAATAACATCAGTCCGTTCATCCCGTCCCGGTAGTCTGAGTGAAAACGCCGTTTTCATCTCTTTTCTCTTCAAAATATTTGAAAGCTGAGCCATAAGCTCGGCACAATCGATCGCGCATCGCTAAGCTATCGAATAATTCTTAGATTAAATTTAAAACGATGGAATCAACCACGCGCGTGCGTTCAATAACATCAGTCCATTCATCCCGTCCCGGTAGTCTGAGGGAAAACGCCGTTTTCATCTCTTTTCTCGTTGAAAATATATGAAATGTGCGTTATAAGCTCGACACGGTCGATCGCGCATTTCTAGACTGTAAAATAATTCTTAGGTTCAATTTAAAGCGATGAAATCAAGGACGCGCGTGCGCTCAATAACATCAGTCCGTTCATCCCGTCCCGGTAGTCTGGGGGAAAACCCCGGTTTCATCTCTTTTCTCTTCAAAATATTTGAAATCTGAGCCATCAGCTCGGCACAATCAATCGCGCATCGCTAAGCTATAAAATAATTCTTAGATTAAATTTAAAGCGATGAAATCAACCACGCGCGTGCGTTCAATAACATCAGTCCGTTCATCCCGCCCCGGTAGTCTGAGGGAAAACGCCGTTTTCATCTCTTTTCTCGTTGAAAATATTTGAAATGTGCGTTATAAGCTCGACACGGTCGATCGCGGAATTCTAGACTGTAAAATAATTCTTAGGTTCAATTTAAAGCGATTAAATCAAGGACGCGCGTGCGTTTAATAACATCAGTCCGTTCATACCGTCCCGATAGTCTGAGCCAAAACGTCGTTTTCATTTCTTTTTTTTTTCAAAATGTTAAAAATCTGTGCCATAAACTTGACACGGTCGATCGCGATTCGCTAAGCTATAAAATAATTCTTAGATTAAATTTAAAGCGATGAAATCAACTACGAGCGTGCGTTCAATAACATCAGTCCGTTCATCCCGTCCTGGTAGTCTCAGTGAAAACGCCGTTTTCATCTCTTTTCTCGTTGAAAATATTTGAAATGTGCGTTATAAGCTCGACACGGTCGATCGCGCATAGCTAAACTATAAAATAATTCTTAGATTAAATTGAAAGCGATGAAATCAAGTACGCGCGTGCGTTCAATAACATCAGTCCGTTCATCCCGTTCCGGTAGTCTGAGTGAAAACGCCGTTTTCATCTCTTTTCTCTTCAAAATATTTGAAATCTGAGCCATCAGCTCGGCACAATCAATCGCGCAACGCTAAGCTATCGAATAATTCTTAGATTAAATTTAAAGCGATGAAATCAACCACGCGCGTGCGTTCAATAACATCAGTCCGTTCATCCCGTCCCGGTAGTCTGAGGGAAAACGCCGTTTTCATCTCTTTTCTCGTTGAAAATATATGAAATGTGCGTTATAAGCTCGACACGGTCGATCGCGCATTTCTAGACTGTAAAATAATTCTTAGGTTCAATTTAAAGCGATGAAATCAAGGGCGCGCGTCCGTTCAATGATATCAGTCCGTGCATCGCGTCCCGGTAGTCTGAGTGAAAACGCCGTTTTCATCTGTTTTCTCTTCAAAATATTTGAAATCTGAGCCATAAGCTCGGCACAATCGATCGCGCATCACTAAGCTATAAAATAATTCTTAGATTAAATTTAAAGCGATGAAATCAACTACGCGCGTGCGTTCAATAACATCAGTCCGTTCATCCCGTCCCGGTAGTCTGAGTGAAAACGCCGTTTTCATCTCTTTTCTCTTCAAAATATTTGAAAGCTGAGCCATAAGCTCGGCACAATCGATCGCGCATCGCTAAGCTATCGAATAATTCTTAGATTAAATTTAAAACGATGGAATCAACCACGCGCGTGCGTTCAATAACATCAGTCCATTCATCCCGTCCCGGTAGTCTGAGGGAAAACGCCGTTTTCATCTCTTTTCTCGTTGAAAATATATGAAATGTGCGTTATAAGCTCGACACGGTCGATCGCGCATTTCTAGACTGTAAAATAATTCTTAGGTTCAATTTAAAGCGATGAAATCAAGGGCGCGCGTCCGTTCAATGATATCAGTCCGTGCATCGCGTCCCGGTAGTCTGAGTGAAAACGCCGTTTTCATCTGTTTTCTCTTCAAAATATTTGAAATCTGAGCCATAAGCTCGGCACAATCGATCGCGCATCACTAAGCTATAAAATAATTCTTAGATTAAATTTAAAGCGATGAAATCAACTACGCGCGTGCGTTCAATAACATCAGTCCGTTCATCCCGTCCCGGTAGTCTGAGTGAAAACGCCGTTTTCATCTCTTTTTTCTTCAAAATATTTGAAAGCTGAGCCATAAGCTCGGCACAATCGATCGCGCATCGCTAAGCTATAAAATAATTCTTAGATTAAATTTAAAGCGATGAAATCAACCACGCGCGTGCGTTCAATAACATCAGTCCGTTCATCCCGCCCCGGTAGTCTGAGGGAAAACGCCGTTTTCATCTCTTTTCTCGTTGAAAATATTTGAAATGTGCGTTATAAGCTCGATACGGTCGATCGCGCATTTCTAGACTGTAAAATAATTCTTAGGTTCAATTTAAAGCGATGAAATCAAGGACGCGCGTGCGTTCAATAATATCAGTCCGTTCATCCCGTCCCGGTAGTCTGAGTGAAAACGCCGTTTTCATCTCTTTTCTCTTCAAAATATTTGAAATCTGAGCCATCAGCTCGGCACAATCAATCGCGCATCGCTAAGCTATCGAATAATTCTTAGATTAAATTTAAAGCGATGAAATCAACCACGCGCGTGCGTTCAACAACATCAGTCCGTTCATACCGTCCCGATAGTCTGAGCCAAAACGCCGTTTTCATCTCTTTTCTCGTTGAAAATATTTGAAATGTGCGTTATAAGCTCGACACGGTCGATCGCGCATTTCTAGACAGCAAAATAATTCTTAGGTTCAATGTAAAGCGATGAAATCAAGGACGCGCGTGCGTTCAATAATATCAGTCCGTTCATCCCGTCCCGGTAGTCTGAATGAAAACGCCGTTTTCATCTCTTTTCTCTTCAAAATATTTGAAATCTGAGCCATCAGCTCGGCACAATCAATCGCGCATCGCTAAGCTATAAAATAATTCTTAGATTAAATTTAAAGCGATGAAATCAACTACGCGCGAGCGTTCAATAACATCAGTCCGTTCATCCCGTCCCGGTAGTCTGAGTGAAAACGCCGTTTTCATCTCTTTTCTCTTCAAAATATTTGAAATCTGAGCCATCAGCTCGGCACAATCAATCGCGCATCGCTAAGCTATCGAATAATTCTTAGATTAAATTTAAAGCGATGAAATCAACCACGCGCGTGCGTTCAATAACATCAGTCCGTTCATCCCGTCCCGGTAGTCTGAGGGAAAACGCCGTTTTCATCTCTTTTCTCGTTGAAAATATATGAAATGTGCGTTATAAGCTCGACACGGTCGATCGCGCATTTCTAGACTGTAAAATAATTCTTAGGTTCAATTTAAAGCGATGAAATCAAGGACGCGCATGCGTTCAATAATATCAGTCCGTTCATCCCGTCCCGGTAGTCTGAGTGAAAACGCCGTTTTCATCTCTTTTCTCTTCAAAATATTTGAAATCTGAGCCATAAGCTCGGCACAATCGATCGCGCATCGCTAAGCTATAAAATAATTCTTAGATTAAATTTAAAGCGATGAAATCAACTACGCGCGTGCGTTCAATAACATCAGTCCGTTCATCCCGTCCCGGTAGTCTGAGTGAAAACGCCGTTTTCATCTCTTTTCTCTTCAAAATATTTGAAATCTGAGCCATCAGCTCGGCACAATCAATCGCGCATCGCTAAGCTATCGAATAATTCTTAGATTAAATTTAAAGCGATGAAATCAACCACGCGCGTGCGTTCAATAACATCAGTCCGTTCATCCCGTCCCGGTAGTCTGAGGGAAAACGCCGTTTTCATCTCTTTTCTCGTTGAAAATATATGAAATGTGCGTTATAAGCTCGACACGGTCGATCGCGCATTTCTAGACTGTAAAATAATTCTTAGGTTCAATTTAAAGCGATGAAATCAAGGACGCGCATGCGTTCAATAATATCAGTCCGTTCATCCCGTCCCGGTAGTCTGAGTGAAAACGCCGTTTTCATCTCTTTTCTCTTCAAAATATTTGAAATCTGAGCCATAAGCTCGGCACAATCGATCGCGCATCGCTAAGCTATAAAATAATTCTTAGATTAAATTTAAAGCGATGAAATCAACTACGCGCGTGCGTTCAATAACATCAGTCCGTTCATCCCGTCCCGGTAGTCTGAGTGAAAACGCCGTTTTCATCTCTTTTCTCTTCAAAATATTTGAAAGCTGAGCCATAAGCTCGGCACAATCGATCGCGCATCGCTAAGCTATCGAATAATTCTTAGATTAAATTTAAAACGATGGAATCAACCACGCGCGTGCGTTCAATAACATCAGTCCATTCATCCCGTCCCGGTAGTCTGAGGGAAAACGCCGTTTTCATCTCTTTTCTCGTTGAAAATATATGAAATGTGCGTTATAAGCTCGACACGGTCGATCGCGCATTTCTAGACTGTAAAATAATTCTTAGGTTCAATTTAAAGCGATGAAATCAAGGACGCGCGTGCATTCAATAACATCAGTCCGTTCATCCCGTCCCGGTAGTCTGGGGGAAAACCCCGGTTTCATCTCTTTTCTCTTCAAAATATTTGAAATCTGAGCCATCAGCTCGGCACAATCAATCGCGCATCGCTAAGCTATAAAATAATTCTTAGATTAAATTTAAAGCGATGAAATCAACCACGCGCGTGCGTTCAATAACATCAGTCCGTTCATCCCGCCCCGGTAGTCTGAGGGAAAACGCCGTTTTCATCTCTTTTCTCTTCAAAATATTTGAAATCTGAGCCATCAGCTCGGCACAATCAATCGCGCATCGCTAAGCTATAAAATAATTCTTAGATTAAATTTAAAGCGATGAAATCAACCACGCGCGTGCGTTCAATAACATCGGTCCGTTCATCCCGCCCCGGTAGTCTGAGGGAAAACGCCGTTTTCATCTCTTTTCTCGTTGAAAATATTTGAAATGTGCGTTATAAGCTCGATACGGTCGATCGCGCATTTCTAGACTGTAAAATAATTCTTAGGTTCAATTTAAAGCGATGAAATCAAGGACGCGCGTGCGTTCAATAATATCAGTCCGTTCATCCCGTCCCGGTAGTCTGAGTGAGAACGCCGTTTTCATCTCTTTTCTCTTCAAAATATTTGAAATCTGAGCCATCAGCTCGGCACAATCAATCGCGCATCGCTAAGCTATCGAATAATTCTTAGATTAAATTTAAAGCGATGAAATCAACCACGCGCGTGCGTTCAACAACATCAGTCCGTTCATACCGTCCCGATAGTCTGAGCCAAAACGCCGTTTTCATCTCTTTTCTCGTTGAAAATATTTGAAATGTGCGTTATAAGCTCGACACGGTCGATCGCGGAATTCTAGACTGTAAAATAATTCTTAGGTTCAATTTAAAGCGATTAAATCAAGGACGCGCGTGCGTTTAATAACATCAGTCCGTTCATACCGTCCCGATAGTCTGAGCCAAAACGTCGTTTTCATTTCTTTTTTTTTTCAAAATGTTAAAAATCTGTGCCATAAACTTGACACGGTCGATCGTGATTCGCTAAGCTATAAAATAATTCTTAGATTAAATTTAAAGCGATGAAATCAACTACCCGCGTGCGTTCAATAACATCAGTCCGTTCATCCCGTCCCGGTAGTCTGAGTGAAAACGCCGTTTTCATCTCTTTTCTCGTTGAAAATATTTGAAATGTGCGTTATAAGCTCGACACGGTCGATTGCGCATAGCTAAACTATAAAATAATTCTTAGATTAAATTGAAAGCGATGAAATCAAGTACGCGCGTGCGTTCAATAATATCAGTCCGTTCATCCCGTCCCGGTAGTCAGAGTGAAAACGCCGTTTTCATCTCTTTTCTCGTTGAAAATATTTGAAATCTGCGTTATAAGCTCGACACGGTCGATCGCGCATAGCTAAACTATAAAATAATTCTTAGATTAAATTGAAAGCGATGAAATCAAGTACGCGCGTGCGTTCAATAATATCAGTCCGTTCCCGGTAGTCTGAGCCAAAACGCCGTTTTCATCTCTTTTCTCTTCAAAATATTTGAAACCTGAGCCATAAGCTCGGCACAATCGATCGCGATTCGCTAAGCTATAAAATAATTCTTAGATTAAATTTAAAGCGATGAAATCAACTGCGCGCGAGCGTTCAATAACATCAGTCCGTTCATCCCGTCCCGGTAGTCTGAGCCAAAACGCCGTTTTCATCTCTTTTCTCTTCAAAATATTTGAAACCTGAGCCATAAGCTCGGCACAATCGATCGCGATTCGCTAAGCTATAAAATAATTCTTAGATTAAATTTAAAGCGATGAAATCAACTGCGCGCGAGCGTTCAATAACATCAGTCCGATCATCCCGTGCCGGTAGTCTGAGTGAAAACACCGTTTTCATCTCTTTTCTCTTCAAAATATTTGAAACCTGAGCCATGAGCTCGGCACAATCGATCGCGATTCGCTAAGCTATAAAATAATTCTTAGATTAAATTTAAAGCGATGAAATCAACTACGCGCGTGCGTTCAATAACACCAGTCCGTTCATCCCGTCCCGGTAGTCTGAGTGAAAACGCCGTTTTCATCTCTTTTCTCGTTGAAAATATTTGAAATGTGCGTTATAAGCTCGACACGGTCGATTGCGCATTTCTAGACAGCAAAATAATTCTTAGGTTCAATGTAAAGCGATGAAATCAAGGACGCGCGTGCGTTCAATAATATCAGTCCGTTCATCCCGTCCCGGTAGTCTGAATGAAAACGCCGTTTTCATCTCTTTTCTCTTAAAAATATTTGAAATCTGAGCCATCAGCTCGGCACAATCAATCGCGCATCGCTAAGCTATAAAATAATTCTTAGATTAAATTTAAAGCGATGAAATCAACTACGCGCGAGCGTTCAATAACATCAGTCCGTTCATCCCGTCCCGGTAGTCTGAGTGAAAACGCCGTTTTCATCTCTTTTCTCGTTGAAAATATTTGAAATGTGCGTTATAAGCTCGATACGGTCGATCGCGCATTTCTAGATTGTAAAATAATTCTTAGGTTCAATTTAAAGCGATGAAATCAAGGACGCGCATGCGTTCAATAATATCAGTCCGTTCATCCCGTCCCGGTAGTCTGAGTGAAAACGCCGTTTTCATCTCTTTTCTCTTCAAAATATTTGAAATCTGAGCCATAAGCTCGGCACAATCGACCGCGCATCGCTAAGCTATAAAATAATTCTTAGATTAAATTTAAAGCGATGAAATCAACTACGCGCGTGCGTTCAATAACATCAGTCCGTTCATCCCGTCCCGGTAGTCTGAGGGAAAACGCCGTTTTCATCGCTTTTCTCGTTGAAAATATATGAAATGTGCGTTATAAGCTCGACACGGTCGACGGCGCATTTCTAGACTGTAAAATAATTCTTAGGTTCAATTTAAAGCGATGAAATCAAGGACGCGCGTGCGTTCAATAACATCAGTCCGATCATCCCGTGCCGGTAGTCTGAGTGAAAACACCGTTTTCATCTCTTTTCTCTTCAAAATATTTGAAACCTGAGCCATAAGCTCGGCACAATCGATCGCGATTCGCTAAGCTATAAAATAATTCTTAGATTAAATTTAAAGCGATGAAATCAACTACGCGCGTGCGTTCAATAACATCAGTCCGTTCATCCCGTCCCGGTAGTCTGAGTGAAAACGCCGTTTTCATCTCTTTTCTCTTCAAAATATTTGAAATCTGAGCCATCAGCTCGGCACAATCAATCGCGCATCGCTAAGCTATCGAATAATTCTTAGATTAAATTTAAAGCGATGAAATCAACCACGCGCGTGCGTTCAACAACATCAGTCCGTTCATACCGTCCCGATAGTCTGAGCCAAAACGCCGTTTTCATCTCTTTTCTCGTTGAAAATATTTGAAATGTGCGTTATAAGCTCGACACGGTCGATCGCGGAATTCTAGACTGTAAAATAATTCTTAGGTTCAATTTAAAGCGAATAAATCAAGGACGCGCGTGCGTTTAATAACATCAGTCCGTTCATACCGTCCCGATAGTCTGAGCCAAAACGTCGTTTTCATTTCTTTTTTTTTTCAAAATGTTAAAAATCTGTGCCATAAACTTGACACGGTCGATCGTGATTCGCTAAGCTATAAAATAATTCTTAGATTAAATTTAAAGCGATGAAATCAACTACCCGCGTGCGTTCAATAACATCAGTCCGTTCATCCCGTCCCGGTAGTCTGAGTGAAAACGCCGTTTTCATCTCTTTTCTCGTTGAAAATATTTGAAATGTGCGTTATAAGCTCGACACGGTCGATTGCGCATAGCTAAACTATAAAATAATTCTTAGATTAAATTGAAAGCGATGAAATCAAGTACGCGCGTGCGTTCAATAATATCAGTCCGTTCATCCCGTCCCGGTAGTCAGAGTGAAAACGCCGTTTTCATCTCTTTTCTCGTTGAAAATATTTGAAATCTGCGTTATAAGCTCGACACGGTCGATCGCGCATAGCTAAACTATAAAATAATTCTTAGATTAAATTGAAAGCGATGAAATCAAGTACGCGCGTGCGTTCAATAATATCAGTCCGTTCCCGGTAGTCTGAGCCAAAACGCCGTTTTCATCTCTTTTCTCTTCAAAATATTTGAAACCTGAGCCATAAGCTCGGCACAATCGATCGCGATTCGCTAAGCTATAAAATAATTCTTAGATTAAATTTAAAGCGATGAAATCAACTGCGCGCGAGCGTTCAATAACATCAGTCCGTTCATCCCGTCCCGGTAGTCTGAGCCAAAACGCCGTTTTCATCTCTTTTCTCTTCAAAATATTTGAAACCTGAGCCATAAGCTCGGCACAATCGATCGCGATTCGCTAAGCTATAAAATAATTCTTAGATTAAATTTAAAGCGATGAAATCAACTGCGCGCGAGCGTTCAATAACATCAGTCCGATCATCCCGTGCCGGTAGTCTGAGTGAAAACACCGTTTTCATCTCTTTTCTCTTCAAAATATTTGAAACCTGAGCCATGAGCTCGGCACAATCGATCGCGATTCGCTAAGCTATAAAATAATTCTTAGATTAAATTTAAAGCGATGAAATCAACTACGCGCGTGCGTTCAATAACACCAGTCCGTTCATCCCGTCCCGGTAGTCTGAGTGAAAACGCCGTTTTCATCTCTTTTCTCGTTGAAAATATTTGAAATGTGCGTTATAAGCTCGACACGGTCGATTGCGCATTTCTAGACAGCAAAATAATTCTTAGGTTCAATGTAAAGCGATGAAATCAAGGACGCGCGTGCGTTCAATAATATCAGTCCGTTCATCCCGTCCCGGTAGTCTGAATGAAAACGCCGTTTTCATCTCTTTTCTCTTAAAAATATTTGAAATCTGAGCCATCAGCTCGGCACAATCAATCGCGCATCGCTAAGCTATAAAATAATTCTTAGATTAAATTTAAAGCGATGAAATCAACTACGCGCGAGCGTTCAATAACATCAGTCCGTTCATCCCGTCCCGGTAGTCTGAGTGAAAACGCCGTTTTCATCTCTTTTCTCGTTGAAAATATTTGAAATGTGCGTTATAAGCTCGATACGGTCGATCGCGCATTTCTAGATTGTAAAATAATTCTTAGGTTCAATTTAAAGCGATGAAATCAAGGACGCGCATGCGTTCAATAATATCAGTCCGTTCATCCCGTCCCGGTAGTCTGAGTGAAAACGCCGTTTTCATCTCTTTTCTCTTCAAAATATTTGAAATCTGAGCCATAAGCTCGGCACAATCGACCGCGCATCGCTAAGCTATAAAATAATTCTTAGATTAAATTTAAAGCGATGAAATCAACTACGCGCGTGCGTTCAATAACATCAGTCCGTTCATCCCGTCCCGGTAGTCTGAGGGAAAACGCCGTTTTCATCGCTTTTCTCGTTGAAAATATATGAAATGTGCGTTATAAGCTCGACACGGTCGACGGCGCATTTCTAGACTGTAAAATAATTCTTAGGTTCAATTTAAAGCGATGAAATCAAGGACGCGCGTGCGTTCAATAACATCAGTCCGATCATCCCGTGCCGGTAGTCTGAGTGAAAACACCGTTTTCATCTCTTTTCTCTTCAAAATATTTGAAACCTGAGCCATAAGCTCGGCACAATCGATCGCGATTCGCTAAGCTATAAAATAATTCTTAGATTAAATTTAAAGCGATGAAATCAACTACGCGCGTGCGTTCAATAACATCAGTCCGTTCATCCCGTCCCGGTAGTCTGAGTGAAAACGCCGTTTTCATCTCTTTTCTCTTCAAAATATTTGAAATCTGAGCCATCAGCTCGGCACAATCAATCGCGCATCGCTAAGCTATCGAATAATTCTTAGATTAAATTTAAAGCGATGAAATCAACCACGCGCGTGCGTTCAATAACATCAGTCCGTTCATCCCGTCCCGGTAGTCTGAGGGAAAACGCCGTTTTCATCTCTTTTCTCGTTGAAAATATATGAAATGTGCGTTATAAGCTCGACACGGTCGATCGCGCATTTCTAGACTGTAAAATAATTCTTAGGTTCAATTTAAAGCGATGAAATCAAGGACGCGCATGCGTTCAATAATATCAGTCCGTTCATCCCGTCCCGGTAGTCTGAGTGAAAACGCCGTTTTCATCTCTTTTCTCTTCAAAATATTTGAAATCTGAGCCATAAGCTCGGCACAATCGATCGCGCATCGCTAAGCTATAAAATAATTCTTAGATTAAATTTAAAGCGATGAAATCAACTACGCGCGTGCGTTCAATAACATCAGTCCGTTCATCCCGTCCTGGTAGTCTGAGTGAAAACGCCGTTTTCATCTCTTTTCTCGTTGAAAATATTTGAAATGTGCGTTATAAGCTCGACACGGTCGATCGCGCATAGCTAAACTATAAAATACTTCTTAGATTAAATTGAAAGCGATGAAATCAAGTACGCGCGTGCGTTCAATAATATCAATCCGTTCATCCCGTCCCGGTAGTCAGAGTGAAAGCGCCGTTTTCATCTCTTTTCTCGTTGAAAATATTTGAAATCTGCGTTATAAGCTCGACACGGTCGATCGCGCATAGCTAAACTATAAAATAATTCTTAGATTAAATTGAAAGCGATGAAATCAAGTACGCGCGTGCGTTCAATAATATCAGTCCGTTCATCCCGTCCCGGTAGTCTGAGCCACAACGCCGTTTTCATCTCTTTTCTCTTCAAAATATTTGAAACCTGAGCCATAAGCTCGGCACAATCGATCGCGATTCGCTAAGCTATAAAATAATTCTTAGATTAAATTTAAAGCGATGAAATCAACTGCGCGCGAGCGTTCAATAACATCAGTCCGTTCATCCCGTCCCGGTAGTCTGAGCCAAAACGCCGTTTTCATCTCTTTTCTCTTCAAAATATTTGAAACCTGAGCCATAAGTTCGGCACAATCGATCGCGATTCGCTAAGCTATAAAATAATTCTTAGATTAAATTTAAAGCGATGAAATCAACTGCGCGCGAGCGTTCAATAACATCAGTCCGATCATCCCGTGTCGGTAGTCTGAGTGAAAACACCGTTTTCATCTCTTTTCTCTTCAAAATATTTGAAACCTGAGCCATGAGCTCGGCACAATCGATCGCGATTCGCTAAGCTATAAAATAATTCTTAGATTAAATTTAAAGCGATGAAATCAACTACGCGCGTGCGTTCAATAACACCAGTCCGTTCATCCCGTCCCGGTAGTCTGAGTGAAAACGCCGTTTTCATCTCTTTTCTCGTTGAAAATATTTGAAATGTGCGTTATAAGCTCGACACGGTCGATCGCGCATTTCTAGACAGCAAAATAATTCTTAGGTTCAATGTAAAGCGATGAAATCAAGGACGCGCGTGCGTTCAATAATATCAGTCCGTTCATCCCGTACCGGTAGTCAGAGTGAAAACGCCGTTTTCATCTCTTTTCTCGTTGAAAATATTTGAAATCTGCGTTATAAGCTCGACACGGTCGATCGCGCATAGCTAAACTATAAAATAATTCTTAGATTAAATTGAAAGCGATGAAATCAAGTACGCGCGTGCGTTCAATAATATCAGTCCGTTCATCCCGTCCCGGTAGTCTGAGCCAAAACGCCGTTTTCATCTCTTTTCTCTTCAAAATATTTGAAACCTGAGCCATAAGCTCGGCACAATCGATCGCGATTCGCTAAGCTATAAAATAATTCTTAGATTAAATTTAAAGCGATGAAATCAACTGCGCGCGAGCGTTCAATAACATCAGTCCGTTCATCCCGTCCCGGTAGTCTGAGTGAAAACGCCGTTTTCATCTCTTTTCTCTTCAAAATATTTGAAATCTGAGCCATCAGCTCGGCACAATCAATCGCCCATCGCTAAGCTATCGAATAATTCTTAGATTAAATTTAAAGCGATGAAATCAACCACGCGCGTGCCTTCAACAACATTAGTCCGTTCATACCGTCCCGATAGTCTGAGCCAAAACGCCGTTTTCATCTCTTTTCTCGTTGAAAATATTTGAAATGTGCGTTATAAGCTCGACACGGTCGATCGCGGAATTCTAGACTGTAAAATAATTCTTCGGTTCAATTTAAAGCGATTAAATCAAGGACGCGCGTGCGTTTAATAACATCAGTCCGTTCATACCGTCCCGATAGTCTGAGCCAAAACGTCGTTTTCATTTCTTTTTTTTTTCAAAATGTTAAAAATCTGTGCCATAAACATGACACGGTCGATCGCGATTCGCTAAGCTATAAAATAATTCTTAGATTAAATTTAAAGCGATGAAATCAACTACGCGCGTGCGTTCAATAACATCAGTCCGTTCATCCCGTCCTGGTAGTCTGAGTGAAAACGCCGTTTTCATCTCTTTTCTCGTTGAAAATATTTGAAATGTGCGTTATAAGCTCGACACGGTCGATCGCGCATAGCTAAACTATAAAATAATTCTTAGATTAAATTGAAAGCGATGAAATCAAGTACGCGCGTGCGTTCAATAATATCAATCCGTTCATCCCGTCCCGGTAGTCAGAGTGAAAACGCCGTTTTCATCTCTTTTCTCGTTGAAAATATTTGAAATCTGCGTTATAAGCTCGACACGGTCGATCGCGCATAGCTAAACTATAAAATAATTCTTAGATTAAATTGAAAGCGATGAAATCAAGTACGCGCGTGTGTTCAATAATATCAGTCCGTTCATCCCGTCCCGGTAGTCTGGGGGAAAACCCCGGTTTCATCTCTTTTCTCTTCAAAATATTTGAAATCTGAGCCATCAGCTCGGCACAATCAATCGCGCATCGCTAAGCTATAAAATAATTCTTACATTAAATTTAAAGCGATGAAATCAACCACGCGCGTGCGTTCAATAACATCAGTCCGTTCATCCCGCCCCGGTAGTCTGAGGGAAAACGCCGTTTTCATCTCTTTTCTCGTTGAAAATATTTGAAATGTGCGTTATAAGCTCGATACGGCCGATCGCGCATTTCTAGACTGTAAAATAATTCTTAGGTTCAATTTAAAGCGATGAAATCAAGGACGCGCATGCGTTCAATAATATCAGTCCGTTCATCCCGTCCCGGTAGTCTGAGTGAAAACGCCGTTTTCATCTCTTTTCTCTTCAAAATATTTGAAATCTGAGCCATAAGCTCGGCACAATCGACCGCGCATCGCTAAGCTATAAAATAATTCTTAGATTAAATTTAAAGCGATGAAATCAACTACGCGCGTGCGTTCAATAACATCAGTCCGTTCATCCCGTCCCGGTAGTCTGAGTGAAAACGCCGTTTTCATCTCTTTTCTCTTCAAAATATTTGAAATCTGAGCCATCAGCTCGGCACAATCAATCGCGCATCGCTAAGCTATCGAATAATTCTTAGATTAAATTTAAAGCGATGAAATCAACCACGCGCGTGCGTTCAATAACATCAGTCCGTTCATCCCGTCCCGGTAGTCTGAGGGAAAACGCCGTTTTCATGTCTTTTCTCGTTGAAAATATATGAAATGTGCGTTATAAGCTCGACACGGTCGATCGCGCATTTCTAGACTGTAAAATAATTCTTAGGTTCAATTTGAAGCGATGAAATCAAGGACGCGCATGCGTTCCATAATATCAGTCCGTTCATCCCGTCCCGGTAGTCTGAGTGAAAACGCCGTTTTCATCTCTTTTCTCTTCAAAATATTTGAAATCTGAGCCATAAGCTCGGCACAATCGACCGCGCATCGCTAAGCTATAAAATAATTCTTAGATTAAATTTAAAGCGATGAAATCAACTACGCGCGTGCGTTCAATAACATCAGTCCGTTCATCCCGTCCCGGTAGTCTGAGTGAAAACGCCGTTTTCATCTCTTTTCTCTTCAAAATATTTGAAAGCTGAGCCATAAGCTCGGCACAATCGATCGCGCATCGCTAAGCTACCGTATAATCCTTAGATTAAATTTAAAACGATGAAATCAACCACCCGCGTGCGTTCAATAACATCAGTCCGGTCATACCGTCCCAATAGTCTGAGCCAAAACGCCGTTTTAATCTCTTTTCTCTTCAAAATATTTGAAATGTGCGTTATAAGCTCGACACGGTCGACGGCGCATTTCTAGACTGTAAAATAATTCTTAGGTTCAATTTAAAGCGATGAAATCAAGGACGCGCGTGCGTTCAATAACATCAGTCCGATCATCCCGTGCCGGTAGTCTGAGTGAAAACACCGTTTTCATCTCTTTTCTCTTCAAAATATTTGAAACCTGAGCCATAAGCTCGGCACAATCGATCGCGATTCGCTAAGCTATAAAATAATTCTTAGATTAAATTTAAAGCGATGAAATCAACTACGCGCGTGCGTTCAATAACATCAGTCCGTTCATCCCGTCCCGGTAGTCTGAGTGAAAACGCCGTTTTCATCTCTTTTCTCGTTGAAAATATTTGAAATGTGCGTTATAAGCTCGACACGGTCGATCGCGCATTTCTAGACAGCAAAATAATTCTTAGGTTCAATGTAAAGCGATGAAATCAAGGACGCGCGTGCGTTCAATAATATCAGTCCGTTCATCCCGTCCCGGTAGTCTGAATGAAAACGCCGTTTTCATCTCTTTTCTCTTCAAAATATTTGAAATCTGAGCCATCAGCTCGGCACAATCAATCGCGCATCGCTAAGCTATAAAATAATTCTTAGATTAAATTTAAAGCGATGAAATCAACTACGCGCGAGCGTTCAATAACATCAGTCCGTTCATCCCGTCCCGGTAGTCTGAGTGAAAACGCCGTTTTCATCTCTTTTCTCTTCAAAATATTTGAAATCTGAGCCATCAGCTCGGCACAATCAATCGCGCATCGCTAAGCTATCGAATAATTCTTAGATTAAATTTAAAGCGATGAAATCAACCACGCGCGTGCGTTCAATAACATCAGTCCGTTCATCCCGTCCCGGTAGTCTGAGGGAAAACGCCGTTTTCATCTCTTTTCTCGTTGAAAATATATGAAATGTGCGTTATAAGCTCGACACGGTCGATCGCGCATTTCTAGACTGTAAAATAATTCTTAGGTTCAATTTAAAGCGATGAAATCAAGGACGCGCATGCGTTCAATAATATCAGTCCGTTCATCCCGTCCCGGTAGTCTGAGTGAAAACGCCGTTTTCATCTCTTTTCTCTTCAAAATATTTGAAATCTGAGCCATAAGCTCGGCACAATCGATCGCGCATCGCTAAGCTATAAAATAATTCTTAGATTAAATTTAAAGCGATGAAATCAACTACGCGCGTGCGTTCAATAACATCAGTCCGTTCATCCCGTCCCGGTAGTCTGAGTGAAAACGCCGTTTTCATCTCTTTTCTCTTCAAAATATTTGAAATCTGAGCCATCAGCTCGGCACAATCAATCGCGCATCGCTAAGCTATCGAATAATTCTTAGATTAAATTTAAAGCGATGAAATCAACCACGCGCGTGCGTTCAATAACATCAGTCCGTTCATCCCGTCCCGGTAGTCTGAGGGAAAACGCCGTTTTCATCTCTTTTCTCGTTGAAAATATATGAAATGTGCGTTATAAGCTCGACACGGTCGATCGCGCATTTCTAGACTGTAAAATAATTCTTAGGTTCAATTTAAAGCGATGAAATCAAGGACGCGCATGCGTTCAATAATATCAGTCCGTTCATCCCGTCCCGGTAGTCTGAGTGAAAACGCCGTTTTCATCTCTTTTCTCTTCAAAATATTTGAAATCTGAGCCATAAGCTCGGCACAATCGATCG
Source organism: Cryptus armator (assembly GCA_963971235.1). NCBI lineage: Eukaryota > Metazoa > Arthropoda > Insecta > Hymenoptera > Ichneumonidae > Cryptus > Cryptus armator. Next base: position 6,080,977 of record CAXARG010000174.1, read on the forward strand.
CGCATCGCTAAGCTATAAAATAATTCTTAGATTAAATTTAAAGCGATGAAATCAACTACGCGCGTGCGTTCAATAACATCAGTCCGTTCATCCCGTCCCGGTAGTCTGAGTGAAAACGCCGTTTTCATCTCTTTTCTCTTCAAAATATTTGAAAGCTGAGCCATAAGCTCGGCACAATCGATCGCGCATCGCTAAGCTATCGAATAATTCTTAGATTAAATTTAAAACGATGGAATCAACCACGCGCGTGCGTTCAATAACATCAGTCCATTCATCCCGTCCCGGTAGTCTGAGGGAAAACGCCGTTTTCATCTCTTTTCTCGTTGAAAATATATGAAATGTGCGTTATAAGCTCGACACGGTCGATCGCGCATTTCTAGACTGTAAAATAATTCTTAGGTTCAATTTAAAGCGATGAAATCAAGGACGCGCGTGCATTCAATAACATCAGTCCGTTCATCCCGTCCCGGTAGTCTGGGGGAAAACCCCGGTTTCATCTCTTTTCTCTTCAAAATATTTGAAATCTGAGCCATCAGCTCGGCACAATCAATCGCGCATCGCTAAGCTATAAAATAATTCTTAGATTAAATTTAAAGCGATGAAATCAACCACGCGCGTGCGTTCAATAACATCAGTCCGTTCATCCCGCCCCGGTAGTCTGAGGGAAAACGCCGTTTTCATCTCTTTTCTCTTCAAAATATTTGAAATCTGAGCCATCAGCTCGGCACAATCAATCGCGCATCGCTAAGCTATCGAATAATTCTTAGATTAAATTTAAAGCGATGAAATCAACCACGCGCGTGCGTTCAATAACATCAGTCCGTTCATCCCGTCCCGGTAGTCTGAGGGAAAACGCCGTTTTCATCTCTTTTCTCGTTGAAAATATATGAAATGTGCGTTATAAGCTCGACACGGTCGATCGCGCATTTCTAGACTGTAAAATAATTCTTAGGTTCAATTTAAAGCGATGAAATCAAGGACGCGCATGCGTTCAATAATATCAGTCCGTTCATCCCGTCCCGGTAGTCTGAGTGAAAACGCCGTTTTCATCTCTTTTCTCTTCAAAATATTTGAAATCTGAGCCATAAGCTCGGCACAATCGATCGCGCATCGCTAAGCTATAAAATAATTCTTAGATTAAATTTAAAGCGATGAAATCAACTACGCGCGTGCGTTCAATAACATCAGTCCGTTCATCCCGTCCCGGTAGTCTGAGTGAAAACGCCGTTTTCATCTCTTTTCTCTTCAAAATATTTGAAAGCTGAGCCATAAGCTCGGCACAATCGATCGCGCATCGCTAAGCTATCGAATAATTCTTAGATTAAATTTAAAACGATGGAATCAACCACGCGCGTGCGTTCAATAACATCAGTCCATTCATCCCGTCCCGGTAGTCTGAGGGAAAACGCCGTTTTCATCTCTTTTCTCGTTGAAAATATATGAAATGTGCGTTATAAGCTCGACACGGTCGATCGCGCATTTCTAGACTGTAAAATAATTCTTAGGTTCAATTTAAAGCGATGAAATCAAGGACGCGCGTGCGCTCAATAACATCAGTCCGTTCATCCCGTCCCGGTAGTCTGGGGGAAAACCCCGGTTTCATCTCTTTTCTCTTCAAAATATTTGAAATCTGAGCCATCAGCTCGGCACAATCAATCGCGCATCGCTAAGCTATAAAATAATTCTTAGATTAAATTTAAAGCGATGAAATCAACCACGCGCGTGCGTTCAATAACATCAGTCCGTTCATCCCGCCCCGGTAGTCTGAGGGAAAACGCCGTTTTCATCTCTTTTCTCGTTGAAAATATTTGAAATGTGCGTTATAAGCTCGACACGGTCGATCGCGGAATTCTAGACTGTAAAATAATTCTTAGGTTCAATTTAAAGCGATTAAATCAAGGACGCGCGTGCGTTTAATAACATCAGTCCGTTCATACCGTCCCGATAGTCTGAGCCAAAACGTCGTTTTCATTTCTTTTTTTTTTCAAAATGTTAAAAATCTGTGCCATAAACTTGACACGGTCGATCGCGATTCGCTAAGCTATAAAATAATTCTTAGATTAAATTTAAAGCGATGAAATCAACTACGAGCGTGCGTTCAATAACATCAGTCCGTTCATCCCGTCCTGGTAGTCTGAGTGAAAACGCCGTTTTCATCTCTTTTCTCGTTGAAAATATTTGAAATGTGCGTTATAAGCTCGACACGGTCGATCGCGCATAGCTAAACTATAAAATAATTCTTAGATTAAATTGAAAGCGATGAAATCAAGTACGCGCGTGCGTTCAATAACATCAGTCCGTTCATCCCGTTCCGGTAGTCTGAGTGAAAACGCCGTTTTCATCTCTTTTCTCTTCAAAATATTTGAAATCTGAGCCATCAGCTCGGCACAATCAATCGCGCAACGCTAAGCTATCGAATAATTCTTAGATTAAATTTAAAGCGATGAAATCAACCACGCGCGTGCGTTCAATAACATCAGTCCGTTCATCCCGTCCCGGTAGTCTGAGGGAAAACGCCGTTTTCATCTCTTTTCTCGTTGAAAATATATGAAATGTGCGTTATAAGCTCGACACGGTCGATCGCGCATTTCTAGACTGTAAAATAATTCTTAGGTTCAATTTAAAGCGATGAAATCAAGGGCGCGCGTCCGTTCAATGATATCAGTCCGTGCATCGCGTCCCGGTAGTCTGAGTGAAAACGCCGTTTTCATCTGTTTTCTCTTCAAAATATTTGAAATCTGAGCCATAAGCTCGGCACAATCGATCGCGCATCACTAAGCTATAAAATAATTCTTAGATTAAATTTAAAGCGATGAAATCAACTACGCGCGTGCGTTCAATAACATCAGTCCGTTCATCCCGTCCCGGTAGTCTGAGTGAAAACGCCGTTTTCATCTCTTTTCTCTTCAAAATATTTGAAAGCTGAGCCATAAGCTCGGCACAATCGATCGCGCATCGCTAAGCTATCGAATAATTCTTAGATTAAATTTAAAACGATGGAATCAACCACGCGCGTGCGTTCAATAACATCAGTCCATTCATCCCGTCCCGGTAGTCTGAGGGAAAACGCCGTTTTCATCTCTTTTCTCGTTGAAAATATATGAAATGTGCGTTATAAGCTCGACACGGTCGATCGCGCATTTCTAGACTGTAAAATAATTCTTAGGTTCAATTTAAAGCGATGAAATCAAGGGCGCGCGTCCGTTCAATGATATCAGTCCGTGCATCGCGTCCCAGTAGTCTGAGTGAAAACGCCGTTTTCATCTGTTTTCTCTTCAAAATATTTGAAATCTGAGCCATAAGCTCGGCACAATCGATCGCGCATCACTAAGCTATAAAATAATTCTTAGATTAAATTTAAAGCGATGAAATCAACTACGCGCGTGCGTTCAATAACATCAGTCCGTTCATCCCGTCCCGGTAGTCTGAGTGAAAACGCCGTTTTCATCTCTTTTTTCTTCAAAATATTTGAAAGCTGAGCCATAAGCTCGGCACAATCGATCGCGCATCGCTAAGCTATAAAATAATTCTTAGATTAAATTTAAAGCGATGAAATCAACCACGCGCGTGCGTTCAATAACATCAGTCCGTTCATCCCGCCCCGGTAGTCTGAGGGAAAACGCCGTTTTCATCTCTTTTCTCGTTGAAAATATTTGAAATGTGCGTTATAAGCTCGATACGGTCGATCGCGCATTTCTAGACTGTAAAATAATTCTTAGGTTCAATTTAAAGCGATGAAATCAAGGACGCGCGTGCGTTCAATAATATCAGTCCGTTCATCCCGTCCCGGTAGTCTGAGTGAAAACGCCGTTTTCATCTCTTTTCTCTTCAAAATATTTGAAATCTGAGCCATCAGCTCGGCACAATCAATCGCGCATCGCTAAGCTATCGAATAATTCTTAGATTAAATTTAAAGCGATGAAATCAACCACGCGCGTGCGTTCAACAACATCAGTCCGTTCATACCGTCCCGATAGTCTGAGCCAAAACGCCGTTTTCATCTCTTTTCTCGTTGAAAATATTTGAAATGTGCGTTATAAGCTCGACACGGTCGATCGCGCATTTCTAGACAGCAAAATAATTCTTAGGTTCAATGTAAAGCGATGAAATCAAGGACGCGCGTGCGTTCAATAATATCAGTCCGTTCATCCCGTCCCGGTAGTCTGAATGAAAACGCCGTTTTCATCTCTTTTCTCTTCAAAATATTTGAAATCTGAGCCATCAGCTCGGCACAATCAATCGCGCATCGCTAAGCTATAAAATAATTCTTAGATTAAATTTAAAGCGATGAAATCAACTACGCGCGAGCGTTCAATAACATCAGTCCGTTCATCCCGTCCCGGTAGTCTGAGTGAAAACGCCGTTTTCATCTCTTTTCTCTTCAAAATATTTGAAATCTGAGCCATCAGCTCGGCACAATCAATCGCGCATCGCTAAGCTATCGAATAATTCTTAGATTAAATTTAAAGCGATGAAATCAACCACGCGCGTGCGTTCAATAACATCAGTCCGTTCATCCCGTCCCGGTAGTCTGAGGGAAAACGCCGTTTTCATCTCTTTTCTCGTTGAAAATATATGAAATGTGCGTTATAAGCTCGACACGGTCGATCGCGCATTTCTAGACTGTAAAATAATTCTTAGGTTCAATTTAAAGCGATGAAATCAAGGACGCGCATGCGTTCAATAATATCAGTCCGTTCATCCCGTCCCGGTAGTCTGAGTGAAAACGCCGTTTTCATCTCTTTTCTCTTCAAAATATTTGAAATCTGAGCCATAAGCTCGGCACAATCGATCGCGCATCGCTAAGCTATAAAATAATTCTTAGATTAAATTTAAAGCGATGAAATCAACTACGCGCGTGCGTTCAATAACATCAGTCCGTTCATCCCGTCCCGGTAGTCTGAGTGAAAACGCCGTTTTCATCTCTTTTCTCTTCAAAATATTTGAAATCTGAGCCATCAGCTCGGCACAATCAATCGCGCATCGCTAAGCTATCGAATAATTCTTAGATTAAATTTAAAGCGATGAAATCAACCACGCGCGTGCGTTCAATAACATCAGTCCGTTCATCCCGTCCCGGTAGTCTGAGGGAAAACGCCGTTTTCATCTCTTTTCTCGTTGAAAATATATGAAATGTGCGTTATAAGCTCGACACGGTCGATCGCGCATTTCTAGACTGTAAAATAATTCTTAGGTTCAATTTAAAGCGATGAAATCAAGGACGCGCATGCGTTCAATAATATCAGTCCGTTCATCCCGTCCCGGTAGTCTGAGTGAAAACGCCGTTTTCATCTCTTTTCTCTTCAAAATATTTGAAATCTGAGCCATAAGCTCGGCACAATCGATCGCGCATCGCTAAGCTATAAAATAATTCTTAGATTAAATTTAAAGCGATGAAATCAACTACGCGCGTGCGTTCAATAACATCAGTCCGTTCATCCCGTCCCGGTAGTCTGAGTGAAAACGCCGTTTTCATCTCTTTTCTCTTCAAAATATTTGAAAGCTGAGCCATAAGCTCGGCACAATCGATCGCGCATCGCTAAGCTATCGAATAATTCTTAGATTAAATTTAAAACGATGGAATCAACCACGCGCGTGCGTTCAATAACATCAGTCCATTCATCCCGTCCCGGTAGTCTGAGGGAAAACGCCGTTTTCATCTCTTTTCTCGTTGAAAATATATGAAATGTGCGTTATAAGCTCGACACGGTCGATCGCGCATTTCTAGACTGTAAAATAATTCTTAGGTTCAATTTAAAGCGATGAAATCAAGGACGCGCGTGCATTCAATAACATCAGTCCGTTCATCCCGTCCCGGTAGTCTGGGGGAAAACCCCGGTTTCATCTCTTTTCTCTTCAAAATATTTGAAATCTGAGCCATCAGCTCGGCACAATCAATCGCGCATCGCTAAGCTATAAAATAATTCTTAGATTAAATTTAAAGCGATGAAATCAACCACGCGCGTGCGTTCAATAACATCAGTCCGTTCATCCCGCCCCGGTAGTCTGAGGGAAAACGCCGTTTTCATCTCTTTTCTCTTCAAAATATTTGAAATCTGAGCCATCAGCTCGGCACAATCAATCGCGCATCGCTAAGCTATAAAATAATTCTTAGATTAAATTTAAAGCGATGAAATCAACCACGCGCGTGCGTTCAATAACATCGGTCCGTTCATCCCGCCCCGGTAGTCTGAGGGAAAACGCCGTTTTCATCTCTTTTCTCGTTGAAAATATTTGAAATGTGCGTTATAAGCTCGATACGGTCGATCGCGCATTTCTAGACTGTAAAATAATTCTTAGGTTCAATTTAAAGCGATGAAATCAAGGACGCGCGTGCGTTCAATAATATCAGTCCGTTCATCCCGTCCCGGTAGTCTGAGTGAGAACGCCGTTTTCATCTCTTTTCTCTTCAAAATATTTGAAATCTGAGCCATCAGCTCGGCACAATCAATCGCGCATCGCTAAGCTATCGAATAATTCTTAGATTAAATTTAAAGCGATGAAATCAACCACGCGCGTGCGTTCAACAACATCAGTCCGTTCATACCGTCCCGATAGTCTGAGCCAAAACGCCGTTTTCATCTCTTTTCTCGTTGAAAATATTTGAAATGTGCGTTATAAGCTCGACACGGTCGATCGCGGAATTCTAGACTGTAAAATAATTCTTAGGTTCAATTTAAAGCGATTAAATCAAGGACGCGCGTGCGTTTAATAACATCAGTCCGTTCATACCGTCCCGATAGTCTGAGCCAAAACGTCGTTTTCATTTCTTTTTTTTTTCAAAATGTTAAAAATCTGTGCCATAAACTTGACACGGTCGATCGTGATTCGCTAAGCTATAAAATAATTCTTAGATTAAATTTAAAGCGATGAAATCAACTACCCGCGTGCGTTCAATAACATCAGTCCGTTCATCCCGTCCCGGTAGTCTGAGTGAAAACGCCGTTTTCATCTCTTTTCTCGTTGAAAATATTTGAAATGTGCGTTATAAGCTCGACACGGTCGATTGCGCATAGCTAAACTATAAAATAATTCTTAGATTAAATTGAAAGCGATGAAATCAAGTACGCGCGTGCGTTCAATAATATCAGTCCGTTCATCCCGTCCCGGTAGTCAGAGTGAAAACGCCGTTTTCATCTCTTTTCTCGTTGAAAATATTTGAAATCTGCGTTATAAGCTCGACACGGTCGATCGCGCATAGCTAAACTATAAAATAATTCTTAGATTAAATTGAAAGCGATGAAATCAAGTACGCGCGTGCGTTCAATAATATCAGTCCGTTCCCGGTAGTCTGAGCCAAAACGCCGTTTTCATCTCTTTTCTCTTCAAAATATTTGAAACCTGAGCCATAAGCTCGGCACAATCGATCGCGATTCGCTAAGCTATAAAATAATTCTTAGATTAAATTTAAAGCGATGAAATCAACTGCGCGCGAGCGTTCAATAACATCAGTCCGTTCATCCCGTCCCGGTAGTCTGAGCCAAAACGCCGTTTTCATCTCTTTTCTCTTCAAAATATTTGAAACCTGAGCCATAAGCTCGGCACAATCGATCGCGATTCGCTAAGCTATAAAATAATTCTTAGATTAAATTTAAAGCGATGAAATCAACTGCGCGCGAGCGTTCAATAACATCAGTCCGATCATCCCGTGCCGGTAGTCTGAGTGAAAACACCGTTTTCATCTCTTTTCTCTTCAAAATATTTGAAACCTGAGCCATGAGCTCGGCACAATCGATCGCGATTCGCTAAGCTATAAAATAATTCTTAGATTAAATTTAAAGCGATGAAATCAACTACGCGCGTGCGTTCAATAACACCAGTCCGTTCATCCCGTCCCGGTAGTCTGAGTGAAAACGCCGTTTTCATCTCTTTTCTCGTTGAAAATATTTGAAATGTGCGTTATAAGCTCGACACGGTCGATTGCGCATTTCTAGACAGCAAAATAATTCTTAGGTTCAATGTAAAGCGATGAAATCAAGGACGCGCGTGCGTTCAATAATATCAGTCCGTTCATCCCGTCCCGGTAGTCTGAATGAAAACGCCGTTTTCATCTCTTTTCTCTTAAAAATATTTGAAATCTGAGCCATCAGCTCGGCACAATCAATCGCGCATCGCTAAGCTATAAAATAATTCTTAGATTAAATTTAAAGCGATGAAATCAACTACGCGCGAGCGTTCAATAACATCAGTCCGTTCATCCCGTCCCGGTAGTCTGAGTGAAAACGCCGTTTTCATCTCTTTTCTCGTTGAAAATATTTGAAATGTGCGTTATAAGCTCGATACGGTCGATCGCGCATTTCTAGATTGTAAAATAATTCTTAGGTTCAATTTAAAGCGATGAAATCAAGGACGCGCATGCGTTCAATAATATCAGTCCGTTCATCCCGTCCCGGTAGTCTGAGTGAAAACGCCGTTTTCATCTCTTTTCTCTTCAAAATATTTGAAATCTGAGCCATAAGCTCGGCACAATCGACCGCGCATCGCTAAGCTATAAAATAATTCTTAGATTAAATTTAAAGCGATGAAATCAACTACGCGCGTGCGTTCAATAACATCAGTCCGTTCATCCCGTCCCGGTAGTCTGAGGGAAAACGCCGTTTTCATCGCTTTTCTCGTTGAAAATATATGAAATGTGCGTTATAAGCTCGACACGGTCGACGGCGCATTTCTAGACTGTAAAATAATTCTTAGGTTCAATTTAAAGCGATGAAATCAAGGACGCGCGTGCGTTCAATAACATCAGTCCGATCATCCCGTGCCGGTAGTCTGAGTGAAAACACCGTTTTCATCTCTTTTCTCTTCAAAATATTTGAAACCTGAGCCATAAGCTCGGCACAATCGATCGCGATTCGCTAAGCTATAAAATAATTCTTAGATTAAATTTAAAGCGATGAAATCAACTACGCGCGTGCGTTCAATAACATCAGTCCGTTCATCCCGTCCCGGTAGTCTGAGTGAAAACGCCGTTTTCATCTCTTTTCTCTTCAAAATATTTGAAATCTGAGCCATCAGCTCGGCACAATCAATCGCGCATCGCTAAGCTATCGAATAATTCTTAGATTAAATTTAAAGCGATGAAATCAACCACGCGCGTGCGTTCAACAACATCAGTCCGTTCATACCGTCCCGATAGTCTGAGCCAAAACGCCGTTTTCATCTCTTTTCTCGTTGAAAATATTTGAAATGTGCGTTATAAGCTCGACACGGTCGATCGCGGAATTCTAGACTGTAAAATAATTCTTAGGTTCAATTTAAAGCGAATAAATCAAGGACGCGCGTGCGTTTAATAACATCAGTCCGTTCATACCGTCCCGATAGTCTGAGCCAAAACGTCGTTTTCATTTCTTTTTTTTTTCAAAATGTTAAAAATCTGTGCCATAAACTTGACACGGTCGATCGTGATTCGCTAAGCTATAAAATAATTCTTAGATTAAATTTAAAGCGATGAAATCAACTACCCGCGTGCGTTCAATAACATCAGTCCGTTCATCCCGTCCCGGTAGTCTGAGTGAAAACGCCGTTTTCATCTCTTTTCTCGTTGAAAATATTTGAAATGTGCGTTATAAGCTCGACACGGTCGATTGCGCATAGCTAAACTATAAAATAATTCTTAGATTAAATTGAAAGCGATGAAATCAAGTACGCGCGTGCGTTCAATAATATCAGTCCGTTCATCCCGTCCCGGTAGTCAGAGTGAAAACGCCGTTTTCATCTCTTTTCTCGTTGAAAATATTTGAAATCTGCGTTATAAGCTCGACACGGTCGATCGCGCATAGCTAAACTATAAAATAATTCTTAGATTAAATTGAAAGCGATGAAATCAAGTACGCGCGTGCGTTCAATAATATCAGTCCGTTCCCGGTAGTCTGAGCCAAAACGCCGTTTTCATCTCTTTTCTCTTCAAAATATTTGAAACCTGAGCCATAAGCTCGGCACAATCGATCGCGATTCGCTAAGCTATAAAATAATTCTTAGATTAAATTTAAAGCGATGAAATCAACTGCGCGCGAGCGTTCAATAACATCAGTCCGTTCATCCCGTCCCGGTAGTCTGAGCCAAAACGCCGTTTTCATCTCTTTTCTCTTCAAAATATTTGAAACCTGAGCCATAAGCTCGGCACAATCGATCGCGATTCGCTAAGCTATAAAATAATTCTTAGATTAAATTTAAAGCGATGAAATCAACTGCGCGCGAGCGTTCAATAACATCAGTCCGATCATCCCGTGCCGGTAGTCTGAGTGAAAACACCGTTTTCATCTCTTTTCTCTTCAAAATATTTGAAACCTGAGCCATGAGCTCGGCACAATCGATCGCGATTCGCTAAGCTATAAAATAATTCTTAGATTAAATTTAAAGCGATGAAATCAACTACGCGCGTGCGTTCAATAACACCAGTCCGTTCATCCCGTCCCGGTAGTCTGAGTGAAAACGCCGTTTTCATCTCTTTTCTCGTTGAAAATATTTGAAATGTGCGTTATAAGCTCGACACGGTCGATTGCGCATTTCTAGACAGCAAAATAATTCTTAGGTTCAATGTAAAGCGATGAAATCAAGGACGCGCGTGCGTTCAATAATATCAGTCCGTTCATCCCGTCCCGGTAGTCTGAATGAAAACGCCGTTTTCATCTCTTTTCTCTTAAAAATATTTGAAATCTGAGCCATCAGCTCGGCACAATCAATCGCGCATCGCTAAGCTATAAAATAATTCTTAGATTAAATTTAAAGCGATGAAATCAACTACGCGCGAGCGTTCAATAACATCAGTCCGTTCATCCCGTCCCGGTAGTCTGAGTGAAAACGCCGTTTTCATCTCTTTTCTCGTTGAAAATATTTGAAATGTGCGTTATAAGCTCGATACGGTCGATCGCGCATTTCTAGATTGTAAAATAATTCTTAGGTTCAATTTAAAGCGATGAAATCAAGGACGCGCATGCGTTCAATAATATCAGTCCGTTCATCCCGTCCCGGTAGTCTGAGTGAAAACGCCGTTTTCATCTCTTTTCTCTTCAAAATATTTGAAATCTGAGCCATAAGCTCGGCACAATCGACCGCGCATCGCTAAGCTATAAAATAATTCTTAGATTAAATTTAAAGCGATGAAATCAACTACGCGCGTGCGTTCAATAACATCAGTCCGTTCATCCCGTCCCGGTAGTCTGAGGGAAAACGCCGTTTTCATCGCTTTTCTCGTTGAAAATATATGAAATGTGCGTTATAAGCTCGACACGGTCGACGGCGCATTTCTAGACTGTAAAATAATTCTTAGGTTCAATTTAAAGCGATGAAATCAAGGACGCGCGTGCGTTCAATAACATCAGTCCGATCATCCCGTGCCGGTAGTCTGAGTGAAAACACCGTTTTCATCTCTTTTCTCTTCAAAATATTTGAAACCTGAGCCATAAGCTCGGCACAATCGATCGCGATTCGCTAAGCTATAAAATAATTCTTAGATTAAATTTAAAGCGATGAAATCAACTACGCGCGTGCGTTCAATAACATCAGTCCGTTCATCCCGTCCCGGTAGTCTGAGTGAAAACGCCGTTTTCATCTCTTTTCTCTTCAAAATATTTGAAATCTGAGCCATCAGCTCGGCACAATCAATCGCGCATCGCTAAGCTATCGAATAATTCTTAGATTAAATTTAAAGCGATGAAATCAACCACGCGCGTGCGTTCAACAACATCAGTCCGTTCATACCGTCCCGATAGTCTGAGCCAAAACGCCGTTTTCATCTCTTTTCTCGTTGAAAATATTTGAAATGTGCGTTATAAGCTCGACACGGTCGATCGCGGAATTCTAGACTGTAAAATAATTCTTAGGTTCAATTTAAAGCGAATAAATCAAGGACGCGCGTGCGTTTAATAACATCAGTCCGTTCATACCGTCCCGATAGTCTGAGCCAAAACGTCGTTTTCATTTCTTTTTTTTTTCAAAATGTTAAAAATCTGTGCCATAAACTTGACACGGTCGATCGTGATTCGCTAAGCTATAAAATAATTCTTAGATTAAATTTAAAGCGATGAAATCAACTACCCGCGTGCGTTCAATAACATCAGTCCGTTCATCCCGTCCCGGTAGTCTGAGTGAAAACGCCGTTTTCATCTCTTTTCTCGTTGAAAATATTTGAAATGTGCGTTATAAGCTCGACACGGTCGATTGCGCATAGCTAAACTATAAAATAATTCTTAGATTAAATTGAAAGCGATGAAATCAAGTACGCGCGTGCGTTCAATAATATCAGTCCGTTCATCCCGTCCCGGTAGTCAGAGTGAAAACGCCGTTTTCATCTCTTTTCTCGTTGAAAATATTTGAAATCTGCGTTATAAGCTCGACACGGTCGATCGCGCATAGCTAAACTATAAAATAATTCTTAGATTAAATTGAAAGCGATGAAATCAAGTACGCGCGTGCGTTCAATAATATCAGTCCGTTCCCGGTAGTCTGAGCCAAAACGCCGTTTTCATCTCTTTTCTCTTCAAAATATTTGAAACCTGAGCCATAAGCTCGGCACAATCGATCGCGATTCGCTAAGCTATAAAATAATTCTTAGATTAAATTTAAAGCGATGAAATCAACTGCGCGCGAGCGTTCAATAACATCAGTCCGTTCATCCCGTCCCGGTAGTCTGAGCCAAAACGCCGTTTTCATCTCTTTTCTCTTCAAAATATTTGAAACCTGAGCCATAAGCTCGGCACAATCGATCGCGATTCGCTAAGCTATAAAATAATTCTTAGATTAAATTTAAAGCGATGAAATCAACTGCGCGCGAGCGTTCAATAACATCAGTCCGATCATCCCGTGCCGGTAGTCTGAGTGAAAACACCGTTTTCATCTCTTTTCTCTTCAAAATATTTGAAACCTGAGCCATGAGCTCGGCACAATCGATCGCGATTCGCTAAGCTATAAAATAATTCTTAGATTAAATTTAAAGCGATGAAATCAACTACGCGCGTGCGTTCAATAACACCAGTCCGTTCATCCCGTCCCGGTAGTCTGAGTGAAAACGCCGTTTTCATCTCTTTTCTCGTTGAAAATATTTGAAATGTGCGTTATAAGCTCGACACGGTCGATTGCGCATTTCTAGACAGCAAAATAATTCTTAGGTTCAATGTAAAGCGATGAAATCAAGGACGCGCGTGCGTTCAATAATATCAGTCCGTTCATCCCGTCCCGGTAGTCTGAATGAAAACGCCGTTTTCATCTCTTTTCTCTTAAAAATATTTGAAATCTGAGCCATCAGCTCGGCACAATCAATCGCGCATCGCTAAGCTATAAAATAATTCTTAGATTAAATTTAAAGCGATGAAATCAACTACGCGCGAGCGTTCAATAACATCAGTCCGTTCATCCCGTCCCGGTAGTCTGAGTGAAAACGCCGTTTTCATCTCTTTTCTCGTTGAAAATATTTGAAATGTGCGTTATAAGCTCGATACGGTCGATCGCGCATTTCTAGATTGTAAAATAATTCTTAGGTTCAATTTAAAGCGATGAAATCAAGGACGCGCATGCGTTCAATAATATCAGTCCGTTCATCCCGTCCCGGTAGTCTGAGTGAAAACGCCGTTTTCATCTCTTTTCTCTTCAAAATATTTGAAATCTGAGCCATAAGCTCGGCACAATCGACCGCGCATCGCTAAGCTATAAAATAATTCTTAGATTAAATTTAAAGCGATGAAATCAACTACGCGCGTGCGTTCAATAACATCAGTCCGTTCATCCCGTCCCGGTAGTCTGAGGGAAAACGCCGTTTTCATCGCTTTTCTCGTTGAAAATATATGAAATGTGCGTTATAAGCTCGACACGGTCGACGGCGCATTTCTAGACTGTAAAATAATTCTTAGGTTCAATTTAAAGCGATGAAATCAAGGACGCGCGTGCGTTCAATAACATCAGTCCGATCATCCCGTGCCGGTAGTCTGAGTGAAAACACCGTTTTCATCTCTTTTCTCTTCAAAATATTTGAAACCTGAGCCATAAGCTCGGCACAATCGATCGCGATTCGCTAAGCTATAAAATAATTCTTAGATTAAATTTAAAGCGATGAAATCAACTACGCGCGTGCGTTCAATAACATCAGTCCGTTCATCCCGTCCCGGTAGTCTGAGTGAAAACGCCGTTTTCATCTCTTTTCTCTTCAAAATATTTGAAATCTGAGCCATCAGCTCGGCACAATCAATCGCGCATCGCTAAGCTATCGAATAATTCTTAGATTAAATTTAAAGCGATGAAATCAACCACGCGCGTGCGTTCAATAACATCAGTCCGTTCATCCCGTCCCGGTAGTCTGAGGGAAAACGCCGTTTTCATCTCTTTTCTCGTTGAAAATATATGAAATGTGCGTTATAAGCTCGACACGGTCGATCGCGCATTTCTAGACTGTAAAATAATTCTTAGGTTCAATTTAAAGCGATGAAATCAAGGACGCGCATGCGTTCAATAATATCAGTCCGTTCATCCCGTCCCGGTAGTCTGAGTGAAAACGCCGTTTTCATCTCTTTTCTCTTCAAAATATTTGAAATCTGAGCCATAAGCTCGGCACAATCGATCGCGCATCGCTAAGCTATAAAATAATTCTTAGATTAAATTTAAAGCGATGAAATCAACTACGCGCGTGCGTTCAATAACATCAGTCCGTTCATCCCGTCCTGGTAGTCTGAGTGAAAACGCCGTTTTCATCTCTTTTCTCGTTGAAAATATTTGAAATGTGCGTTATAAGCTCGACACGGTCGATCGCGCATAGCTAAACTATAAAATACTTCTTAGATTAAATTGAAAGCGATGAAATCAAGTACGCGCGTGCGTTCAATAATATCAATCCGTTCATCCCGTCCCGGTAGTCAGAGTGAAAGCGCCGTTTTCATCTCTTTTCTCGTTGAAAATATTTGAAATCTGCGTTATAAGCTCGACACGGTCGATCGCGCATAGCTAAACTATAAAATAATTCTTAGATTAAATTGAAAGCGATGAAATCAAGTACGCGCGTGCGTTCAATAATATCAGTCCGTTCATCCCGTCCCGGTAGTCTGAGCCACAACGCCGTTTTCATCTCTTTTCTCTTCAAAATATTTGAAACCTGAGCCATAAGCTCGGCACAATCGATCGCGATTCGCTAAGCTATAAAATAATTCTTAGATTAAATTTAAAGCGATGAAATCAACTGCGCGCGAGCGTTCAATAACATCAGTCCGTTCATCCCGTCCCGGTAGTCTGAGCCAAAACGCCGTTTTCATCTCTTTTCTCTTCAAAATATTTGAAACCTGAGCCATAAGTTCGGCACAATCGATCGCGATTCGCTAAGCTATAAAATAATTCTTAGATTAAATTTAAAGCGATGAAATCAACTGCGCGCGAGCGTTCAATAACATCAGTCCGATCATCCCGTGTCGGTAGTCTGAGTGAAAACACCGTTTTCATCTCTTTTCTCTTCAAAATATTTGAAACCTGAGCCATGAGCTCGGCACAATCGATCGCGATTCGCTAAGCTATAAAATAATTCTTAGATTAAATTTAAAGCGATGAAATCAACTACGCGCGTGCGTTCAATAACACCAGTCCGTTCATCCCGTCCCGGTAGTCTGAGTGAAAACGCCGTTTTCATCTCTTTTCTCGTTGAAAATATTTGAAATGTGCGTTATAAGCTCGACACGGTCGATCGCGCATTTCTAGACAGCAAAATAATTCTTAGGTTCAATGTAAAGCGATGAAATCAAGGACGCGCGTGCGTTCAATAATATCAATCCGTTCATCCCGTACCGGTAGTCAGAGTGAAAACGCCGTTTTCATCTCTTTTCTCGTTGAAAATATTTGAAATCTGCGTTATAAGCTCGACACGGTCGATCGCGCATAGCTAAACTATAAAATAATTCTTAGATTAAATTGAAAGCGATGAAATCAAGTACGCGCGTGCGTTCAATAATATCAGTCCGTTCATCCCGTCCCGGTAGTCTGAGCCAAAACGCCGTTTTCATCTCTTTTCTCTTCAAAATATTTGAAACCTGAGCCATAAGCTCGGCACAATCGATCGCGATTCGCTAAGCTATAAAATAATTCTTAGATTAAATTTAAAGCGATGAAATCAACTGCGCGCGAGCGTTCAATAACATCAGTCCGTTCATCCCGTCCCGGTAGTCTGAGTGAAAACGCCGTTTTCATCTCTTTTCTCTTCAAAATATTTGAAATCTGAGCCATCAGCTCGGCACAATCAATCGCCCATCGCTAAGCTATCGAATAATTCTTAGATTAAATTTAAAGCGATGAAATCAACCACGCGCGTGCCTTCAACAACATTAGTCCGTTCATACCGTCCCGATAGTCTGAGCCAAAACGCCGTTTTCATCTCTTTTCTCGTTGAAAATATTTGAAATGTGCGTTATAAGCTCGACACGGTCGATCGCGGAATTCTAGACTGTAAAATAATTCTTAGGTTCAATTTAAAGCGATTAAATCAAGGACGCGCGTGCGTTTAATAACATCAGTCCGTTCATACCGTCCCGATAGTCTGAGCCAAAACGTCGTTTTCATTTCTTTTTTTTTTCAAAATGTTAAAAATCTGTGCCATAAACTTGACACGGTCGATCGCGATTCGCTAAGCTATAAAATAATTCTTAGATTAAATTTAAAGCGATGAAATCAACTACGCGCGTGCGTTCAATAACATCAGTCCGTTCATCCCGTCCTGGTAGTCTGAGTGAAAACGCCGTTTTCATCTCTTTTCTCGTTGAAAATATTTGAAATGTGCGTTATAAGCTCGACACGGTCGATCGCGCATAGCTAAACTATAAAATAATTCTTAGATTAAATTGAAAGCGATGAAATCAAGTACGCGCGTGCGTTCAATAATATCAATCCGTTCATCCCGTCCCGGTAGTCAGAGTGAAAACGCCGTTTTCATCTCTTTTCTCGTTGAAAATATTTGAAATCTGCGTTATAAGCTCGACACGGTCGATCGCGCATAGCTAAACTATAAAATAATTCTTAGATTAAATTGAAAGCGATGAAATCAAGTACGCGCGTGTGTTCAATAATATCAGTCCGTTCATCCCGTCCCGGTAGTCTGGGGGAAAACCCCGGTTTCATCTCTTTTCTCTTCAAAATATTTGAAATCTGAGCCATCAGCTCGGCACAATCAATCGCGCATCGCTAAGCTATAAAATAATTCTTACATTAAATTTAAAGCGATGAAATCAACCACGCGCGTGCGTTCAATAACATCAGTCCGTTCATCCCGCCCCGGTAGTCTGAGGGAAAACGCCGTTTTCATCTCTTTTCTCGTTGAAAATATTTGAAATGTGCGTTATAAGCTCGATACGGCCGATCGCGCATTTCTAGACTGTAAAATAATTCTTAGGTTCAATTTAAAGCGATGAAATCAAGGACGCGCATGCGTTCAATAATATCAGTCCGTTCATCCCGTCCCGGTAGTCTGAGTGAAAACGCCGTTTTCACTCTTTTCTCTTCAAAATATTTGAAATCTGAGCCATAAGCTCGGCACAATCGACCGCGCATCGCTAAGCTATAAAATAATTCTTAGATTAAATTTAAAGCGATGAAATCAACTACGCGCGTGCGTTCAATAACATCAGTCCGTTCATCCCGTCCCGGTAGTCTGAGTGAAAACGCCGTTTTCATCTCTTTTCTCTTCAAAATATTTGAAATCTGAGCCATCAGCTCGGCACAATCAATCGCGCATCGCTAAGCTATCGAATAATTCTTAGATTAAATTTAAAGCGATGAAATCAACCACGCGCGTGCGTTCAATAACATCAGTCCGTTCATCCCGTCCCGGTAGTCTGAGGGAAAACGCCGTTTTCATCTCTTTTCTCGTTGAAAATATATGAAATGTGCGTTATAAGCTCGACACGGTCGATCGCGCATTTCTAGACTGTAAAATAATTCTTAGGTTCAATTTGAAGCGATGAAATCAAGGACGCGCATGCGTTCCATAATATCAGTCCGTTCATCCCGTCCCGGTAGTCTCAGTGAAAACGCCGTTTTCATCTCTTTTCTCTTCAAAATATTTGAAATCTGAGCCATAAGCTCGGCACAATCGACCGCGCATCGCTAAGCTATAAAATAATTCTTAGATTAAATTTAAAGCGATGAAATCAACTACGCGCGTGCGTTCAATAACATCAGTCCGTTCATCCCGTCCCGGTAGTCTGAGTGAAAACGCCGTTTTCATCTCTTTTCTCTTCAAAATATTTGAAAGCTGAGCCATAAGCTCGGCACAATCGATCGCGCATCGCTAAGCTACCGTATAATCCTTAGATTAAATTTAAAACGATGAAATCAACCACGCGCGTGCGTTCAATAACATCAGTCCGGTCATACCGTCCCAATAGTCTGAGCCAAAACGCCGTTTTAATCTCTTTTCTCTTCAAAATATTTGAAATGTGCGTTATAAGCTCGACACGGTCGACGGCGCATTTCTAGGCTGTAAAATAATTCTTAGGTTCAATTTAAAGCGATGAAATCAAGGACGCGCGTGCGTTCAATAACATCAGTCCGATCATCCCGTGCCGGTAGTCTGAGTGAAAACACCGTTTTCATCTCTTTTCTCTTCAAAATATTTGAAACCTGAGCCATAAGCTCGGCACAATCGATCGCGATTCGCTAAGCTATAAAATAATTCTTAGATTAAATTTAAAGTGATGAAATCAACTACGCGCGTGCGTTCAATAACATCAGTCCGTTCATCCCGTCCCGGTAGTCTGAGTGAAAACGCCGTTTTCATCTCTTTTCTCGTTGAAAATATTTGAAATGTGCGTTATAAGCTCGACACGGTCGATCGCGCATGTCTAGACAGCAAAATAATTCTTAGGTTCAATGTAAAGCGATGAAATCAAGGACGCGCGTGCGTTCAATAATATCAGTCCGTTCATCCCGTCCCGGTAGTCTGAATGAAAACGCCGTTTTCATCTCTTTTCTCTTCAAAATATTTGAAATCTGAGCCATCAGCTCGGCACATTCAATCGCGCATCGCTAAGCTATAAAATAATTCTTAGATTAAATTTAAAGCGATGAAATTAACTACGCGCGAGCGTTCAATAACATCAGTCCGTTCATCCCGTCCCGGTAGTCTGAGTGAAAACGCCGTTTTCATCTCTTTTCTCTTCAAAATATTTGAAATCTGAGCCATAAGCTCGGCACAATCGATCGCGCATCGCTAAGCTATAAAATAATTCTTAGATTAAATTTAAAGCGATGAAATCAACTACGCGCGTGCGTTCAATAACATCAGTCCGTTCATCCCGTCCCGGTAGTCTGAGTGAAAACGCCGTTTTCATCTCTTTTCTCTTCAAAATATTTGAAAGCTGAGCCATAAGCTCGGCACAATCGATCGCGCATCGCTAAGCTATCGAATAATTCTTAGATTAAATTTAAAACGATGGAATCAACCACGCGCGTGCGTTCAATAACATCAGTCCATTCATCCCGTCCCGGTAGTCTGAGGGAAAACGCCGTTTTCATCTCTTTTCTCGTTGAAAATATATGAAATGTGCGTTATAAGCTCGACACGGTCGATCGCGCATTTCTAGACTGTAAAATAATTCTTAGGTTCAATTTAAAGCGATGAAATCAAGGACGCGCGTGCGTTCAATAACATCAGTCCGTTCATCCCGTCCCGGTAGTCTGGGGGAAAACCCCGGTTTCATCTCTTTTCTCTTCAAAATATTTGAAATCTGAGCCATCAGCTCGGCGCAATCAATCGCGCATCGCTAAGCTATAAAATAATTCTTAGATTAAATTTAAAACGATGGAATCAACCACGCGCGTGCGTTCAATAACATCAGTCCATTCATCCCGTCCCGGTAGTCTGAGGGAAAACGCCGTTTTCATCTCTTTTCTCGTTGAAAATATATGAAATGTGCGTTATAAGCTCGACACGGTCGATCGCGCATTTCTAGACTGTAAAATAATTCTTAGGTTCAATTTAAAGCGATGAAATCAACTACGCCCGTGCGTTCAATAACATCAGTCCGTTCATCCCGTCCCGGTAGTCTGAGTGAAAACGCCGTTTTCATCTCTTTTCTCTTCAAAATATTTGAAAGCTGAGCCATAAGCTCGGCACAATCGATCGCGCATCGCTAAGCTATGGAATAATTCTTAGATTAAATTTAAAACGATGGAATCAACCACGCGCGTGCGTTCAATAACATCAGTCCGTTCATACCGTCCCAATAGTCTGAGCCAAAACGCCGTTTTCATCTCTTTTCTCGTTGAAAATATTTGAAATGTGCGTTATAAGCTCGACACGGTCGACGGCGCATTTCTAGACTGTAAAATAATTCTTAGATTAAATTTAAAGCGATGAAATCAACCACGCGCGTGCGTTCAATAACATCAGTCCGTTCATCCCGTCCCGGTAGTCTGAGGGAAAACGCCGTTTTCATCTCTTTTCTCGTTGAAAATATATGAAATGTGCGTTATAAGCTCGACACGGTCGATCGCGCATTTCTAGACTGTAAAATAATTCTTAGGTTCAATTTAAAGCGATGAAATCAAGGACGCGCGTGCGTTCAATAACATCAGTCCGATCATCCCGTGCCGGTAGTCTGAGTGAAAACACCGTTTTCATCTCTTTTCTCTTCAAAATATTTGAAACCTGAGCCATAAGCTCGGCACAATCGATCGCGATTCGCTAAGCTATAAAATAATTCTTAGATTAAATTTAAAGCGATGAAATCAACTGCGCGCGAGCGTTCAATAACATCAGTCCGATCATCCCGTGCCGGTAGTCTGAGTGAAAACACCGTTTTCATCTCTTTTCTCTTCAAAATATTTGAAACCTGAGCCATGAGCTCGGCACAATCGATCGCGATTCGCTAAGCTATAAAATAATTCTTAGATTAAATTTAAAGCGATGAAATCAAGGACGCGCGTGCGTTCAATAATATCAGTCCGTTCATCCCGTCCCGGTAGTCTGAGGGAAAACGCCGTTTTCATCTCTTTTCTCGTTGAAAATATATGAAATGTGCGTTATAAGCTCGACACGGTCGATCGCGCATTTCTAGACTGTAAAATAATTCTTAGGTTCAATTTAAAGCGATGAAATCAAGGACGCGCATGCGTTCAATAATATCAGTCCGTTCATCCCGTCCCGGTAGTCTGAGTGAAAACGCCGTTTTCATCTCTTTTCTCTTCAAAATATTTGAAATCTGAACCATAAGCTCGGCACAATCGATCGCGCATCGCTAAGCTATAAAATAATTCGTAGATTAAATTTAAAGCGATGAAATCAACTACGCGCGTGTGTTCAATAACATCAGTCCGTTCATCCCGTCCCGGTAGTCTGAGTGAAAACGCCGTTTTCATCTCTTTTCTCTTCAAAATATTTGAAAGCTGACCCATAAGCTCGGCACAATCGATCGCGCATCGCTAAGCTATCGAATAATTCTTAGATTAAATTTAAAACGATGGAATCAACCACGCGCGTGCGTTCAATAACATCAGTCCGTTCATACCGTCCCAATAGTCTGAGCCAAAACGCCGTTTTCATCTCTTTTCTCGTTGAAAATATTTGAAATGTGCGTTATAAGCTCGACACGGTCGACGGCGCATTTCTAGACTGTAAAATAATTCTTAGGTTCAATTTAAAGCGATTAAATCAAGGACGCGCGTGCGTTCAATAACATCAGTCCGTTCATCCCGTCCCGGTAGTCTGGGGGAAAACCCCGGTTTCATCTCTTTTCTCTTCAAAATATTTGAAATCTGAGCCATCAGCTCGGCACAATCAATCGCGCATCGCTAAGCTATAAAATAATTCTTAGATTAAATTTAAAGCGATGAAATCAACCACGCGCGTGCGTTCAATAACATCGGTCCGTTCATCCCGCCCCGGTAGTCTGAGGGAAAACGCCGTTTTCATCTCTTTTCTCGTTGAAAATATTTGAAATGTGCGTTATAAGCTCGATACGGTCGATCGCGCATTTCTAGACTGTAAAATAATTCTTAGGTTCAATTTAAAGCGATGAAATCAAGGACGCGCGTGCGTTCAATAATATCAGTCCGTTCATCCCGTCCCGGTAGTCTGAGTGAGAACGCCGTTTTCATCTCTTTTCTCTTCAAAATATTTGAAATCTGAGCCATCAGCTCGGCACAATCAATCGCGCATCGCTAAGCTATCGAATAATTCTTAGATTAAATTTAAAGCGATGAAATCAACCACGCGCGTGCGTTCAACAACATCAGTCCGTTCATACCGTCCCGATAGTCTGAGCCAAAACGCCGTTTTCATCTCTTTTCTCGTTGAAAATATTTGAAATGTGCGTTATAAGCTCGACACGGTCGATCGCGGAATTCTAGACTGTAAAATAATTCTTAGGTTCAATTTAAAGCGATTAAATCAAGGACGCGCGTGCGTTTAATAACATCAGTCCGTTCATACCGTCCCGATAGTCTGAGCCAAAACGTCGTTTTCATTTCTTTTTTTTTTCAAAATGTTAAAAATCTGTGCCATAAACTTGACACGGTCGATCGTGATTCGCTAAGCTATAAAATAATTCTTAGATTAAATTTAAAGCGATGAAATCAACTACGCGCGTGCGTTCAATAACATCAGTCCGTTCATCCCGTCCCGGTAGTCTGAGTGAAAACGCCGTTTTCATCTCTTTTCTCGTTGAAAATATTTGAAATGTGCGTTATAAGCTCGACACGGTCGATTGCGCATAGCTAAACTATAAAATAATTCTTAGATTAAATTGAAAGCGATGAAATCAAGTACGCGCGTGCGTTCAATAATATCAGTCCGTTCATCCCGTCCCGGTAGTCAGAGTGAAAACGCCGTTTTCATCTCTTTTCTCGTTGAAAATATTTGAAATCTGCGTTATAAGCTCGACACGGTCGATCGCGCATAGCTAAACTATAAAATAATTCTTAGATTAAATTGAAAGCGATGAAATCAAGTACGCGCGTGCGTTCAATAATATCAGTCCGTTCCCGGTAGTCTGAGCCAAAACGCCGTTTTCATCTCTTTTCTCTTCAAAATATTTGAAACCTGAGCCATAAGCTCGGCACAATCGATCGCGATTCGCTAAGCTATAAAATAATTCTTAGATTAAATTTAAAGCGATGAAATCAACTGCGCGCGAGCGTTCAATAACATCAGTCCGTTCATCCCGTCCCGGTAGTCTGAGCCAAAACGCCGTTTTCATCTCTTTTCTCTTCAAAATATTTGAAACCTGAGCCATAAGCTCGGCACAATCGATCGCGATTCGCTAAGCTATAAAATAATTCTTAGATTAAATTTAAAGCGATGAAATCAACTGCGCGCGAGCGTTCAATAACATCAGTCCGATCATCCCGTGCCGGTAGTCTGAGTGAAAACACCGTTTTCATCTCTTTTCTCTTCAAAATATTTGAAACCTGAGCCATGAGCTCGGCACAATCGATCGCGATTCGCTAAGCTATAAAATAATTCTTAGATTAAATTTAAAGCGATGAAATCAACTACGCGCGTGCGTTCAATAACACCAGTCCGTTCATCCCGTCCCGGTAGTCTGAGTGAAAACGCCGTTTTCATCTCTTTTCTCGTTGAAAATATTTGAAATGTGCGTTATAAGCTCGACACGGTCGATTGCGCATTTCTAGACAGCAAAATAATTCTTAGGTTCAATGTAAAGCGATGAAATCAAGGACGCGCGTGCGTTCAATAATATCAGTCCGTTCATCCCGTCCCGGTAGTCTGAATGAAAACGCCGTTTTCATCTCTTTTCTCTTAAAAGTATTTGAAATCTGAGCCATCAGCTCGGCACAATCAATCGCGCATCGCTAAGCTATAAAATAATTCTTAGATTAAATTTAAAGCGATGAAATCAACTACGCGCGAGCGTTCAATAACATCAGTCCGTTCATCCCGTCCCGGTAGTCTGAGTGAAAACGCCGTTTTCATCTCTTTTCTCTTCAAAATATTTGAAATCTGAGCCATCAGCTCGGCACAATCAATCGCGCATCGCTCAGCTATCGAATAATTCTTAGATTAAATTTAAAGCGATGAAATCAACCACGCGCGTGCGTTCAATAACATCAGTCCGTTCATCCCGTCCCGGTAGTCTGAGGGAAAACGCCGTTTTCATCTCTTTTCTCGTTGAAAATATTTGAAATGTGCGTTATAAGCTCGATACGGTCGATCGCGCATTTCTAGACTGTAAAATAATTCTTAGGTTCAATTTAAAGCGATGAAATCAAGGACGCGCATGCGTTCAATAATATCAGTCCGTTCATCCCGTCCCGGTAGTCTGAGTGAAAACGCCGTTTTCATCTCTTTTCTCTTCAAAATATTTGAAATCTGAGCCATAAGCTCGGCACAATCGACCGCGCATCGCTAAGCTATAAAATAATTCTTAGATTAAATTTAAAGCGATGAAATCAACCACGCGCGTGCGTTCAATAACATCAGTCCGTTCATCCCGTCCCGGTAGTCTGAGGGAAAACGCCGTTTTCATCTCTTTTCTCGTTGAAAATATATGAAATGTGCGTTATAAGCTCGACACGGTCGATCGCGCATTTCTAGACTGTAAAATAATTCTTAGGTTCAATTTAAAGCGATGAAATCAAGGACGCGCGTGCGTTCAATAACATCAGTCCGATCATCCCGTGCCGGTAGTCTGAGTGAAAACACCGTTTTCATCTCTTTTCTCTTCAAAATATTTGAAACCTGAGCCATAAGCTCGGCACAATCGATCGCGATTCGCTAAGCTATAAAATAATTCTTAGATTAAATTTAAAGCGATGAAATCAACTGCGCGCGAGCGTTCAATAACATCAGTCCGATCATCCCGTGCCGGTAGTCTGAGTGAAAACACCGTTTTCATCTCTTTTCTCTTCAAAATATTTGAAACCTGAGCCATGAGCTCGGCACAATCGATCGCGATTCGCTAAGCTATAAAATAATTCTTAGATTAAATTTAAAGCGATGAAATCAAGGACGCGCGTGCGTTCAATAACATCGGTCCGTTCATCCCGCCCCGGTAGTCTGAGGGAAAACGCCGTTTTCATCTCTTTTCTCGTTGAAAATATTTGAAATGTGCGTTATAAGCTCGATACGGTCGATCGCGCATTTCTAGACTGTAAAATAATTCTTAGGTTCAATTTAAAGCGATGAAATCAAGGACGCGCGTGCGTTCAATAATATCAGTCCGTTCATCCCGTCCCGGTAGTCTGAGTGAGAACGCCGTTTTCATCTCTTTTCTCTTCAAAATATTTGAAATCTGAGCCATCAGCTCGGCACAATCAATCGCGCATCGCTAAGCTATCGAATAATTCTTAGATTAAATTTAAAGCGATGAAATCAACTACCCGCGTGCGTTCAATAACATCAGTCCGTTCATCCCGTCCCGGTAGTCTGAGTGAAAACGCCGTTTTCATCTCTTTTCTCGTTGAAAATATTTGAAATGTGCGTTATAAGCTCGACACGGTCGATTGCGCATAGCTAAACTATAAAATAATTCTTAGATTAAATTGAAAGCGATGAAATCAAGTACGCGCGTGCGTTCAATAATATCAGTCCGTTCATCCCGTCCCGGTAGTCAGAGTGAAAACGCCGTTTTCATCTCTTTTCTCGTTGAAAATATTTGAAATCTGCGTTATAAGCTCGACACGGTCGATCGCGCATAGCTAAACTATAAAATAATTCTTAGATTAAATTGAAAGCGATGAAATCAAGTACGCGCGTGCGTTCAATAATATCAGTCCGTTCCCGGTAGTCTGAGCCAAAACGCCGTTTTCATCTCTTTTCTCTTCAAAATATTTGAAACCTGAGCCATAAGCTCGGCACAATCGATCGCGATTCGCTAAGCTATAAAATAATTCTTAGATTAAATTTAAAGCGATGAAATCAACTGCGCGCGAGCGTTCAATAACATCAGTCCGTTCATCCCGTCCCGGTAGTCTGAGCCAAAACGCCGTTTTCATCTCTTTTCTCTTCAAAATATTTGAAACCTGAGCCATAAGCTCGGCACAATCGATCGCGATTCGCTAAGCTATAAAATAATTCTTAGATTAAATTTAAAGCGATGAAATCAACTGCGCGCGAGCGTTCAATAACATCAGTCCGATCATCCCGTGCCGGTAGTCTGAGTGAAAACACCGTTTTCATCTCTTTTCTCTTCAAAATATTTGAAACCTGAGCCATGAGCTCGGCACAATCGATCGCGATTCGCTAAGCTATAAAATAATTCTTAGATTAAATTTAAAGCGATGAAATCAACTACGCGCGTGCGTTCAATAACACCAGTCCGTTCATCCCGTCCCGGTAGTCTGAGTGAAAACGCCGTTTTCATCTCTTTTCTCGTTGAAAATATTTGAAATGTGCGTTATAAGCTCGACACGGTCGATTGCGCATTTCTAGACAGCAAAATAATTCTTAGGTTCAATGTAAAGCGATGAAATCAAGGACGCGCGTGCGTTCAATAATATCAGTCCGTTCATCCCGTCCCGGTAGTCTGAATGAAAACGCCGTTTTCATCTCTTTTCTCTTAAAAATATTTGAAATCTGAGCCATCAGCTCGGCACAATCAATCGCGCATCGCTAAGCTATAAAATAATTCTTAGATTAAATTTAAAGCGATGAAATCAACTACGCGCGAGCGTTCAATAACATCAGTCCGTTCATCCCGTCCCGGTAGTCTGAGTGAAAACGCCGTTTTCATCTCTTTTCTCGTTGAAAATATTTGAAATGTGCGTTATAAGCTCGATACGGTCGATCGCGCATTTCTAGATTGTAAAATAATTCTTACGTTCAATTTAAAGCGATGAAATCAAGGACGCGCATGCGTTCAATAATATCAGTCCGTTCATCCCGTCCCGGTAGTCTGAGTGAAAACGCCGTTTTCATCTCTTTTCTCTTCAAAATATTTGAAATCTGAGCCATAAGCTCGGCACAATCGACCGCGCATCGCTAAGCTATAAAATAATTCTTAGATTAAATTTAAAGCGATGAAATCAACTACGCGCGTGCGTTCAATAACATCAGTCCGTTCATCCCGTCCCGGTAGTCTGAGGGAAAACGCCGTTTTCATCGCTTTTCTCGTTGAAAATATATGAAATGTGCGTTATAAGCTCGACACGGTCGACGGCGCATTTCTAGACTGTAAAATAATTCTTAGGTTCAATTTAAAGCGATGAAATCAAGGACGCGCGTGCGTTCAATAACATCAGTCCGATCATCCCGTGCCGGTAGTCTGAGTGAAAACACCGTTTTCATCTCTTTTCTCTTCAAAATATTTGAAACCTGAGCCATAAGCTCGGCACAATCGATCGCGATTCGCTAAGCTATAAAATAATTCTTAGATTAAATTTAAAGCGATGAAATCAACTACGCGCGTGCGTTCAATAACATCAGTCCGTTCATCCCGTCCCGGTAGTCTGAGTGAAAACGCCGTTTTCATCTCTTTTCTCTTCAAAATATTTGAAATCTGAGCCATCAGCTCGGCACAATCAATCGCGCATCGCTAAGCTATCGAATAATTCTTAGATTAAATTTAAAGCGATGAAATCAACCACGCGCGTGCGTTCAATAACATCAGTCCGTTCATCCCGTCCCGGTAGTCTGAGGGAAAACGCCGTTTTCATCTCTTTTCTCGTTGAAAATATATGAAATGTGCGTTATAAGCTCGACACGGTCGATCGCGCATTTCTAGACTGTAAAATAATTCTTAGGTTCAATTTAAAGCGATGAAATCAAGGACGCGCATGCGTTCAATAATATCAGTCCGTTCATCCCGTCCCGGTAGTCTGAGTGAAAACGCCGTTTTCATCTCTTTTCTCTTCAAAATATTTGAAATCTGAGCCATAAGCTCGGCACAATCGATCGCGCATCGCTAAGCTATAAAATAATTCTTAGATTAAATTTAAAGCGATGAAATCAACTACGCGCGTGCGTTCAATAACATCAGTCCGTTCATCCCGTCCCGGTAGTCTGAGTGAAAACGCCGTTTTCATCTCTTTTCTCTTCAAAATATTTGAAAGCTGAGCCATAAGCTCGGCACAATCGATCGCGCATCGCTAAGCTATCGAATAATTCTTAGATTAAATTTAAAACGATGGAATCAACCACGCGCGTGCGTTCAATAACATCAGTCCATTCATCCCGTCCCGGTAGTCTGAGGGAAAACGCCGTTTTCATCTCTTTTCTCGTTGAAAATATATGAAATGTGCGTTATAAGCTCGACACGGTCGATCGCGCATTTCTAGACTGTAAAATAATTCTTAGGTTCAATTTAAAGCGATGAAATCAAGGACGCGCGTGCGTTCAATAACATCAGTCCGTTCATCCCGTCCCGGTAGTCTGGGGGAAAACCCCGGTTTCATCTCTTTTCTCTTCAAAATATTTGAAATCTGAGCCATCAGCTCGGCACAATCAATCGCGCATCGCTAAGCTATAAAATAATTCTTAGATTAAATTTAAAGCGATGAAATCAACCACGCGCGTGCGTTCAATAACATCAGTCCGTTCATCCCGCCCCGGTAGTCTGAGGGAAAACGCCGTTTTCATCTCTTTTCTCATTGAAAATATTTGAAATGTGCGTTATAAGCTCGATACGGTCGATCGCGCATTTCTAGACTGTAAAATAATTCTTAGGTTCAATTTAAAGCGATGAAATCAAGGACGCGCGTGCGTTCAATAATATCAGTCCGTTCATCCCGTCCCGGTAGTCTGAGTGAGAACGCCGGTTTCATCTCTTTTCTCTTCAAAATATTTGAAATCTGAGCCATCAGCTCGGCACAATCAATCGCGCATCGCTAAGCTATCGAATAATTCTTAGATTAAATTTAAAGCGATGAAATCAACCACGCGCGTGCGTTCAACAACATCAGTCTGTTCATACCGTCCCGATAGTCTGAGCCAAAACGCCGTTTTCATCTCTTTTCTCGTTGAAAATATTTGAAATGTGCGTTATAAGCTCGACACGGTCGATCGCGGAATTCTAGACTGTAAAATAATTCTTAGGTTCAATTTAAAGCGATTAAATCAAGGACGCTCGTGCGTTTAATAACATCAGTCCGTTCATACCGTCCCGATAGTCTGAGCCAAAACGTCGTTTTCATTTCTTTTTTTTTTCAAAATGTTAAAAATCTGTGCCATAAACTTGACACGGTCGATCGTGATTCGCTAAGCTATAAAATAATTCTTAGATTAAATTTAAAGCGATGAAATCAACTACGCGCGTGCGTTCAATAACATCAGTCCGTTCATCCCGTCCCGGTAGTCTGAGTGAAAACGCCGTTTTCATCTCTTTTCTCGTTGAAAATATTTGAAATGTGCGTTATAAGCTCGACACGGTCGATCGCGCATAGCTAAACTATAAAATAATTCTTAGATTAAATTGAA
This sequence comes from Cryptus armator, assembly GCA_963971235.1. Lineage (NCBI taxonomy): Eukaryota > Metazoa > Arthropoda > Insecta > Hymenoptera > Ichneumonidae > Cryptus > Cryptus armator. The sequence goes on from CAXARG010000174.1 coordinate 6,110,306, forward strand.
AGCGATCAAATCAAGTACGCGCGTGCGTTCAATAATATCAGTCCGTTCATCCCGTCCCGGTAGTCAGAGTGAAAACGCCGTTTTCATCTCTTTTCTCGTTGAAAATATTTGAAATCTGCGTTATAAGCTCGACACGGTCGATCGCGCATAGCTAAACTATAAAATAATTCTTAGATTAAATTGAAAGCGATGAAATCAAGTACGCGCGTGCATTCAATAATATCAGTCCGTTCATCCCGTCCCGGTAGTCTGAGCCAAAACGCCGTTTTCATCTCTTTTCTCTTCAAAATATTTGAAACCTGAGCCATAAGCTCGGCACAATCGATCGCGATTCGCTAAGCTATAAAATAATTCTTAGATTAAATTTAAAGCGATGAAATCAACTACGCGCGTGCGTTCAATAACATCAGTCCGTTCATCCCGTCCCGGTAGTCTGAGTGAAAACGCCGTTTTCATCTCTTTTCTCGTTGAAAATATTTGAAATGTGCGTTATAAGCTCGACACGGTCGATCGCGCATTTCTAGACAGCAAAATAATTCTTAGGTTCAATGTAAAGCGATGAAATCAAGGACGCGCGTGCGTTCAATAATATCAGTCCGTTCATCCCGTCCCGGTAGTCTGAATGAAAACGCCGTTTTCATCTCTTTTCTCTTCAAAATATTTGAAATCTGAGCCATCAGCTCGGCACAATCAATCGCGCATCGCTAAGCTATAAAATAATTCTTAGATTAAATTTAAAGCGATGAAATCAACTACGCGCGAGCGTTCAATAACATCAGTCCGTTCATCCCGTCCCGGTAGTCTGAGTGAAAACGCCGTTTTCATCTCTTTTCTCTTCAAAATATTTGAAATCTGAGCCATCAGCTCGGCACAATCAATCGCGCATCGCTAAGCTATCGAATAATTCTTAGATTAAATTTAAAGCGATGAAATCAACCACGCGCGTGCGTTCAATAACATCAGTCCGTTCATCCCGTCCCGGTAGTCTGAGGGAAAACGCCATTTTCATCTCTTTTCTCGTTGAAAATATATGAAATGTGCGTTATAAGCTCGACACGGTCGATCGCGCATTTCTAGACTGTAAAATAATTCTTAGGTTCAATTTAAAGCGATGACATCAAGGACGCGCATGCGTTCAATAATATCAGTCCGTTCATCCCGTCCCGGTAGTCTGAGTGAAAACGCCGTTTTCATCTCTTTTCTCTTCAAAATATTTGAAATCTGAGCCATAAGCTCGGCACAATCGATCGCGCATCGCTAAGCTATAAAATAATTCTTAGATTAAATTTAAAGCGATGAAATCAACTACGCGCGTGCGTTCAATAACATCAGTCCGTTCATCCCGTCCCGGTAGTCTGAGTGAAAACGCCGTTTTCATCTCTTTTCTCTTCAAAATATTTGAAATCTGAGCCATCAGCTCGGCACAATCAATCGCGCATCGCTAAGCTATCGAATAATTCTTAGATTAAATTTAAAGCGATGAAATCAACCACGCGCGTGCGTTCAATAACATCAGTCCGTTCATCCCGTCCCGGTAGTCTGAGGGAAAACGCCGTTTTCATCTCTTTTCTCGTTGAAAATATATGAAATGTGCGTTATAAGCTCGACACGGTCGATCGCGCATTTCTAGACTGTAAAATAATTCTTAGGTTCAATTTAAAGCGATGAAATCAAGGACGCGCATGCGTTCAATAATATCAGTCCGTTCATCCCGTCCCGGTAGTCTGAGTGAAAACGCCGTTTTCATCTCTTTTCTCTTCAAAATATTTGAAATCTGAGCCATAAGCTCGGCACAATCGATCGCGCATCGCTAAGCTATAAAATAATTCTTAGATTAAATTTAAAGCGATGAAATCAACTACGCGCGTGCGTTCAATAACATCAGTCCGTTCATCCCGTCCCGGTAGTCTGAGTGAAAACGCCGTTTTCATCTCTTTTCTCTTCAAAATATTTGAAAGCTGAGCCATAAGCTCGGCACAATCGATCGCGCATCGCTAAGCTATCGAATAATTCTTAGATTAAATTTAAAACGATGGAATCAACCACGCGCGTGCGTTCAATAACATCAGTCCATTCATCCCGTCCCGGTAGTCTGAGGGAAAACGCCGTTTTCATCTCTTTTCTCGTTGAAAATATATGAAATGTGCGTTATAAGCTCGACACGGTCGATCGCGCATAGCTAAACTATAAAATAATTCTTAGATTAAATTGAAAGCGATCAAATCAAGTACGCGCGTGCGTTCAATAATATCAGTCCGTTCATCCCGTCCCGGTAGTCAGAGTGAAAACGCCGTTTTCATCTCTTTTCTCGTTGAAAATATTTGAAATCTGCGTTATAAGCTCGACACGGTCGATCGCGCATAGCTAAACTATAAAATAATTCTTAGATTAAATTGAAAGCGATGAAATCAAGTACGCGCGTGCATTCAATAATATCAGTCCGTTCATCCCGTCCCGGTAGTCTGAGCCAAAACGCCGTTTTCATCTCTTTTCTCTTCAAAATATTTGAAACCTGAGCCATAAGCTCGGCACAATCGATCGCGATTCGCTAAGCTATAAAATAATTCTTAGATTAAATTTAAAGCGATGAAATCAACTACGCGCGTGCGTTCAATAACATCAGTCCGTTCATCCCGTCCCGGTAGTCTGAGTGAAAACGCCGTTTTCATCTCTTTTCTCGTTGAAAATATTTGAAATGTGCGTTATAAGCTCGACACGGTCGATCGCGCATTTCTAGACAGCAAAATAATTCTTAGGTTCAATGTAAAGCGATGAAATCAAGGACGCGCGTGCGTTCAATAATATCAGTCCGTTCATCCCGTCCCGGTAGTCTGAATGAAAACGCCGTTTTCATCTCTTTTCTCTTCAAAATATTTGAAATCTGAGCCATCAGCTCGGCACAATCAATCGCGCATCGCTAAGCTATAAAATAATTCTTAGATTAAATTTAAAGCGATGAAATCAACTACGCGCGAGCGTTCAATAACATCAGTCCGTTCATCCCGTCCCGGTAGTCTGAGTGAAAACGCCGTTTTCATCTCTTTTCTCTTCAAAATATTTGAAATCTGAGCCATCAGCTCGGCACAATCAATCGCGCATCGCTAAGCTATCGAATAATTCTTAGATTAAATTTAAAGCGATGAAATCAACCACGCGCGTGCGTTCAATAACATCAGTCCGTTCATCCCGTCCCGGTAGTCTGAGGGAAAACGCCATTTTCATCTCTTTTCTCGTTGAAAATATATGAAATGTGCGTTATAAGCTCGACACGGTCGATCGCGCATTTCTAGACTGTAAAATAATTCTTAGGTTCAATTTAAAGCGATGACATCAAGGACGCGCATGCGTTCAATAATATCAGTCCGTTCATCCCGTCCCGGTAGTCTGAGTGAAAACGCCGTTTTCATCTCTTTTCTCTTCAAAATATTTGAAATCTGAGCCATAAGCTCGGCACAATCGATCGCGCATCGCTAAGCTATAAAATAATTCTTAGATTAAATTTAAAGCGATGAAATCAACTACGCGCGTGCGTTCAATAACATCAGTCCGTTCATCCCGTCCCGGTAGTCTGAGTGAAAACGCCGTTTTCATCTCTTTTCTCTTCAAAATATTTGAAATCTGAGCCATCAGCTCGGCACAATCAATCGCGCATCGCTAAGCTATCGAATAATTCTTAGATTAAATTTAAAGCGATGAAATCAACCACGCGCGTGCGTTCAATAACATCAGTCCGTTCATCCCGTCCCGGTAGTCTGAGGGAAAACGCCGTTTTCATCTCTTTTCTCGTTGAAAATATATGAAATGTGCGTTATAAGCTCGACACGGTCGATCGCGCATTTCTAGACTGTAAAATAATTCTTAGGTTCAATTTAAAGCGATGAAATCAAGGACGCGCATGCGTTCAATAATATCAGTCCGTTCATCCCGTCCCGGTAGTCTGAGTGAAAACGCCGTTTTCATCTCTTTTCTCTTCAAAATATTTGAAATCTGAGCCATAAGCTCGGCACAATCGATCGCGCATCGCTAAGCTATAAAATAATTCTTAGATTAAATTTAAAGCGATGAAATCAACTACGCGCGTGCGTTCAATAACATCAGTCCGTTCATCCCGTCCCGGTAGTCTGAGTGAAAACGCCGTTTTCATCTCTTTTCTCTTCAAAATATTTGAAAGCTGAGCCATAAGCTCGGCACAATCGATCGCGCATCGCTAAGCTATCGAATAATTCTTAGATTAAATTTAAAACGATGGAATCAACCACGCGCGTGCGTTCAATAACATCAGTCCATTCATCCCGTCCCGGTAGTCTGAGGGAAAACGCCGTTTTCATCTCTTTTCTCGTTGAAAATATATGAAATGTGCGTTATAAGCTCGACACGGTCGATCGCGCATTTCTAGACTGTAAAATAATTCTTAGGTTCAATTTAAAGCGATGAAATCAAGGACGCGCGTGCGTTCAATAACATCAGTCCGTTCATCCCGTCCCGGTAGTCTGGGGGAAAACCCCGGTTTCATCTCTTTTCTCTTCAAAATATTTGAAATCTGAGCCATCAGCTCGGCACAATCAATCGCGCATCGCTAAGCTATAAAATAATTCTTAGATTAAATTTAAAGCGATGAAATCAACCACGCGCGTGCGTTCAATAACATCAGTCCGTTCATCCCGCCCCGGTAGTCTGAGGGAAAACGCCGTTTTCATCTCTTTTCTCGTTGAAAATATTTGAAATGTGCGTTATAAGCTCGATACGGTCGATCGCGCATTTCTAGACTGTAAAATAATTCTTAGGTTCAATTTAAAGCGATGAAATCAAGGACGCGCATGCGTTCAATAATATCAGTCCGTTCATCCCGTCCCGGTAGTCTGAGTGAAAACGCCGTTTTCATCTCTTTTCTCTTCAAAATATTTGAAATCTGAGCCATAAGCTCGGCACAATCGACCGCGCATCGCTAAGCTATAAAATAATTCTTAGATTAAATTTAAAGCGATGAAATCAACTACGCGCGTGCGTTCAATAACATCAGTCCGTTCATCCCGTCCCGGTAGTCTGAGGGAAAACGCCGTTTTCATCTCTTTTCTCGTTGAAAATATATGAAATGTGCGTTATAAGCTGGACACGGTCGATCGCGCATTTCTAGACTGTAAAATAATTCTTAGGTTCAATTTAAAGCGATGAAATCAAGGACGCGCATGCGTTCAATAATATCAGTCCGTTCATCCCGTCCCGGTAGTCTGAGTGAAAACGCCGTTTTCATCTCTTTTCTCTTCAAAATATTTGAAATCTGAGCCATAAGCTCGGCACAATCGACCGCGCATCGCTAAGCTATAAAATAATTCTTAGATTAAATTTAAAGCGATGAAATCAACTACGCGCGTGCGTTCAATAACATCAGTCCGTTCATCCCGTCCCGGTAGTCTGAGTGAAAACACCGTTTTCATCTCTTTTCTCTTCAAAATATTTGAAACCTGAGCCATGAGCTCGGCACAATCGATCGCGATTCGCTAAGCTATAAAATAATTCTTAGATTAAATTTAAAGCGATGAAATCAAGGACGCGCGTGCGTTCAATAACATCAGTCCGTTCATACCGTCCCAATAGTCTGAGCCAAAACGCCGTTTTAATCTCTTTTCTCTTCAAAATATTTGAAATGTGCGTTATAAGCTCGACACGGTCGACGGCGCATTTCTAGACTGTAAAATAATTCTTAGGTTCAATTTAAAGCGATGAAATCAAGGACGCGCGTGCGTTCAATAACATCAGTCCGA